>VZQC01006141.1:311075-470259 GCA_009823505.1 Rhizomys pruinosus | reverse complement strand
GGCAGAGGCGGCAGATGCCTGCCCAGGTAACTACTCCCGCCCGCACCAAGGTGCAGGCCACTAGCACCGGCCCCTCTGGTCCCAGCACAAAAGAGACTAGGACGGTCCGCCCACGGCCCCCTACCTGCGGCAGAGGCGGCAGATGCCTGCCCAGGTAACTACTCCCGCCCGCACCAAGGTGCAGGCCACTAGCAACACAATGGAGTTCTATGCAGCAGTAAAGAAAGATGACATCATGAACTTTGCAGGTAAATGGATGGAACTAGGAGATATTATGTTAAGTGAAATAACACAGTCCCAGAAAAACAAAGGATGAATGGTATCCCTCATCTGTGGATGCTAGCACCAAGTACCTAGTTGTAAGGAAAATTGAGCAATGTTAATGTTTTATTCCTCATCATCTGAAAACAACTGTGCTCTTATATTGTGAATCCCTTAGGTTCTAGAATTTACCTACCATTTATTTTCTGTCTATGGGTGGAGGGTATGTATACATATTTTAGAGTAATATAAAATCAAAGTGGAGAAATGTGAATCCTGAAATATGATTTGGAAATAACATACAGTTTGTTTTCAGATGACATAATTTTAGTATAAGTGAGACATGTGTATGCATACATATATATAAATATATATGTATGCATATGCATATATATGAATACTTTGAAGCAATTCAAGTTGGAGGGAGCAACAACAAAAGAACTGGGGCCAAAAAAAAAAAAATCCAACTGAAACAGTGAAGTTCTCCCCAAACAATAATCCTCTGCTTTGAAAAATACTCTGGAAAGACTAAGAAAAAGATGGAAGACATGTATGGTAGAATGCATGAACTCTGGTGAGGTGGGGGGCATGAAAAGGGAAATGAGTCTAAATTGGATTGAGAAGTGATGTATAATGTATAAAAAAGTTTAATAACAATAAAATATATTAAAATAGATGTTTCGTATGAAATTAAAAAAAAAAGAGTAATTACTTGAAGGCTGAATAGCTGGTGTAGCCGTTAAGGTCACAACCAAAAAGACAAGAGTAGGTAGCTGGATCTATTAACATTATCGGTACCAGGAATCTAAAAAATATTTTTTTCTTTAAACTAATTTGGTTTTCAATTTTTTTCTGTCTTCTGTCATGATTATTTAAGAGAAGTGGATTGTGCACAGAAGGATAAAATGCTTCACCAGCAGGGAAAACGTCTAGGATCAACAATCATCTCCATTTTCATTGTCTTTCTCCTTTCCCCTCTTCGCCTTCATCCTTCTTTCTTTTTGCTCTTATTCAACTGTGATAAACTCCTTTCCAGTCTGTAGTCCAGTTTGTGGACATATCCTTTCCTGCAGTGTTTCGGCCTTCTTTCCCTGAGGTCCCAGTTTCTTTGCTGCATAGCTGATGGTTAGACCAGGGTGTGCTCATCTGATTGCTCAGAACCAAACAAGGGTGAATGGACCAGCAGCATGCTCATCCTCTGGGAACTTGCTAGAGATGCAGAATCTCATCCCACACCTTCCATAGCCCAATCTACTTTGTAACAAATTCCCCCAAGAAGCCCATATATAATGTTTTTTATTTATTATTTTATGTGTATGAGTGTATTGCCTGCCTGTTGGTAGATGCATCTGTGTGTTGCAATGCCTGAAGAGGTCAGAAGAGGGCGTTGGATTTCCCGGAACTGTAGTTACAGATGTTCTTAGCCACCATGTGAGTGTTGGGAATCGAACCCAGGTCCTCTGTAAGAGCAGCTAGTGCTCTTAACCACTGAACCGTCTCTCCAGAAATTCCTATGAATAATTTTAAGAATTACCACATTAGCCTGATTTAGAAGATTGTGTTGGGTGTAGAGGTGTACATTTTTAATCTCAGTGCTTAGGAGGCAGAGGCAGGCAGGTCTCTGAGTCGGAGGCCAACCCGGGCTACACAGAAAGTTCTAGGCCAGCTTGGGTCACATAGTGAGTCTCTGTCTCAGAAAAGAAAGGAAGAAAGGAAGGGAGGGAGGGAGGGGAAAAGGACTATCTTTTCTTTCATTTTTGTTATTATTTATTTTATTTTTTTTGAGATAGCTTCTTGTGTAGATTAGGCCAACCTTGAACTCGCTATGTAAAAATTCACTAGGTGGGTAAGGTTGGCCTTGATCCTCCCCCCACCTCTTTATTGCTGGGAGTACAGGTGTGTGCTACCACTGTCCCTTCAGTCAGCTGAAATCATGGCATCTTGACGGAAGCTTCTGGACGCTTTTATCTTGTGCTCTTCCAAGAATGTATGTGGCCACATTTGGCCTCTTAGCCTCTTTAGGTGATGAACCACATAGCTGGCTGGCTTTCAGAGAGAAGCCAGAGCACTTTGGAACTATGTTAAAGTGAAATGTCCACTGGAGTGTCAGTGAACTGCCTTTTCCTCTCCGTCTTCCTGTAGTCTTGTGATTCGTGGTGATAAAGAGGAACAAGCCGTGTTGTGCAGTGAGGATAAAACGTATGACTTGAAGATAGCAGACACTTCTAACATGTTGCTTTTCATCCCTGGTTGCAAAACTCCAGACCAGCTGAAGGTGGAGGAAATGCAGAGTGACATTGTTCACACTGAGGTAACTGTCTTGAACCCTGGATTATGCGAGTCTGAGAGTTGACAGCATGTGTCAAATCTGCCTTTTGTTAAAAACTTTTGATATGCTGGGCATGGTGGTGTACGCCTTTAATCCCAGCACTTGGGAGGCAGAGGCAGGCAGATCTCTGTGAGTTCAAGGCCAGCCTGGTCTACATAGAGAGCTCCAGGCCAGCTGGGACTAAAGGGAGACCCTGTCTCAAAAATAGCAAACAAATAAACAAAACTTTTGATATAAAAGTGTCATCATGCCGGGTGCGGTGGCGCACGCCTTTAATCCTAGCACTTGGGAGGCAGAGGCAGGTGGATCTTTGTGAGTTCAAGGCCAGCCTGGTCTACAGAGTGAGTTCCAGGACAGCTGGGACTACAGGGAGACCCTGTCTCGAAAAGACCAAAAAAAAGTGTCATAATTGGGAGTCTAAAATGTTCTTTAATGAAGTTCCAAATTTCTTAGTATTTAATTTCTGTTTGATGATTAGTTTTGAAATTGGCTTGGCTTTAATGTGTGTAGCCAAGTGTAACACATTGTTAATGTTTTGGAGAATGCTAATGGTAGTTACTAAACAAAAGTCCCCAACATGTCTCCCTTGTCACACATATAACAATTGAAGCATAGCCTTTAATTGTTTCAGACTGACTTCAAGCCAGCTGTTCCCTTAAAAATAGAATTAAAGAGGAAAGAAGCAAACCTGCTGGGAAGTTTCAGTGACTCAAGTGATATTATTAGAATAGAGGGATTTCAGGGCTGGAGAGATGGCCTAGCGGTTAAGAGCACCATTTGCTCTTGCAGAGGATCCGGGTTCAATCCCCAGCACCCACATGGTGGCTGAGAACCATCTTTAACTCCACTTCCAGGGGAATCCGACGCTCTCTTCTGACCCCCGTGGCATTGCACGACACGGGTGCACAAACCTACATGCAGACAGTACATTCATACGCATACAAAAATAAATTTAAAAAATTAAAAAAAAAAGAATAGAGGAATTTCAGTAATGTCTCTCTCTCTCTCTCTCTCTCTCTCTATATATATATATATATATATATATATTTAACGTTTTGTTTATTTGGTGTTTTGTTTGTTGAGCCACGAGGTCTCATTATAGTTCAACCCAACATTTGTTATATAGCTGACAGTGACCTTGAACTCTGGTCCTCCTTGCCTCTATCGCCCAAGTGTTGGATTAGAGGCATGTCCCAGTCATGCCTGGTTTATGCAGGTTAGTGATGGAACCCAGGGCTTTTCATGCATATCATACAAACACTCTACCGCCTGAGCTACATCCATAGCTTCTCGTTTTTTTTTTTTTTTTTTTTAATTTTTTTTTTTGGTCTTTTTCGAGACAGGGTCTCCCTGTAGCCCCAGTTGTCCTGGAACTCACTCTGGAGACCAGGCTGGCCTTGAACTCACAAAGATCTGCCTGCTTCTTCGTCCCAAGTGCTAGGATTAAAGGCGTGTGCCACCACGCACAGCAGCTTCTTGTTTTATAGTTGATTTTTGAGACAGGGGTCTTGTGATGTAGCCAAGGCTGGCCTTGAACTTGTGACTCTTGCCTCTACCTCCCCAGTGCCAGGACTGTAGGTGTGTACCACCATGCCTTGTGTTTCTCCTATTCATTTTACAATTTTCACCATAAGTATTTTTATTTTCGTTGTCCTGCCTGGTCTGTGGAATCTTCACCATCCTGGCCATTCTTTCCTGGTCAGACTCCAGTTTCTGGAGTACACTTGAGATGTGATGCTGTTATTGGTAGTCATTTGACAGTCATTTTGTTGACAGTGTTTCCTTTCTCTCTCTCACTTTTTTCTCCCTGTGTTTTTGAGACAAGGTCTCCCTGTAGCCCTAGAATTCACTGTGTAGATGAGGTTGGCCATGGTTTCACAGAGATACATCTGCTTTGGCCTGTCTCCTGAGTGCTGGGATGAAAGGTGTGTCCCTGCACCACCATGCCTGGCTGGGCAGTACATTAAAAAAATGTTTTATTTAGCTGGGCATGGTGGTGCACGCCTTTAATCCTAGCACTTGGGAGGCAGAGGTAGGCGGATCCTTGTGAGTTCAAGGCCAGCCTGGTCTACAGAGCGAATTCCAGGACAGCTGGGACTATAGGGAGACCCTGTCTCGGAAAAAGACAAAAAATTTTTTTATTTGATATTTTTATTTTATGTTTATGAATATATTGCCAGCATACATGTAAGTGCATCCATGTCATGCAATGCCTGCAGAGGTCAGAAGAGGGCACCAGATTCTCTGAAACTGAAGTTAGAGATGGTTGTTACCTGCCACGTGGGTGCTGGGAACTGAAGCCAGGTCTTCTGGAAGAATAGACAGTGGACAGTGCTCTTAACTGCTGAGCCATCTCTCTGGACCTGGTTTCTTAATTAGGCTTTATGAAGATGCTTGAAGGTGCCCATCCCTTCAGCCGAAGTGGATAGAAGCCTTCCAGGCGCAGCCAGAATGCCTTTGCTTTCTATGTTCTTGAGCAAAGATGGAATGTTCTTTGAGATTTTCTTTTCAAATAGTCACTAAAGGCTTATGTTGTATAATTTCTAGATCTTTGGCTTTTCTAATAATTATTGGGAATTAAGAAGATGCAGACCTAAGTTAAAGAAGCTAAGGAGACTTCTGATGGAAAATACCTATGAAGGACCTGACAGTCAAAAAGAAGAGGATTCAAATTACTCAAAAGTAAGAATATTATTGCCCTGTTTAATTTGGAATTAGTAACTTTAATTAATGTATTTTTTTAAATATTGAGTTTTTAAAATATTTTATTATTTTATATGTATGAGTATATTGCCTGCATGTATATAAGTGCACCTGTGTCATGCAATGCCCATAGAGGATAGAAGAGATCCCCTAGAATTGGAACTTCAGCTAACATCTGAATAGTCATTAGCCACCATGTGGATGCTGGGAATTGACCCCAGGTTTTCTACAAGAACAGCCAGTGCTCTTAACTGCCAAGCCATCTCTCCAGCACCCCCAGGCTAGTCTTGATCCACAGTCTCCTGAGTGCTGTGATTCCACATGTGCCAACACACTCAGCTTTATCAACTATTTCTGTGTCAGTTCCTTTGCCTTGTTTTTAAATGAGTTACTTATCTTTCTAATAATAAAAGAATCAATACAGAGTCCCTTATCACATATGCAAATATTTTTACTTTTATCTTCTTTTGTGTGTGTGTGTGTGTGCGTGTGTGTGTGTGTGTGTGTGTGTGTGTGTGTGTGTGTGTGTGTTTGAGACAGGATCTTCCTGTAGTCCCATCTGGCCTGGAACTTTCTATGTAGACCAGGCTGGCCTTGAGTTTACAGAGATCTGCCTGCTTCTGCCTCCCGAGTGCTGGAATTGTAGGTGTGTAATATGCTTGTCTTGATATTTTTCATTATTGTGATAAAATGTATATAGCACAGCCATTTTAACCTTTTTTTTTTCTCCTTCCCCTCCCCCCCTTTGAGACAGGATTTACCTTTAATGCCAACAGGCCTGGACCTCTCTGTAGAACAAGATGGCCTCTTATCTCACAGAGATCTGCCTGCCTCTGTCTCTCAAGTGCTGGGAATAAATGCAAGTGCCACCATGTCCAACCATTGTAATGTTACGTTTTAAAAATATAAGTTCGGTGGCATTCTGCACATTGATGGTGATGTGCAGTCCTCAGCAGCATCCACCTCTGGAACTTCCCATCTCTCCTCATTAAATAATGGCGGCCCACTCCCCCCTTTCCCCAGGGATGATGACTGCATGCTGCTTACTTCCTGTTCTCTATGAATTTGACTGAAAATACATCGTAGAAGCAGAATTGCACAGTATTTGTCATTTTGCTTAGATTGGTGTGTTTGTTGTGGTGTATGTATGTGTGTGCACGTGCACACACGTGTGCATGATTTTTGGGGGGTGTGTCCATGCCATAGCATGAATGTGGAGGTCAGAGAACAGTTTTGTGGAGTCTTCTCCCCCCTTTCGCATGGGCTCTAGGAATTGAACTCAGGGTGTCAGGCCTTCAATGGCAAGTGCCTTTACCCACAAGCACTTTTACCAGCTGAGCCATCTTGCTGGCTCCTGGGCTGGCACTCGTGATCTTTCTTGCCATCACCAAAGTTCTGGGATCACAGGTATGTGCCACCATGACAGTGCTTTGACGTACGGGTTTATTCTTTTTGTAAATTGGTTGTTGATGATTCTATTCTTGCTGCTGCTTCTCCTCTTCTTTTTTTCATTTTTTAAAACAATTTTTTAAACAAATCAATGATTATGAATATTATGCCTTCACCTGTGTCATGCAGTACCTGAGGAGGACAGAAGAGGGCGTTGGATCCCCTGAAACTGGATCTGTGGATTGTTGTTGACTGCCATATGGGTGCTGGGAATCATGTCCTCTGCATGCAGGCATAGCCAGTGCTCTTAACCTCTGAGCCATCTCTTCAGCCCCTCTTGTTTTTTTCTTTTTCTTTTCATTTCTTTTTTTTTTTTTTTTTTTGGTCTTTTTGAGACAGGGTCTCCCTGCAGCCTCTGCCTCCCGAGTGCTGAGATCAAAGACATGCGTCACCATGCCCAGCCCCTCTTCTTTTTAAACAGAGACTCAGTACCTAGCCCAGGTTGGCCTCAAACTCTTCCTGCTTCAGCTTCCCAAGTGCTAGGATAACAGATGGTGTGTCACCATCCCTGACTATATTTCTTCTTATGTTGCTTTAATTTTAGTGTCATATTTAAGAAACTATTGCCAGGGCTGGAGAGATGGCTCAGCAGTTAAGAGCACCCACTGCTCTTGCAGAGGACCAGGGTTCGATTCCCAGCACCCACATGGTGGCTAAGAACCATCTTTAACTCCAGTTCTGGGGGAATCCGACATCCTGTTCTGAACTCTGCAGCATTGAAGGATATGGGTGCACTTACTTATGTGCAGACAGAACATTCATACATATAAAATAATAAATTAAAAAAAGAAACTATTGCCAAATTCAGTGACATCAAGATATACTCCTTTTTTCTTTTAAGACATAATTTGAGCTTGCATCACAGTCATCACAAACTGACAAAAGTAACTGTGCTGGCGCATACATATTGCCTTTATCTGTTCTATTTTTTTTTTTTCAGTACTCAAGAAGAAAGATAAAAATGTGGCATTCTTCAAAGCATTAAAATGTATATCTATTTTGTTGTTGTTGTTGTTTCAGTATACAACCGAAGATTTGCTTAATCAGATTCAGGCAAGCCAGGAAGAAATAATGACCCACTTACAAGTTCTAAATGCCTGTGAGATTGGAGGTAGTATTGCTTAATTATTACATTCATACTGGTGAAATTATCACAGGAGAGAACCTTTGGGGTACTTTTACTATGATGCATACTTGTTTGATCTTCACTTAGATTCAAAGATAGTGATTTTAGGGGCTGGAGAGATGGCTCAGCGGTTAAGAGCACCGACTGCTCTTGCAGAGGACCCGGGTTCGAGTCCCAGCACCCACATGGTGGCTAAGAGCCATCTTCAACTCCAGTTCCAGGGGAATCCGACACCCTTTTCTGACTTCCACGGCATTGCATGACACGGGTGCACCAACCTACTTGTAGACTGTGCACTCATACACATAAAAAATAATAAAATAAATTTAAAAAATTTAAAAGGAGATAGTGATCTTGGGGTCTGAAGATTTGAGGATATGGAATAGAGACTGTGAGATCATTTTTACATTTGGAGGACAATCTGTGACTTGATCCACTCACCACAGGCCTTTCTCTTTGAATATCTTTATATACCCAGTAGTCTAATATTTTCGTTTAAGAGCAATTTTTGTTTTGAGAGAGGGTATCACTATGTAGCCCTGTCTGGCCTGGAACTTGAGATATATAAACCAGGCTAGCCTCAAATTCACACAGATCAGCCTGCCTCTCAGGTGCTGGGATTTAAGATATGTGACACCTGGCTAAAAGCAGGTTTTTAGTAGGTAAGGAAATTAAGGTCTAGCAAGGTGTATTAGGTACTTTCTGTGTCTGTGATAAAACATTATGACCAAGCCAACTTAAAGAAGGAAGAATTTATTTGGCTTATGGTTCCAGAGGGATTAGAGTCTGTCATGGCCAGGAGAAATGGGGGTACAGGAGGCTGGAGCAAAAAGCTGAGAGCTTGCATCTTCAACCAGGTACAGGAAGCAGAGAAGGAAATTCCAGTGGATTGGGACTTGGATATGGCAGCTCAAAGCCTGCCCCCCAGTGATATGCTTCCTGCAATGTGGCCACACCTCCTAATGGTTCCATGACTCTCCCCAAACAGCACCACCAACTGGGGACCAAGTATTGAAGTACTTGTTGAGTTACAGGGAACATTCTCTTTCATACCTCCACTCAAGGGGAGCTAACTTGTCCAGGGCCTAGCCACTTGAATTAACCCAATTAAGAAAAAAAATCTCTCTGGCCTGGGGGAGATGGCTCAGCTGGGGTTAAGAGCACTGGCTGCTTTTGCAGAGGACCCAGGTTCCCAGCACCCACATGGCGGCTAACAACCCTCCATAACTAGTTCCAGAGGATCCAATGCCCTCTTCTGGCCTATGCCAGCCTTGAATGCATGGGTACAGTTGTATACAAAATGTTCATAGACATAACAAAGATAAATAAATCCTTTTTTAAAAAAGAAAAGACACACTTGTACAGGCATGCCCTCCTGCCTGTGGCCTAGACAGCCTGGCATTGAGCTTTGTTGCCAGTGACTCCAGATTTTTGTCAGGGTGACAGCTGAAGCTAACATCACGGTCCATTTGCTTTTCTTTTTTTGCAGTGGGCAGGAGGAGGAGGTTACTGTTTTATCAGTCTATTATCAAACTGGTTCACGGGGCTGGAGAGATGGCTCAGCGGTTAAGAGCACTGACTGCTCTAGCAGAGGACCCGGGTTCCATTCCCAGCACCCACATGACGGCTAAGAACCATCTTGAAGCTGGGCGTGGTGGCATATGCCTTTAATTCTAGCACTCAGGAGGCAGAGGCAGGTGGATCTCTGTGAGTTCAAGGCCAGCCTGGTCTACAGAGTGAGTTCCAGGCCATATATATATAAAATATATAAAAACAAACAAACAAAAAAAAAGAAAAACTGGTTCACTTAAAATGTTCTTTGATAAATTTGACATTTGGAATTTGTAGGTTATTGGAGGATTCTTGACTTTGATTATGAGATGAAACTTGTGAATCACATAACCCAGCTTGTGGATTCTGAGTCTTGGTCTTTTAGTAAAGTTCCATTGAATGTATGCCTTCAGGAACTCGGACCTTTGGAGCCAGAGTAAGTGTTTTAGTTATTTATCTCTCCAGATTTAAGGGAATAATTCTTTTTCAGACTAGAATTAAACCCAGGGCATAGACTTTATATTTTGATATTGTAGGAAAGAAATTGTTAATGAGCAATCAGAAAGGATTTTGGTCTAGAATGAATAAATCATTTTCTTTTTTATTTTTAATTAAAAAATACAGTTTTTATACATGTTTGAGCTATTGTGTAATAACAAATGTATAGCAACATAATTTATGTGAAATGTGTAGCATTAGCCTGGCATATAGCGGTTTCCCAGAAAAAATATACATCATATATATGTTATATATATGTTCATCCCTAATTTTTATATATAAATATTTAAATAAAATTTAAATAATTTATTATTTCAAATTTTTAATTTATAGCTGAGTTTGTATTTAGCCACTGGCTTTAAAATGTATATAAAATACTGAAAAACTTTCAAGAGTGTTTTAATTTTTTTCAGGGAAATGATAGAACACTGTCTTAAATGTTATGGAACGAAATATATAGATGAAGGTAAGATTTGGAAAGTATTCTAATGGGTATTTTAACTATTCTGTGCTAAGATTGCTATGACTCTATAATAAAGTGTCGTATTAAAAATAAGAACCATGGGGCTGGAGAGATAGCCTAACGGTTAAGAGCACCGACTGTTCTTGCAGAGGACCCGGGTTTGATCCCCAGCTCCCACATGGCAGCTAAGAACCGTCTGTAACTCCAATTCCCGAGAACTCCAGTTCCAGGGGAATCCGAGACCCTCTTCTTACCTCCGCGGCATTGCACGACACGGGTGCACAAACCTACATGCAGACAGTACATTCAAACACATATAAATAAAATAAAATTAAAAAAAATTTTTTTAAATAAAGATAAGAACCATAGGACTGTGGGAAATAGTGGAGATATAAAAAAAATTTTTTTAAATAAAGATAAGAACCATAGGACTGTGGGAAATAGTGGAGATATATGAATCCTTCCAAGATAGTCCATTGAGGTCAAGGAAGCCTTAGTATTGTGTTTAATTATAAGACAGTACTATGAACCTGTTACCATTTCGTCAGGTGAAGTTTATTTTGAATTGAATGCTGACAAAATATGCAGAGTGACAGCACAGATGCTCCTTCAGAATGCTGTGAAGTTTAATCTCGCTGAGTTTCAGGAAGTATGGCAGCAGAGTGTCCCGGAGGGAATGACCACTCAGCTTGATCAGCTCAAGGTAAGACCAACTGGGGGCTGAGGCTGGGATTCACCATGTGATGGCTGACTGGGTGAGATGATTCCTTTGCTAGAGCTGAATTTGGAGCCAATTTGTTTTCTTGGATACCCATCAGGAGTACAGTGTTCATTTACTGTCACGAAGTGCTTTATATATTATTAATGTCACTTGCTTTTCTGAATCACAGTTGATGATTGTTTATTATTATTATTATTATTATTATTATTATTATTATTATTATTTCTTTTTGAGACAGGGTCTCCTTGTAGTTCCAGCTGGCCTGGAATCTCTATGTAGACCAACTGGCCTTGAACTCACAGAGAAGATCCACCTGCCTTTACCTCCCAAGTGCTGGGATTAATCATGCCCAGCTCTAATTATTACTATTTTTAAAGACAGGGCTTCATGTATTCCAGGCTGGCCTTGAATCTCATATTGAATACCCTATGTAGCCGAGGAGAGCTTTGAACTGCTGATCTTCCTGCCTCTACTTCCTGAGTGCTAGGATCTTAGGTATGGGATGCTGCTCCTGGTTTTAGGCTGTGCTAGGAGTCTAACCCAAGGCTTTGTGTATGGTAAATAAGCAATCTACCGAAGGTTGGAGTTTATTAAGAGAAGATTTTAATATAGGTATATGCATAGGGCATGAAGGAAGGAGGGAGAAGGAAGAAAGAGTGAGGGCCTTAAGTAAAGGACAATTGTTGGGCTGCAGATGTAGCTACATTGATAGAGAGCTTGCCTAGCATGCACAGAGCCCTGGGTTTAATCCTCAGCACCTCATAAAACCAAGCACAGTGGTGCATACCTGTAACCCCAGGTTGGATGATCCTTGAGGATCCGAAGTTCAAGAACATCCTTGGCTACATGCCTGGCCTATTTGAAGACTCTGACTCAGAAAAGCAAAACCAAACAAAACCCAAAAGAATACTGCCCAAAGAAGTAGGTAATGGGGAATAGATGAAGCAATCTTGAAGCTCTAGCAAGGCGTTTGAATAACTGGAGGAGCCTGCCTAGGTTTCCTGTTTTCCCAAGCTAATGGGCGTAGAGCAGGTGTTCCTCTATAGACGTGGGCGTGGAAGCCTAGGGGCTCAGAAGAGGGAACATGAGTGCTGCAGTCATGAACCAGGGCAAAGGAGCCATGGAGTAGGATGAGGTCACCCAGGATAGAGATGGAGAAACAGGTAGCAGCATCATGATGGAGGTCTGGAGAGCTAAATTAAGAAGCCCAAAAATGGGGCTGGAGAGATGACTCAACAGTTAACAGCACTGGCTACTCTTGCCCAAGGTCTGGGTTCGAGTCCCAGCACCCTCAAGGCAGCCAACAACCATCTGTCACTCCAGTTCCAGGAGAATCTGATATCCTCTTCTGACATGTATGGGCTTTATATGACCTACCTGCATTTCAAGCAGGCAGTACACTCATTCATAGAAATAAAACAAGCCGGGAATGGTGGTGCACGCCTTTAATCCTAGCACTCTGGAGGCAGAGGTAGACGGATCTTTGTGAGTTCAAGGCCAGCCTGGCCTACAGAGCGAGTTCCAGGACAGTTGTGGCTACAGGGATACCCTGTGTCAAAGAAAAAAAATAAATAAATAAAAATAAAAATAAAACGAATAATACCTTTTTCAAATAAAGGGCAGAAAATAAGACAGTGATATCAAAGACAGAGAGGGATACAAAGAGGAAAAAGTAATGGACATTAAAAAAACTAGGACTGGTGAGGTGAAGCCAAGAAAAAGGCCTGCTGCCTCTGACCAGTGGTGACCCTCAGGACTAAAGCTATCATGGTTAACTGGTGGCAGCGGCAGCCCATTGCAGAGGGCAATCTTTATGAAAAAGGCCATTTGTCAGTCTCTGGATAGACTTTCTATAAAGTCTTAGGTAGTTGGTGTTTGATTTGTTTTTGCTTTTGCTTTTTGTTTTGTTTTTTTTGTTTTCTGAGACAGTCTCCCTGAGGCTCCAGCTGGCTTGGGATTCAATTTACGAGATTGTAAGCTGGCCTCAGTTTCACCAGGATCCACCTACCTCTGCCCCCCAAGTGTTGGGTCCACAGGCCTGTGCCACTGTGCCTGGCATATCTGATGTTTCAAGCTCTTTGGGCTAAGCTAAATCTAATAACAAAAAAAAAAAATGAGTCATATTTAAACATTAGGTCATGACTTCTCTCATCTCTAACAGGGTTTAGCACTGGTGGATCGAAACTCAAGACCAGAAATCATATTTTTGCTGAAAGTAGATGATTTACCCGAGGGAAATCAAGAACGTTTCAATAGTCTGTTCTCGCTAAGGGAGAAGTGGACAGAAGAAGATATTGCTCCATATATCCAGTAAGGAATACATTAAAAATAAGTCATGAGGGTGGTTATTTAGAAGGTGGAGTAGGGTTTTAGATTTATGACCAGAACACAATGTCATTGCGTATTCCCTGAGTATACTGCTTCCCTTGACTTTCACTGTGGTCTGCTCTGTCACTGTCTGGAATAACTTGGCTTGGAGGTGAAGTATATGCTATCTTTTTCCCTTAACACCCCTAGAAACACTTCTCTGCATTCCCAACAAAACCCACATGTCTTTAAGGGAAAGAATATATACCCCATCATGACTCAAAGGCAAAATTCCCTCTGATTGTCAACTCTTGTCTTTCCTGTTGCCTTTAAGCTGTTAAGGTTTTTTTCTTCTTTTAGATTAGTCTTATTTAGTTAGTTGTTCATTTATGCATTTATTTATTTGGGGGTGTGTGTGTGCACGCGCACGCATGCATGCACGTTCAAGTGTAGGAATGCAGGTTTGCACATGCCACAGCATGTATGGAGGTCAGAGGGCAACCTTGAGTGTTGGTTCTCACCTTCTACCTTGTTCTTTTTCTGCTGCATATACCAAGCTAGCTGGCCAGAGAGCTTTTAGGGATTCTTCTGTCTCTGCTTTCCATCTTCCTGTGGAAATTCAGGAATAACAGACCCATGCCATGGCATCTAATTTTATACGGGTTCTGAGGATCCAGCTTGGGTCCTCACACTTGTGCTACCCACTGAGCTATCTCCCCAGTGTTGGTTTGTTTGGTTTTTGTTTTTGAGGGTTTTGTATGTAGCTCAGGCTAGCCTTAAACTTTCTGTGTTGCTGAGGACCTTGAACCTCTGATTCTCCTGTTTTTACCTCTTAAGTGCTGTCATTACAGGTATGACTTTTCCCCTGCTGCTTTAATTTAGGATACTTTTATTATTTTATGTTCGTTTTTGAGACAAGGTCTCATCTATTAGATCAGGCTGACCCTGAACTCATTATGTAGCCTAGACTGGCCTCAAATTCAGTCTCCCAAGTGCTGGGATTATATCATGCACTACTCTGTCTGACCCTGGTCTGTTGTTTCATCCCATGGGAAAATAAACAGATTTCAGAAGAACAAGTTAACCTAAAAGTCTCCTGTCTACCAACACTGGAAACCCACGAGTACCACATGTGTCCCTGTTTGATACACCTTGAAGGCCATCTTTCTTCTCTCTATCCAGTTCTGTGTCTACGACCCGTCACTCTAGGTTCTGATGTGTACATGTTCTTCCTTGGCCCTCTCTCCCTTTTGATTAAATACAGGCCCTGGGCAATCACCATTTTGTCGTGAAACTTTTCTACCCTCATACTTGAATTTCATCTTATTATCTTTAGATGCTACCCATTTTCTCTTTACTCCCAGCTTCTGATCTCATTTTTTTTTTTTAAGTCTTTTTGAGACAAGATCTCACTTTAGTCCCAGCTGACTTTGAACTATATGTAGACCACACCTGGCCTTGAATTCACAGTGATCCACCTTCCTCTGCCTCCTGAGAACTGGGATTAAAGGCGTGTGTCATCATGCCTGGCATGATCTTATTTCTTGAGATGAAAGCAGTTTAGTAAGAACCATCTCTTTTTACCTTCACCAAACCTTCACCCGTCGTGCCTGCACTCCTTCCTTTGTGGATCCTCCAGTACAGTGCATTAACACTCTCCCCTTCTTTTTTCTTAAGATTTATTTGTATTTGTGTGTCTGTGTTTATATTTATATATGTCTGTGTATGTACATGTGTGTGCTAGTTCAGGTGCATGTGTGGGCACAGAGGTCAGAGAAGGATGTCAAGTGCCCTAGATCATTCTCCACCTTTTTCTCCGAGGCAGGGTCTCCTCCTGAACCTGGGGCTTGTGTTAGTTAGGCTGGAAGCTAGCAAGCCTCAGCAATCTGCTTGTCTCTGCCCCTTGGAGCTGGGGTTTGTGGGGAACATGTGGCTTGTTACTGTGGGCACTGGGATCCAACCTCCCAGTCCTCCTGATTGTGGAGCAAGTGCTCCTAACCATTAAGCATCTCCGCAGTTCCCTTGTCTTTTCCCTTAAGGCCGATCCTTCCTCTGGACTAGATTCATCTCTTCTAGCCTTCTTTAAGCCTTGGTTTCCTGAGTTATCCTTTTCCCCCTCACTCTTGTTATTAATGTTCGCTTTACCTACTGGATCATCCCCAGAAGCACATGCTATTCTGGAATATGTTACAAAACAACAGCAACCTGCAGCATCCCTTGTTCTTGGCTCACCTTCTTAAGAAAACACCTTTTACGTGTTCTGCGTACACATTCTCTGCTTCTTTGCCACCCATTCTTTTTTTGAGACAGGGTGGTCCTGGAACTCACTATGTAAACCAGGCTGGCCTTAAACCCACAGAGATCCACCTACCTCTGCCTCCCGAGTGCTGGGATTAAAGGTATGTGCCACCATCCCTGGCCCATTCTTTATTTTTTAATCTAAAGATTTCTCATTATTCCAATGACCTCCATCTTTCCACCTTCACCAGTCAACTATCTGCTGTTATTTGCCTGACCTTTTAGAGCTGTTTTACATAGTGGATCACTTCCTTCTATTTGAAATGTGCTAGTTTTCTCCTGTCTCCTCCAGGTCAGCTCCTTTGTTGTCTCTTTTGCTGACACTTCTCTTTCTAGTGTTTATACTCGTGTATTATCTAGGATTCCTTTTTGGAGACCTTCCCTTCAAACCAAAAATTTTTTCCCCTGTACTGGGTATTGAACCCACATGCTAGGCAAGTGCTCTACCACTGAGCTATATCTTCAGCCTTATTTATGTATTTATTGGGGGTGGGCATGTGTGCCATGGCTCAAATGTGGAGGTCAGAGGACAATTTTAAGAGTCAGTTCTCTTCTTCCAACATGTAGGTTTCAGAAATTGAACTCTGGTGGTCAGACTTGGTGACAAGTTCCTTGACCCTTCAGCTTTTTTTTTTTTTTAACCTTTTGAGACATGTTCTCATTCAGTTGCTTGGGTAGCCTTGACCTCATTCTGTAGCCCAGGAAGACCTTGAATTTTTTTTGTTGTTGTTGTTCATGTCTCCCCATTCACAATACAGACCAGGCCACACCAGTGGCCTAGGCTGAGGTGTACATGGGGTGGGTTTGCTCTGCCTCTTCTTTCTATACAGTCAGTGTAGAAACACAGCCTGTGGGAAGCACCAGGAGGCCTTTTTTTTTTTTTTTTTAAAGATGTTTTTATTATTTATTTATTTATTTATTTATTTATTTATTTATTTATTTGTCTTTTCAAGACAGGGTCTCCCTGTAGCCCCAGCTGACCTGGAACTCACTCTGTAGACCAGGCTGGCCTTGAACTCACAAAGATCCACCTGCCTCTGCCTCCCGAGTGCTAGGATTAAAGGCATGCGCCACCATGCCCGGCTTATTTTTTTATGTGTATGAATGTACTGTCTGCATGTAGGTCGGTGCACCCATGTTGTGCAATGCCACGGAGGTCAGAAGAGGGCATCAGATTCCCCTGGAACTGGAGTCAAAGATCGTTCTTGGCCACCATGTGGGTGCTGGGGATCAAACCCGGGTCCTCTGCAAGAGCAATCGGTGCTCTTAACCGCTGAGCCATCTCTCCAGTCCCCAGACCTTGAATTTTTGATCCTTACACCTCATACCCCAGGAAGCTGAGATTACAAGATTAAAGGCCATGCCAGCAGGCCCAGCTGCTCTTTGGGACCTGCCCTCATCCAGGCCTGGATTTAAATGTAGTGACTTTCAAATTCTCTCTTCTAGCTCATCTTTCCCCTGACCTACAAATCATTAAACACTGGAGAGTAGCAATATAACGGGCCCTCTATGTACTCATGGTCCAACTTCTATAATGAACTTATAGCCAGGTGTGGTGGCATGTGCTATGATCCCAGCACTTGGGAGGCTGGCTGATCTCTGTGAGTTCAAGGCCAGCCTGGTCTACATAGCGAGTTCCCAGACAGCTGGGGCTACAGCGAAACTCTATCTCAAAAAGACCAACCCCCCAAAAAAAACCCAACAAAAAAAAACCCCTTAAGATATGTTATGCTGCCAGGCGAGGAAGCGCATGCCTTTAATCCTAGCACTTGTGAGGCAGAGGCAGGCGGATCTCTGTAAGTTCAAGGCCAGCCTGGTCTACAGAGTGAGCTCTAGGCCAGCTGGGACTAAAGTCTCAAAAATACCAAAACAACCCCCACCACCCACCACCATCACCACTACCAAAAACAAAAAAACAGAATTCAGATGACAGTTAAGGGTGTTCTTTAAATTTTCTAGGTCTAGGTCTCTTAGATCTGGGCTTTTCTCATTTTCTTCTCAAATTCTAGATGTATTTAGAGTTCACATAAAAACAAAGAATAAGCCAGGTGTGGTGGCGCCCGCCTTTAATCCTAGCACTTGGGAGGCAGAGGCAGGCAGATCTTTGTAAATTCAAGGCCAGCCTGGTCTACAGAACGAGTTGCAGGACAGCTGGGGCTACAGGGAGACCCTGTCTCGAAAAGACCAAAAAAAAAAAAAACAGAAAGAATAGAGGTGAGGATGTCAGACATTACAGGAAGAGGTCAGAGGTCACAGACTAAGAAAGAAAAACTGGCTTGGAAAAAACAAACTGTGCCATTCATCAAATAATCACTGTGATTATAGAAAGCCTCTGACATGGTTCTACACAATAGACATGGGTTTTTAGATATTTAAGATAAACATACTTATTAAAGCAACTATCACTGTGGAGAGCAGGTGTGGCGACAGTCCTAAGAAGGCACCCAAGACTTTAGCAAAGTTTTATGACTAACACTTGAGTCTTACGATTAACACCTGATTCCCTCCTACCTCAAAGTAAAGCCACACTCACCGTTTGAGCTGTGCAGGTGCACCCTGTATACAAGATCAGGCCAGATGATACCAATAGACTAAGGCCACGCAACCTGGGCTGGGAAGGTGGATAAATAGAGGGACTTTCTAGATAGACAGACACTCTCNGAGGGTTAAATGAGGTGATACATATAATATACATTGTTCAGTTAGAACTTAGAACTAGTCCCTACTGCTCTTCTCACAAGCATATACCTTTATGCCTATTAAAAATAATGATTCAGGGGTAGAGATAAATAACTAATACTGTATATCATATTGTGTTCCCTAAAATATTCATGATATTTATTTTTAATCCCACAGAGACTTATGTGGAGAGAAGCAAACCATAGGTGCATTACTTACTAAATATTCTCGTTCTTCAATGCAAAATGGTGTTAAAGTTTATAATTCAAGAAGACCCATTTCTTAAAAGAACAAGACACTTCTTTTGTATTTAGTTGCTTCATGAAGTTGCTGGATATAATAAAAAAAGATTCTCTTGTGTATTTCTTTCTTTTCTTTTTTTTTTTTTTTTTTGGATATTTTTGAGACAGGGTATCCTTGTAGCCCCAGCTAGCCTGGAACTGACTCTATAGACCAGGCTGGCCTTGAACTCACAGAGATCCGCCTGCCTCTGCCTCCTGCCTCTGCCTCCTGAGTCCTGGAATTAAAGGCGTGCACCACCAAGCCCTGTGTGTATTTCTATTTTTTACTTAAAAAAAAATCTTGGCTGGGTATGGTGGCACATACCTTTAATCCCAGGACTCTGAGCTCAAGGCCAGCCTGGTCTACATAGTGAGTTCCAGGCTAGCTGGGGCTACAGGGAGACCCTGTCTCAAAAAGACGAAAATACCTTTATTATTATTGTGTGTCCATGTTGTATGTGCCACAGCATGCTTGTAGAGGTCAGAGGACAACTCTGAAGTAATTTTTCTCCGTCTACCTTTACCTAGGTTTCAGAGATTGAACTCAGGTTGCCAGGTTTGCACACCAAGAGCCTTTACCTGCTGAACGGTACTGTTGGGAACCTATTCTTGACTTTTATTTTTTTAATTTTTAAAAAAATACTTTTATTTTATTTATTTATTTATTTATTTATTTATTTGTCTTTTTTGAGGTCTTTTTGAGACAGGGTCTCCCTGTAGCTCTGG
The DNA here is from genome assembly GCA_009823505.1 of Rhizomys pruinosus. Classification (NCBI taxonomy): domain Eukaryota; kingdom Metazoa; phylum Chordata; class Mammalia; order Rodentia; family Spalacidae; genus Rhizomys; species Rhizomys pruinosus. The sequence goes on along the minus strand of VZQC01006141.1, from coordinate 450,867 downwards.
CTGTCCTGGAACTTGCTATGTACACCAGGATGGCCTTGAACTCACAAAGATCTGCCTGCCTCTGCCTCCCAAGTGCTAGGATTAAAGGTGTGCATCTCCACGCCTGGCTGACTTTTTAAAAAATTTTATTATATATTTTTTGTTTTTTTTTTGAGGCAGGGTCTCCCTTTTAGTTCCAGCTGGCCTAGAGCTCACTCTAGAACAGGCTGGCCTTGAACTCATAGAGATCCCCCTGTCTCTGTCTCAAGTGCTGGGATTAAAGGCATGTGCCACCAAGCCTGGCTGTTCTTGACTTTTAAAACCAACACTTTTTTTTCTCCAGCATTTTGAAACTACTATCCTTTTTAGTTTCTTAAATGTAATAAAATATTTACATATCCTTCAGGTTACCTTTATATACACACTGTGAGGACCAAGCTGACTCCATTTTAGCTTGGTCAGCTCCATCTTGGCCTAGAGTTCACCTTAGAGTTTTAAAAGCAGGGACAAACAAATGGCATAGATAAATCGATTCCTTATTAGTAGAGCAATTTAACTTCTGCCAAAAAAGCATACAGATAAATGCTTTATGGGAACGGAAGATCCAGATCAGATAAAATAATAGGACAAGAGGGTACAGAACAGGTGGACTGATCCAGTGAAAAACTACCTGGTCTGCAACCACCAAGACCCCACCAATCAGAGAAAAGGTTACTGTAAAGGTCACTATAACTAGAAAAGGTCACTGTAACTGCAGTGAAAACCCCCTAACTGGAAATAAAAGCTGAGGGAAATTGGGTCTCGGGGCCACTGCCCTCCAGTCCCATGGGAGTGTGCTCGGCCCGACGCATAGATGCGTAGTCTGCTCTATCTATTCTCTATCTATTCTCTCTGAGTTGGTTGTTGTGGCTTCTTTTCTGCTTGCTTGTAACTAACCCTCGATTAAACTCATATCTACAACTATTTGTGCCCCCTGGCACCTTTCTTGCATGAGTGTGGCGGATTGAGTCTAACAACACATTGTATACAGGAATAAAAAATTATTTTCTCTGGTGTGTATCTTTCGAGGTCTATGAGATTCTATGTATAGAGCATTTTACTTTTAGTAAGTTTTCTAAAAAAACTAAACCAATAGTCTCCTAGAAGAGATTTATTCTGTTAAAGCCTTTTTTTTTTGACATTTCGAGACAAGGCTTCCTAGTAGCCCTAGCTGGCCTGGAACTCACTGTAGACCACGGTGCAGTGAACTCACAGAGATCCACCTGCCTCTGCCTTCCAGAGTGCTAGGATTAAAGGCACTGGGTGCCTCACCTGGTTTAGACTATTTCTAACTTAAGGATGAATCTTTATATTAGTTGTTTGGGTTGATAAAATTGGCTTATAATTGCCTGTTTACTTGGCTACGCATTTTTTTTTTTTTTCTTTTTGAGACAGGGTCTCCCTGTAACCCCAGCTGTCCTGGAACTCACTTTGTAGACCAGGCTGGCCTTGAATTCACAAAGATCTACCTGCCTCTGCCTCCCAAGTGCTAGGATTAAAGGCATGCCCCACCTCCACCTTGCCCAGCGGCTATGCATTTTTAACTAAAGTGGGTTTAAGTCTTGATCATGTTTGAAAAATACTAATAGTTTCTAATCTTGACACAGGTGAAACTCACAGGAAAACTATTTAATTTCTAGTTGGTTTTGGAATCCTTCCTAAAGGTCTTTTATAGCTTTCTTTTCCTTGGTTCAGTAACTAGGACAGTTTCAAAATGTTTGCTTTTTAATATTTTTTCTGCATTTATATGGACGTAGATAGATTAGATAGATAGATAGATAGATAGATAGATAGATAGATAGATAGATAGATAGATAGATGATAGATAGACTGAGGCCTAGTGCTTTCTGGGAACTCTGGGGCTTGAGAGTCCCCTGCAGACTTATCACAGTTTAGATCACAGGTGGGTGAGTTTATGGTGTCCATTACCACAGCAGCAAGCCTTTGGGTTTTAGGACCATCACTCTTTCGCCTTGCAGTCCACACTGATAAGTATATGTTTCTCCTCAACTTCCTGTCCTCCCATCCTGTTTTGCTAGCTTTACCCAGTAAACTTTCTTTGCACTCTTCTCAATATTTGTATGTATTTCTGAATTTTTGAGATAGGGTCTCCCTGTAGCCCCAGCTGTCCACCTGCCTCTATCTCCAGAGTGCTGGGATTAAAGGTGTGTACCTCCACGCCTGGTTTACACCACTATTTGTTTTTCTTTTTTTGGTCATTTCAAGATGGTCTCCCTATAGCCCCTGCTGTCCAGGAACTCGCTATCTAGCCAGGCTGGCCTTGAACTCACTGAGATCCACCTGCCTCTGCTTCCCGAGTGCTGGGATTAAAGGCGTGCGCCACCACGCCCGTTACACCGCTAAATTTTAATCTTAATCTAGACACAAAAAAACAGGAGGCAAATGGAACCCTGTAGCTTTACCCCTCAGTCTCCGCCCACTGAACCGGACCCAACTTCCGGGTTCTGCCTCCGTTGCGATACCATTTCCGCAGATTCCGGGGTCAGAGGTGATGGTAAAAATGGCGGCCGGCGGAGGCTTTGAGCGCCTGCAGAGAGGCGCTTCTGTGTGACAGGACCCTGGCTGAAGTGGCGGAGAGGGGACGTCTGAAGCCGAGGCGTAGAGGGAGGCAGAGGCCGAGGCGGAGGCTACGGGCTGGGGAGCGCGCGACCGCCGGTAGTACGCCGCAGTCCCGGGCAGCCGCGAAGGCGAGCCCCACGGGAGCGCTTCATGCCGCCCACCGGCTTGGAGCCCTCCAGGATGAACCGGAAGAAAGGGGACAAGGGCTTCGAAAGCCCCAGGCCCTATAAATTATAAGTATTTGTTTCTCCCTCGGTTTCTGTCTGTTTCCAGTGATTCTGTTCATGACTTGGCGGGCCTGGGAAATCTAGTAGGAATTTAGAATCTGTCGGTGATGGAAACGGTGTGTTAAGTGTGAAACGTCTTATGAGTGACATTACTAAGCACGTTTAATTCCCCCCTGCAGGTTAATAAACCCTAAAGTGTTTTTGTCACAATACATCTTTTCACGGTTGTTGTTAGACTTAAAACAAATTACTATTTTGTTGTATTTTTAAAATGAAAGATTGCTGTATGGTTTTTCAGCTGCCTAGAACATGAAGTTGGTTAGAATTATGTTTTCATTAATAATAGAACTTTGTCTTTTTTTTTTCTTTTTTTAATATACAACCCATCAAGTCGTTTGCATCAACAACATAAACTTCCAGAGAAAATCTGTTGTGGTAAGATCACTTTCAGTAATAATAAACTGCCTGTCACAGTTCTTAGAGACGTTATAATCTTTCAGGTAGTGCTGTTTGAGGATTAAGTGGGAATTAGGACACATCTCAGTTCTCCCTTTTTTTTCCTTTGGTTCGTTCTTTTTCTTTGGTTTTAGTTAAAATAAAAACGTTAATATAGTTAATTGTTATGGAATGGAAATCTGCTATAATCAAGAACCTTGGCAGCATTAGCTAAGAATAAGCCCATAGTGAGACTTTTGCTGTAAAAAAAAATTAAGATGTTCACACATGGACTGGACTTCTAAGGCACCTCGTTTATTTTCTGACTCTTCACTGGTATGGTTTAGATGATATTACTTTGTAGTGACTTTTTGGATAGATTATTTGGGATTATTTATATGCATGATAAAATCTATTCGAAGGGGGCCAGGCGGGGTGGCGCATGCCTTTAATCCTAGCACTTGGGAGGCAGAGGCAGGCGGATCTTTGTGAGTTCAAGGCCAGCATGGTCTACAGAGTGAGTTTCAGGACAGTTGGGGCTACAGGGAGATCCTGTCTCAAAAAGACCAAGAAAAAACTATTTGAAGGGAAGAATCATTGAAAACATAGGTACTTTATCATACTTCCTCAGAACTTACCTTAATTTAAATCTTTCAGTTGCTTTTCCTAGACTGATGATGCCATCAACTGCCTCATTAGACTTGTACCTATGATTGTTTACTGAGGATTAGCTATAAAGATAGAAAAATATAATTTTTTTCATAGCAGTCACAGTATTTGAAAAATATACCTTTTGAAAAATATAAGTTGAAAATATACCTTTTGAAAAATATAACTTTTTCATAGTAGTCATAGTATTTGAGATTTGTAAAGATCCTCCTAAAAGATTCATTGAATTCAGTCTGCCCATTTATGAAATTTTTCTTGCAGTAATTTTCATAGATTGCTATTTATCTTGCATCTTAGAGGTAGACCTAGGTATATTATATATGAATTATGTAGAAAAGATATGAGAAGTAGAGAATATATTTAAGAGGTTAAATCACTTCTCCCTTGACTACAGCAGTCTAGGGAGAAGTGATATAGCCATCAGTGAAGATAGGTTTATGAAAATGGAGTCAACAAGATTGAATTACAGTGCTAGGTGAATCCTTAATGTATATAAGATATTAAGTGTATATATAGATCTATTATAATATTATATACACACACCAACCAAAGAACACCCCACATAGATATATATATTATATAGATTATATATATATTATATATACAAGTAACTTAATTAATTTCATCTCATTGAGCCTTCACTATAACCTCATGAGGTAAATGAGATTTCAGTTCTAATTTATAAATGAGGTAGCTGTCACAATAGAGATTAAGTAATTAAATTTACTATCTGGACTAAAGAAATGGGCAGTCCAGAGGTATCCATTTAGCTCTTCTACCAAATTAGCCCTTACTTCATTGGACACAGAGGCTCATTATTTAAATCTATTCTATGTCTGTCTGTCTGTCTGTCTGATGTGAAAGGGACCATTAAAATCTCAATCTCTCTCTCTCTCTCTCTCTCTCTCTCACTCTCACTCTCACTGAGAAAGGAAACATTAGTCCTATATACTTGGACTATGATCCCACTTAATTACTTGACCTCCAGAGACTTATAGCCTGACTGTGTAATATTTTGGGACTTGGGATATTATGTCAATTCAGAATCAAGGTACAGTGACTCCAAGAAGGTTTAGGTGTTTTTGTTTTTGTTTTTCTCAGAAAATAAGTTTTAAGAGACTGGTAGAGATTTGGTCTCCCACTCTCTGAGGCTTTGTTCTGGGACTGTGAACTAGATTAGGGCTAGGAATTGCATAAGAGAATTCCTACTTACTGCACTTTGAATCAAGTTTCTCCACAGCAGACCTGACTTTTCCTGTTTATTGAGCAACACCATCATAAAATACCTGCTATGTCTTTCTTCAGCATACAGTTATTAGTAAACTATTACCTTAGTTCTGTGATTGAGACATTCCTTAGGTGGGTACAGTGGTACCTGCCTATAATCCTAGCTCTGAGGAGGTGATGTGGGAAGATCCCTTGCACCTAAGAGATTTAGACTGGCCTGAGGAAAATGGAGGTCTTCCTGTGGAAAGGAGTGAACATGATGGTGCATACCTGTAATCCCAGTACTCCGGAGGCTGAGGCAGGAGGACTGAGAATCTGATGTGAGCCTGGGCTACAAAGGGAGATGCTGTTTAGAATAAAACAAAGCCAAAAATAAAAACTAAGGCACTTGTGTTTGCACAGTTTACCTATAAGCTTATTTTGATAGTTGTATCCACTTATCTGAATTTTGAACATCTTTCTAGGCACAGGGAAAAATTCTAGAGAGGAAAGATTATGATCCAAGAAGAGAGTATAAATAGGGCAAGATTTCCGAGATTTTGACAACTCTGTAGTGTTGTCCTACAGAGAGGGTCAGTGGAAGGATCATTCTTGGGAGGAAGAGGAGGAACCTGTAACAGTAGGCCAAGAGATTTGGAAGCTGGAAATGAATGGTTGTTGTTAAGGATGAAGGTGAATAGGGAAGAAAAGCCCCAGAAATACCAGGATGAAGGATGGTGAGAAACTGGAGCAGGACATTTCCATGTGATTAAAGAGGTGGTGGTAGTGGGGGGGTTTGCCAGGATAAGCATGGTAGACATTGAAATGTCTGGTCTTATATCAGCAGTGGTGAGGTATCTTTCAGGTTAAGATTTTGATTGTTTTGACTTCAGAGGAACTGTAAGGATTTAAGATAAAGAGCTTGAAGGCAGCGTTTACAGGAGGGTCTCTTATCTCTGCCTCCTGAGGGGAAACAGGCATGCGTTCCATGCCCAGCAGGATTGTACTGTTACTAAATAGTGGCTCTGAGATGTGAGTATAGGGAGCTTATTGCCGGAATATATGCACTGAGCTGAGATTCTACTCCCTGGCTTTCATAGTAATCACCAAGTAAAATTTGAGCAATGGCCTAGAAGTAGCACTGAGATGCCTGTTTTCCTCCATCCAATTTGTAGTAAATGAAAACACGAGACATTTCATTTAAATATGGTAAGTAAAGAGGGGTTTTCAGAAAAGATTAAGAGACTCAGGATAGTTAGCTATGAAAAGATGGAGTAAAGGCAAGTAAAGAAAGGCTTAAGAATATGAGACGTGGGGCTGGAGAGATGGCTTAGTGGTTAAGAGCACTGACTGCTCTTGCAGAGGACCCAGGTTCTATTCCCAGTACCCACATGGCAGCTGAGAACCGTCTTTAACAGTTCCAGGGGAATTCGATGCCCTCTTCTGCCCTCCAAGGCATTGCATGACACAGGTGCACCAACCTACATGCAAACAGTACATTCATACACATAAAAAATAAATAAAATTATTTAAAAAAAAAAAGAATATGAGGCGTTAGAAAGCCTAGCAGTTGTCTTGGTAGCTAAAGGCCTGGCAAGAGGCTTGTGGAAGTTAAAGGGTCTGAAAGTTGCATGCAGGTCAGGGCCAGGTGCAGCCTGGATCTGTCTCTCTCCCTCCACTGTTGTATTTAGAAAACCAAATGCTGTTTTTAATACCCCTTTCAAGTCTTTCCATAACCTTTCAAAATTAACTTTTGTCCTTTTCATTGGTGTTTGAGCCAGTGGCTCACTGCGTAGCTCAGGCTGGCATCAGACCCACCATCCTTTTGCCTCAGCCCCTTAAGGTCAGAGTTACAAAACTGTCAGATTTACTTTGGCCGTTGTCTTGGATCTACCTACTGTTTTCAGCTAATGTAAGCTTCTTTATTTGGAGTGGTCATTGGCTGTGTGATAGGCTAATTGAAGAGATTTTGGGGCTTCCTACTACACTTGCTCAAAGTTTGACTCCTTCCCCCTAGCACAGGGTCTTGCTATGTAGCCCTAGCTGGCCTGGAGCTTGTTACATAGGCCAAAGTAGCTTCAAACTTGAGGTCACCCTCCCGCCTCTGCACCTAAGTGCCACGTGCTGGGACTGGAAGCATGTGCTAGCATAGCCAGTTTTGTTTACACCTCTACAAACAACGCTTTCCTCCACAGTATTCTGACCTTTCCTCTTTCTGTGCTGCTGGGCCATGGACCCATCTGATGGTCTGATTTAAGGATATATTGGTCTTACTTGGGAACTGGGGAGAAGAGTGACTATAGAATTCAGTGTTTTGAGTAGTTGGGTAATGGTTATACAAAAAATACTCTTGAACATTATTTAAAGCCCTGGTATTCAGAGCATTATAGAATAATGAGAGTCAAATAGGGTCATTTAAATATTTCTGGATCTCATTTCTCTTCTTGATGATAGTATTTTCTTAACTCTTAATTTATGTGTAAAATGTTAACACTCCAGTAGTACTTATCTCTTAGAGCCACTCTGTAAAAAGTTTCTTTCTCAGAGTCGGTATTAGGATTATTAGGGAGCTCACAACAAAGTGTCTAGTGTAGTGTCTGACATTCAGTGGTAGCCATTATCATCTGGTCCTCTGTGCTGAATGAACTGCATTGTGACATTCCTGTTGGAACCTCTGAAATTTTCACTCTCACTGAATGTACAGCACCCGGAATGCTAGTATTTTATGTCCTCCCGTGGTTCATGTTTAAGTGTACCAATTTCAGCCAAGAATATTCATCTGTCCTTTCTATTTGGTTCAATGCTACATTGAGTCAGTGTAGTTAGCTCTCAGTTTTATATTCTTTAGATGGACTCCATACCTCTCAACAGTAGAAACACATATGAACACATGCACACACAGACACACACAGCACGTGCACAGCTTTGGGCCTTGCTACGAAACCATGGGGCTTTCGGAAGAACCTGCACCTGCCTGAGTTTCTCTGCTGCACTTGCTGCTTCAGTGTCATTTCTCTCTATTCGGGTCATAGTCTATCTAGAAATTCTTGTGTCTGAGAGTATCTTCCAGATGGCTTAATTTTCACTGCTAGCACAGCGGAATCACCAGCATGGAAAAGTGTAGATAATTCATATTCATTATGAAATTAAGACCCTTGGGGAACACTCATATGTATGCAGCTACTTGGGGTTTTTGTTCTAGAGTATGTATGTAAGTAGTAATCAAAGAAATGTGTTCTAAAACATGACTATTTGTAATGTACTTGTTCTATTTTTGCAGGGATTTGTGGAGCTGACTATATTTCCTACAGTTACAAACTTGAATAGAATCAAGTTGAACAGTAAACAGTGTAGAATATACCGTGTAAGGATCAATGACTTAGAGGCTGCTTTTATTTATAATGATCCAACCTTAGAAGTTTGTCACAATGAATCAAAACAGTAAGTTGTAAACTTTAAGAAGTTGATGTTTCTTGATGTTTCTAACAGTCATTTGTTTTTAACGATTGGGTTAATGTTTCTCAAATTTTTCTCTTACTATACTGGATCCATATATTTTGTAAATTCTGTTACTGCTTTCTGCATATTTTGCACAAGTGATTTTTTTTGCCGCCTCTGTTCAGCATAGTAAGTTATTAAATTTTACTTCTTCATACTGCAGTTTTAAATAAATATCTGGGAATTTTAAGTGAATTTACATTGTCTTAGTCATGGTTCTATTTTGATTTTAAGTATTTACTTAAGAAATATTAAAAATTACTTAAATAGATTACATGGTCACCATAAACTTTAGACCAGAGAAACTTTAAAGAAGTCTATAAAATCCTAAATGTGGATGATGAGTCAGCACTTTCAGTGTTACCAGAAAATGTTATAACGGAAAATCTGCAAATGTTAGGAAGTTGGTTGGTAAATTTTAAATTTTCCTTTTTTTTTTTTAGCTAAGCTCTATTGGCCATGTTTACTCAGCACTTAGTATTTAATTAACTAGTTTTCATAAAATGTTTTCACTATTTTTAATGTCTTATAAAGTATATGCAGTGTTGTTGTCTAAGTCTGAGGGTATTTTTTACAGCCTTGATAGCACTGATACTATTTGTGATTTTCAGTATTTTGTAATGTCATGCCAAACTTAATTTTGAACTCTTTCTTTTTTTTTAGTCAAGATGGTATTGTAATTTACCAAGGATGTATAATCTTAAGGCAGCAGTTCTCTAAAGTCTGTTCTCAGACAAACAGTATCAGCATCACTTAGGAACTTAGAACTGTAAATTCCCAAGTATTAGCCCAGACCTACTGAATCAGAGGTAGGATAGAATCCCACAAGTTGTGCTTTAGCAAGCTGTCCAGGCAGTTCTGGTAGGGACTGAAGCTGGAGAACCACTATAATACAGGGTTGGAAGGCGTGAGAAGGGAGGGTTAGCTTTAGATAGACCCCAGTGAGCATTGTTTTGGAATCTTCCAGATGTTGGAAAAATCCAGGAGCCCTCTCAGTTATCTACTATAACTTTCCATTTCATGAAAGTGAGTTGTAGATGACATTACTTTTACACCCACACTGTAGAGATGACATCAAAAGGCTTAACTGCAAAACCATCTGCATATCTTATCCTACAGGAGAAAAAGAAAATCTGCCTATGGAGTAATGAGTATATTACCACTAATAAATGAAAGATATAACCAGTAAAAATGTATATAGAGCCTGGTGTGGTGGTGCTCACCTTTAATCCCAGCACTTGGGAGGTAGTGGCAGACCTGGTTTATATAAAAAAGAAAGCGGAAAAAAAGAAACCCTGAAAAGCAATAGGAAGTCCATTGTCTTGCCAGAGAGCAAAATACCGACTCTTCAGTCTTGAACTCTGTGTTGATGATAGAATAAGAGGCCAGTCACAAATACAATATACATCTGCTTTACAAGTAATTTGTTGTTGGTATCCAGGACTCAAAGAAAGTGACCTGATATAATATAATTACAGGAGCAGTGGGCATCCTAGTCTCTTAAGGAGGTAAGCTTCACTTTGCTCTTTATTTTGAAGATAACCAAATATGTGCTGCCAAAGCAAGCACAGAGATAGCCTAAATGTGGATGGTGAATCAGCACTTTTGGTGTTACCAAAAAATGTTATAAAGGAAAATCTTTGCAAATGTTAGGAAGTTGGTTGGTAAATTTTAAATTTTCCTTCTTTTTTTTTTAGCTAAGCTCTATTGGCCATGTTTACTCAGCACTCAGTGTTTAATTAGTTTTCTGCCTGGCTCTAGAATCTTGATTGCTCTTTAAGAGAGATGATGTTTATTTGTTTCAAGGCTTTGTCTCTTTGTAGCCTAAACTGTTCTGGAACTCACTATCTTGACCATGCTGTGTGATTGTACATGATGTAATTCCCCTACCTCCACCTGATGCGTGCTGGAATTATAACCGTGACTGGCCAATGTTTTGTTGGTTTTCCTTGTCTTTATTCTCTGAGTTGTTCAAGAGGGGATGTGCAATTACTTTTAGAAGCCAAAGGTTATAAAAAGTAATTCATGGGGCTGGAGAGATGGCCTAGCGGGTTAAGAGCGCCGACCGCTCTTGCAGAGGACCCAGGTTCGATCCCCAGCACCACATGGCGGCCGAGAACCGTCTGAAACTCCAATTCCAGGAGAACTCCAGTTCCAGGGGAGTCCGACGCCCTCTTCTGACCTCCGCGGGTGCACAGACTTGCATGCAGACAGTACATTCATACACATACAGAAATAAATAAAATTAATAAAAAAAAATAAAATAAGAAGTAATTCATTAGAGCCAGGCATGGTGGTATATGCCTTTAATCCCAACACTTGGAAGGCAGAGAAGGCAGAGGCAGGCAACACCAGCCTGGTCTACATAGCCAGTTCCAGGTCACCTGTCACTATAGGAGAACCTGTCTCAGAAAAGACGGGGGAAATAACTTGCTAGTTAACTTGAAGTATAAATAAATGTGAATTGATTGGTACACAGTTACTATCTAGTTCCTAAGATGAAAACTGGTTTGACTCTGATGTTACTGGTTATCAAAACAAAGAAGGAAACATTGCTTATCTCTTAGGGTTTAGGCAGGCAAATCCTGAGACAGGATCTTTTTTTAAAAAAATGATCCGTTATTTATTTGTTTGTTTGTTTGTTTGTTTATTTTTTGAGACAGGGTCTCCCTGTAGCCCCAGCTGGCCTGGAACTCACTCTAGACCCGGCTGGCCTTGAACTCACAGAGATCTGCCTGCCTCTGTCTCCCTAGTGCTGGGATTAAAGGCGTGTGCCACTATACCCAGCTTAAAGACGATTCTTATCTTATCTGCCATGTGGGTGTTGGGAATTGAACCTCAGTCCCCTGCAAGAGCAGTCAGTGCTCTTAACCACTGAGCCATCTCTCCAGCCCTGAGACAGGATCTTTATAGCCCAGGCTGGCCTTGAACTCATTTTATAGTTGAGGGTGACTTCAAATTTGGATCTTTCTGCCTATTGAGTGCTGACTACACCCAGAATATAAGGTTCTATGGATTGAAGCCCAGAGCATGCTAAGCAAGCATTCTACCAATGAGCTGTATCAATCAACCCAGCTTATTTAATAAAGTTTTTATTGTAGATAATAGGAAGTATTGCAGTACTGAGCTTGAACCCAGGTCCCTGTGGATACTAATTAAGCACTCTACTTCTGAGATAAATGCCCAGCCAGTGTTTTAGTTTTTATTTTGAGGGTCTTGCAAAGTTGTGCAGACAGGCCTTGGACTTGGGGTCTTTTTCCCTCAGCCTTCTGAGTAGCTGGAATTATTATTCCTAAGGCTCAAAAAGCACAGAAACTTCAGTTATTTAGAGAAAATGATTTTGCTTGTATGAAAAAGAACTCTCATGCACGATAGTATTTTAAAAAAAAGATTTTGTGTGTATGTGTGGGGGATGCATGTAAGTGTGTATAATATACATGTATGTGCCCGTTCAAGCCCCTGTGCTCACAGATGTGTCCAGGAAAAGACTTCTGGTGTCTTCTGTCTTCCTCTGTCATTCTCTTCCCTATTCCTTTTTGATGGTCTCTGTCACTGAGCTTGAAGCATACTGTTTCCACTACATTGGCAGGATGGTGGGCTCATGAATTCTGTCTCCACCTCTCAGGGCTGGGGTTTTAGACATGTGTGTCCATGCTCAGCTTCAGTTCTAATGCTAGTGCTTTTATGCCTGTGCTGTCTTTCCAGTCTTGGCATTAGTATTTTTATTTCATTTTTAAAAAGTGATGTATTTATTTGTATGTATGTGTCTATGTTCTATATACATAGACAATACACATATACAATACACATGTATGTATGTGTGTTGGGGTATGCACACCTGTGTTTACACAGAGCCAGAAGAGCTCTATCACTTTCCACCTGTTTGAGGCATGGTCTCTTCCTGACCTGGACCCTGCACTTTCTTAGCAGCAAGCCCTAGGAATCCTCGTGTTTTCACTCACATGCTCCCTGGGAGCTGGGGATACAGGAGTGTGCAGGACTCTCAGCTTGTTACATGGGTGCTCTGGCCCCCATGATGGCACCTTAACCACTTAGCTGTCTGCCCAACCTGGCACTAGTATTTTTATTTATACTTATTAATTTATTTAATTTATTTGTGTATGTGTGTAAGAGAGAGAGAAAGAGGGAGAGAGAGAGANGCCCAACCTGGCACTAGTATTTTTATTTATACTTATTAATTTATTTAATTTATTTGTGTATGTGTGTAAGAGAGAGAGAAAGAGGGAGAGAGAGAGAGAGAGAGAGAGAGAGAGAGAGAGAGAGGAGGGGCACCTGGGAAGGCCAGAGTACAACTTTATGGAGTTGGTTCTCTTATTCTGTCTTCATGTGGGTTCCAGGGATCTTGGAGTCTCCTGGCTTGCCTGACAGACACCATAACCCACTGAGCCAACTCCCTGCCTATCCACTACTATTTTTACATAGAACTTTGGCAGAGGCAGATAATTAAATAAAGTCTTTAGTAAGTTCTTAAACACTTTTGTTAACTTTCTGGTTTCTAAAATCCTATAGAATTTCCAATAGAACTAAAACAAATTAACAGTAATAAATTTGATCTGTAATACTTACATATAACTCAGACTCAAAGAAGCAATAACATTACATTATCACATTTTCTTTTTGTTCAAACTTAAGGTACCAAGTCCTCCTGTTTTCCATTGGAATATGTTTAATCTTAATTGAGAATAAGTATCTTTGAAATGTGGTGATATGTAAGAATAGAAAAACATTAAGTTTAATTTCTGTTTGTGTAAATGTTAGTTGACTTGTTCAGTTACCTCTACTGATTATAAGCGGTGTTGGGTATGTGAGGTCTATAGGCTTCTGTCCTGTTGGGTTACTTGTTCCCTCATGAAGTACTTTGAGCATTTGAAGTCTCTCCAGTTATATTTTGTCTTGAATCTTTTTGCTTATTTTAGAGATAGTCATGCTATTTGGTTTAGCCTGTTCTAGAATTTACCACGTAGCCCAAGCGGGCCTTAAGCCTCCTGAGTGATGCCACTGGAAGCATGCACCAGCACCCTTGGCTGTGCTTGAATCTTGTGTGTTACAGATGGGTTATAGTTTGCTTCTAGAGCTGCTGGGACTCTCTGGTTTGTGGACTTGGGGGAGGGTATTATTTGGTTCTTGGGTTTTATTTCCTTATCTTCTGCTGAACTTCCCTCTTAATATAAAATAAACAGACATTTCTAGGGAACCCTTTCTGTAAATAGGTAGCTAAGATGGCTGACATACCTCCTTCTTCCCTGTTGTTTATTTTCAGGGTAGACTTTGACATTTAGAGATCATTTTTCTTGTCATTTGGAGTTCCCCAAAATTCTCCAAACCAGTTTAAGTCCTATTTTTTCTCTTGATTTCCACCAAGGATGGCATTGAAAATGAAGCTTTGTTTTTTTTTTTAATTTTTAAAAAATTGTTTTACGTGTATGAGTGTTGTATGTATGTGAGTGTAAGTGCACTGTATATGTGCAGTAGCCACAGAGTGGGTGAGCACCACCATGCTGGCCTAGAAAGTTGAAAGTACAGTAATCTAGGGTTATGTTACTACCGCAATTTGCTCTTTCATCTTGTTTCCTAGCTTTCTCCACCCGATCCTTTTCCTTTCTAACATAAACCTTTCCCTGATTGTAGTGAGGAAATATAATATGTGTACATATGCAAGTGAGTTGTTGTTAGGGGTTAAAATTAGAAATCCAGCCAAGGACAATATTTTCTTTTTTCTGCAAGAGTTTGGTGCATTGTTTTTATAAGATGGAACATCAAGTCACATTACTATTGAATAATCTTTAATCCCAGCACCAGGGAGGCAGAAGCTCGAAGTTCTGTGTCCCCAACTCCAGTTGCAGGGACTCCATTGCCCTTCTGCTGCCCTCTGCAGACATTGTATTACATGCATACATCTAAAAAAAAAATTATTATTATTTATTTTTATTATTATTATTATTTTTTTTTTGGTTCTACAGGGTCTCCCTGTAGCCCTAGCTGGCCTAGAACTCAGTATATAGACCAGGCTGGCCTTGATGTCACAGAGATCTGCCTGCTCTGCCTTCTGAGTACTAGAATAAAGGCATGCTTTGTTCTCTATCATGAAGCAGTATAACCAGTTCCCTTCACTCTGGTTTTTGTTTTTTAAATGAAAGANTTTACTATCTGGACTAAAGAATCGGCGTCAGTCCAGCAGGTACTCCATTTAGCCTCTTCTACCAATTAGGCCCTTACTTCATGGACACAGAGGCTCATTATTTAAATTATCTCTATGCCTGTCTGTCTGTCTGTCTGATGTGTAAAGGGACCATCTAAATCTCAACTCTCTTCTTCTACTCTCTCTCTCTCTCTCATCCCTCTCCACTCTCACTGCAGAAAGGAAACATTAGTCCTATATACTTGGACTATGATCCCACTTAATTACTTGACCTCCAGAGACTTATAGCCTGACTGTGTAATATTTTGGGACTTGGGATATTATGTCAATTCAGAATCAAGGTACAGTGACTCCAAGAAGGTTTAGGCTGTTTTTGTTTTTTGTTTTTCTCAGAAAATAAGTTTTAAGAGACTGGTAGAGATTTGGTCTCCCACTCTCTGAGGCTTTGTTCTGGGACTGTGAACTAGATTAGGGCTAGGAATTGCATAAGAGAATTCCTACTTACTGCACTTTGAATCAAGTTTCTCCACAGCAGACCTGACTTTTCCTGTTTATTGAGCAACACCATCATAAAATACCTGCTATGTCTTTCTTCAGCATACAGTTATTAGTAAACTATTACCTTAGTTCTGTGATTGAGACATTCCTTAGGTGGGGTACAGTGGTTACCTGCCTATCATCCATAGCTCTGAGGAGTGATGTGTGGAAGATCCCTTGCCACCTAAGAGATTTATGACTGGGCCTGAGGAAAATGGAGTCTTCCTGTGGAAAGGATTGACCATGATGGGATACTGTATCCTAGTACTCCGGACGGTGAGGCAGGAGGACTGAGGAATTCTGATGTAGCTGGGCTACAAAGAGGAGATGCTGTTAGATATAAAACAACAGCCAAATAAAAACTAAGGCACTTGTGTTTGCACAGTCTACCTATAAGCTTATTTTGATAGTGTATCCACTTATCTGAATTTTGAACATCTTTCTAGGCACAGGGAAAAATTCTAGAGAGGAAAGATTATGATCCAAGAAGAGAGTATAAATAGGGCAAGATTTCCGAGATTTTGACAACTCTGTAGTGTTGTCCTACAGAGCCGGGTCAGTGGGTCAAGGATCATTGCTTGAGGAAAGGAAGAGGAGGAAACCTGTAACAGTAGGCCAAGAGATTTGGAAGCTGGAAATGAATGGTTGTTGTTAAGGATGAAGGTGAATAGGGAAGAAAAGCCCCAGAAATACCAGGATGAAGGATGGTGAGAAACTGGAGCAGGACATTTCCATTGTGATTAAGGGTGCTGGTTAGTGGGGGGGGGGTTTGCCAGGATAAGCATGGTAGACATTGAAATGTCTGGTCTTATATCAGCAGTGGTGAGGTATCTTTCAGGTTAAGATTTTGATTGTTTGGGGGGGGTGACCTTTTTCAGAGGAAACTGTAAGGATTTAAGGATAAAGAGCTCTTGAGGCCAGCGTTTACAGGAGGTCTCTTATCTCTGCCTCCTGAGGGGAAACAGGCATGTGTTCCATGCCCAGCAGGATTGTACTGTTACTAAATAGTGGCTCTGAGATGTGAGTATAGGGAGCTTATTGCCGGAATATATGCACTGAGCTGAGATTCTACTCCCTGGCTTTCATAGTAATCACCAAGTAAAATTTGAGCAATGGCCTAGAAGTAGCACTGAGATGCCTGTTTTCCTCCATCCAATTTGTAGTAAATGAAAACAGAGACATTTCTTTAAATACTGGTAAGTAAAGAGGGGTTTCAGAAAAGATTAAGAGACTCAGGATAGTTTAGCTATGAAAAGATGGAGGTAAAGGCAAGTAAAGAAAGGATTAAGAATATGGCGCGTGGGCTGGAGAGATGGTCCTCCTAGTGGTTAAGAGCCATCTGTGACGCCTCTTGTGGAGAGGCCCAGGTTCTATTCCCAGTACCACACCTGGCAGCTTGAAGGACAACCGCTTTAAAGTTCCAGGGGAATTCGATGCCTCTCTCTTGCACCCCTCCAGGCATTGCATGACACAGGTTGCACCAAACCCTGCATCAACAGTACATTTCAATACACAAAAAAAATAATAAAATTATTTAAAAAAAAAAACAAATATGAGCGTTTCGAAAGCCAGGCCGTGTCTTGGTAGCCTAAGCCAGGCAAAGAGGCTTGTGGGAAGTTAAAGGGTCTGAAAGTTGCATGCAGGTCAGGGCCAGGTGCAGCCTGGATCTGTCTCTCTCCCTCCACTGTTGTATTTAGAAAACCAAATGCTGTTTTTAATACCCCTTTCAAGTCTTTCCACTAACCTTTCAAAATTAACTTTTGTCCTTTTCATTGGTGTTGGTGAAGCCAGTGGCTCACTGCGTAGCTCAGGGCTGGCATCAGACCCACCATCCTTTTGCCTCAGCCCCTTAAGGTCAGAGTTACAAAACTGTCAGATTTACTTTGGCCGTTGTCTTGGATCTACCTACTGTTTTCAGCTAATGTAAGCTTCTTTATTTGGAGTGGTCATTGGCTGTGTGATAGGCTAATTGAAGAGATTTTGGGGCTTCCTGCTACACTTGCTCAAGTTTGACTCCTTCCCCCTAGAACGGTCTTGCTATTAGCCCTAGCTGGCCCTGGCGCTTGTCATAGGCCAAAGTGCTTCAAACTTGCGGTTCACCCTCCAGCCTCTGCACCTAAGTGGCCACGTTGCTGGGACTGGAAGCATGTGCTAGCATTAGCCCGTTTTGTTTACACCTCTACAAAACAACGCTTTCCTCCACAGTATTCTGACCTTTCCTCTTTCTGTGCTGCTGGGCCATGGACCCATCTGATGGTCTGATTTAAGGATATATTGGTCTTACTTGGGAACTGGGGAGAAGAGTGACTATAGAATTCAGTGTTTTGAGTAGTTGGTAATGGTTATACAAAAAATTACTCTGAACATATTTAAAGCCTGGTATTCAGAGCATATAGAATAATGAGAGTCAAATAGGGTCATTTAAATATTTCTGGATCTCATTTCTCTTCTTGATGATAGTATTTTCTTAACTCTTAATTTATGTGTAAAATGTTAACACTCCAGTAGTACTTATCTCTTAGAGCCACTCTGTAAAAAGTTTCTTTCTCAGAGTCGGTATTAGGATTATTAGGGAGCTCACAACAAAGTGTCTAGTGTAGTGTCTGACATTCAGTGGTAGCCATTATCATCTGGTCCTCTGTGCTGAATGAACTGCATTGTGACATTCCTGTTGGAACCTCTGAAATTTTCACTCTCACTGAATGTACAGCACCCGGAATGCTAGTATTTTATGTCCTCCCGTGGTTCATGTTTAAGTGTACCAATTTCAGCCAAGAATATTCATCTGTCCTTTCTATTTGGTTCAATGCTACATTGAGTCAGTGTAGTTAGCTCTCAGTTTTATATTCTTTAGATGGACTCCATACCTCTCAAAAACAAGTAGAAACACATATGAAACACATGACACCAGCCAACCACACAGCACGTGAAAAGCTTTGGGCCTTGCTACGAAACCATGGGGCTTTCGGAAGAACCTGCACCTGCCTGAGTTTCTCTGCTGCACTTGCTGCTTCAGTGTCATTTCTCTCTATTCGGGTCATAGTCTATCTAGAAATTCTTGTGTCTGAGAGTAGCATCCCTTTCTTCCAGATGGCTTAATTTTCACTGCTAGCACAGCGGAATCACCAGCATGGAAAAGTGTAGATAATTCATATTCATTATGAAATTAAGACCCTTGGGGAACACTCATATGTATGCAGCTACTTGGGGTTTTTGTTTCTAGGTATGTATGTATGTAGTAATCAAAGAAAAAAGTGTTCTAAAAACATGACTATTTGTAATGTACTTGTTCTATTTTTGCAGTGATTTGTTGGAGCTGACCATATATTTCCTACAGTTACAAACTTGAATAGAATCAAGTTGAACAGTAAACAGTGTAGAATATACCGTGTAAGGATCAATGACTTAGAGGCTGCTTTTATTTATAATGATCCAACCTTAGAAGTTTGTCACAATGAATCAAAACAGTAAGTTGTAAACTTTAAGAAGTTGATGTTTCTTGATGTTTCTAACAGTCATTTTGTTTTTAACGATTGGGTTAATGTTTCTCAAATTTTTCTCTTACTATACTGGATCCATATATTTTGTAAATTCTGTTACTGCTTTCTGCATACTTTGCACAAGATATTTTTTTTTTGCCGCCTCTGTTCAGCCATAGTAAGTTATTAACTTTTATTCTCTACTTTGCGTTCTAAGTTAACTTCAAGTTTTAAATAATATCTGGGGAATTTTAGTGAATTTACATTGTACTTTTTAGTATGGCTTCTCATTTTGATTTTAATATTTTTTTTTACTTGATTTAAAAAATTACTTTTAACTAGTTACATGGTCACCATAAACTTTAGACCAGAGAAACTTTAAAGAAGTCTATAAAATCCTAAATGTGGATGATGAGTCAGCACTTTCAGTGTTACCAGAAAATGTTATAACGGAAATCTGCAAAATGTTAGGACTAGTTGGTTGGTTAAATTTGTTAAATTTTCCTTTTTTTTTTTTAGCTAGCTCTATTGGCCATGTTTACTCAGCACTTAGTATTTAATTAACTAGTTTTCATAAAATGTTTTCACTATTTTTAATGTCTTATAAAGTATATGCAGTGTTGTTGTCTAAGTCTGAGGGTATTTTTTACAGCCTTGATAGCACTGATACTATTTGTGATTTTCAGTATTTTGTAATGTCATGCCAAACTTAATTTTGAACTCTTTCTTTTTTTTTTGTCAAGATGCGTATTGATTTACTCCAAGGATGTATAATCTTAAGGCAGCAGTTCTCTAAAGTCTGTTCTCAGACAAACAGTATCAGCATCACTTAGGAAACTTAGAACTGTAAATTTCCCAGTATTGAGCCCAGACCTACTGAATCAGAGTAGGATTAGATCCCACAAGTTGTGCTTTAGCAAGCTGTCCAGGCAGTTCTGGTAGGCTGACTGAATGACCGGTGGAGAACCACTATAATACGGGTTGGAAGGCTGTGAGAGAGGGAGGGTTAGCTTTAGATAGACCCCAGTGAGCATTGTTTTGGAATCTTCCAGATGTTGGAAAAATCCAGGAGCCCTCTCAGTTATCTACTATAACTTTCCATTTCATGAAAGTGAGTTGTAGATGACATTACTTTTACACCCACACTGTAGAGATGACATCAAAAGGCTTAACTGCAAAACCATCTGCATATCTTATCCTACAGGAGAAAAAGAAAATCTGCCTATGGAGTAATGAGTATATTACCACTAATAAATGAAAGATATAAACCAGTAATAAATGTATATGTTTAGGGCGGCTGTGGTGTTCTGTGGTGGTGCTCGCCTTTATCCAGCACTTGGGGAGACTTGGGAGTAGTGGCAGACCTGGTTTATATCAAAAAAGACAAGCGGAAAAAAAGAAACCCTGAAACAATAGCAATAGGAAAGTCCATTGTCTTGCCAGGAGAGCAAATAAAATACCGACTCTTCAGTCTTGAACTCTGTGTTGATGATAGAATAAGAGGCCAGTCACAAATACAATATACATCTGCTTTACAAGTAATTTGTTGTTGGTATCCAGGACTCAAAGAAAGTGACCTGATATAATATAATTACAGGAGCAGTGGGCATCCTAGTCTCTTAAGGAGGTAAGCTTCACTTTGCTCTTTATTTTGAAGATAAACCAAATATGTTGCTGCCAAAGCACAGCACAGAGATAGCCTAAATTGGATGGTGATGAATCAGCACTTTTGGGTTGTTACCAAAAAAATGTTATAAAGGAAAACTTTGCACAATGTTACGAATTGTGTTGGTAAATTTTACAACTTTTTCCTCTTTTTTTTTTTAGTCCTACGGCTCTCATTGCGCCATGTTTACTCAGCACTCAGTGTTTAATTAGTTTTCTGCCTGGCTCTAGAATCTTGATTGCTCTTTAAGAGAGATGATGTTTATTTGTTTCAAGGCTTTGTCTCTTTGTAGCCTAAACTGTTCTGGAACTCACTATCTTGACCATGCTGTGTGATTGTACATGACGTAATTCCCCTACCTCCACCTGATGCGTGCTGGAATTATAACCGTGACTGGCCAATGTTTTGTTGGTTTTCCTTGTCTTTATTCTCTGAGTTGTTCAAGAGGGGATGTGCAATTACTTTTAGAAGCCAAAGGTTATAAAAAGTAATTCATGGGGCTGGAGAGATGCCTCCACGGTGTCTTTTGGTTAACGAGCGCCGACCGCCTCTTGCAGGAGGACCACAGGTTGATCCCTAGCACCACATGGCGGGCCGAGGAGAAACCGTCTGAAACTCCATTCCAGGGAGGACTCCAGTTCCAGGGGGTCCGACGCCCACTTCTGACCTCGCTGGCAGCCTGGTGCACAGACATTTTGCATGCAGAGCAGTACATTCCTACACACATACAGAATAAATAAAATTAATATAAAACAAAAAAAATAAAGTAACTTCATTGAGCCAGGCCATGGTGGTATATGCCTTTAATCCCAACACTTGTGGAGGCAGGAGACTCTGAGAGTTAGTTCAGGCAACCCAGCCTGGTCTTACATAGCCAGTTCCAGGTCACCTGTCACTCTAGGAGAACCTGTCTCGAAAAGACGGGGGAAATAACTTGCTAGTTAACTTGAAGTATAAATAAATGTGAATTGATTGGTACACAGTTACTATCTAGTTCCTAAGATGAAAACTGGTTTGCTCTGATGTTATTTTATACAACAAAGAAGGAAACATTGCTTATCTCTTAGGGTTTAGGCAGGCAAATCCTGAGACAGGATCTTTTTTTTAAAAAAATGATCCGTTATTATATTGTTTGTTTGTTTTGTTTTTTTTTGAGGACCGGGTCCCTGTAGCCCCAGCTGGCCTGGGACTCACTCTAGACCCGGCTGGCCTTGAACTCACAGAGATCTGCCTGCCTCTGTCTCCCTAGTGCTGGGATTAAAGGGTGTGCCACTATACCCAGCTTCATTAGACGATTCTTATCTTATCTGCCATGTGGTGTTGTTGGAAATTGAACCTCGGTCCCTGCAAGAGCATCAGTTCTCTTAACCACTGAGCCATCTCTCCAGCCCTGAGACGATCTTTATCGCCCAGGCTGGCTTGAACTCATTTTATAGTTGAGGGTGACTTCATTGGATCTTTCTGCCTATTGAGTGCTGACTACACCCAGAATATAAGGTTCTATGGATTGAAGCCCAGAGCATGCTAAGCAAGCATTCTACCACATGAGCTGTATCAATCAACCCAGCTTATTTAATAAAGTTTTTATTGTAGATAATAGGAAGTATTGCAGTACTGAGCTTGAACCCAGGTCCCTGTGGATACTAATTAAGCACACTTCTGAGATAAATCCCCAGTGTGTTTATTTGAGGTCTTCATTGGCACTAGCTACCTATAGCATCCAGCCAGCTACTCGTATAAAAAGATTCTTTTAAAAAATTATACTAATAAAAATTTTATATGATATTTTGTTTTACATTATGTGTAGTGTGCTCGTGTGTCGAAAGACTTGTTGCTCCTTTATTTCTACCTGTGTCCTTCCTAGCTTGGCTACTGTTCACTCATTCAGGTGTTTGATTTTCTCACTTAGGGTGCATGTTGTCATCTAGTCAGCAATGCTAGGCTTAGCCGTCTCCAGCTGGCATTAGTATTTAACATTAAAAGATATCAGATTTTTAGCATATGATAATTCATGTTAATTTGTATTGCAACCGTGTTTCAGAGCAGAGAGCTCTAATTTCCACGTTTGAGATGGTCTTTCTGACCTGGATGACTTTTAGCAGAAGCCTAGGAATGTGTTACCAATGCCTGGGAGGGGGAAAGGAGGGAGGATAGTGTACAGGGGTCGCCCATGAGGCACAACCTACGTGCCAACGCACAGATTTTTATATTAATTATTATATGTGATGGTGACGAGAGAGAGAAGAGGGAGAACGGAGAGAGAGGAGAGGAGACGAGAGAGAAGAGAGAGGGGACTGGGACCAGGGAAATTATTGGCGTTGGTTTCTCTTATTCTGTCTTCATGTGGGTTCCAGGGATCTTGGAGTCTCCTGGCTTGCCTGACAGACACCATAACCCACTGAGCCAACTCCCTGCCTATCCACTACTATTTTTACATAGAACTTTGGCAGAGGCAGATAATTAAATAAAGTCTTTAGTAAGTTCTTAAACACTTCTGTTAACTTTCTGGTTTCTAAAATCCTATAGAATTTCCAATAGAGCTAAAACAAATTAACAGTAATAAATTTGATCTGTAATACTTACATATAACTCAGACTCGAAGAAGCAATAACATTACATTATCACATTTTCTTTTTGTTCAAACTTAAGGTACCAAGTCCTCCTGTTTTCCATTGGAATATGTTTAATCTTAATTGAGAATAAGTATCTTTGAAATGTGGTGATATGTAAGAATAGAAAAAACATTAAGTTTAATTTCTGTTTGTGTAAATGTTAGTTGACTTGTTCAGTTACCTCTACTGATTATAAGCGGTGTTGGGTATGTGAGGTCTATAGGCTTCTGTCCTGTTGGGTTACTTGTTCCCTCATGAAGTACTTTGAGCATTTGAAGTCTCTCCAGTTATATTTTGTCTTGAATCTTTTTGCTTATTTTAGAGATAGTCATGCTATTTGGTTTAGCCTGTTCTAGAATTTACCACGTAGCCCAAGCGGGCCTTAAGCCTCCTGAGTGATGCCACTGGAAGCATGCACCAGCACCCTTGGCTGTGCTTGAATCTTGTGTGTTACAGATGGGTTATAGTTTGCTTCTAGAGCTGCTGGGACTCTCTGGTTTGTGGACTTGGGGGAGGTATTATTTGGTTCTTGGGTTTTATTTCTTATCTTCTGCTGAACTTCCCTCTTAATATAAAATAAACAGACATTTCTAGGGAACCCTTTCTGTAAATAGGTAGCTAAGATGGCTGACATACCTCCTTCTTCCCTGTTGTTTATTTTCAGGGTAGACTTTGACATTTAGAGATCATTTTTCTTGTCATTTGGAGTTCCCCAAATTCTCCAACCAGTTTAAGTCCTATTTTTTCTCTTGATTTCCACCAAGGATGGCATTGAAAAGAGCTTTGTTTTTTTTTTTAATTTTTAAAAAATTGTTTTACGTGTATGAGTGTTGTATGTAGTGTGAGTGTAAGTGCACTGTATATGTGCAGTAGCCACAGAGTGGGTGAGCACCACCATGCTGGCCTAGAAAGTTGAAAGTACAGTAATCTAGGTTATGTTACTACCGCAATTTGCTCTTTCATTCTTGTTTCCTAGCTTTCTCCACCCGATCCTTTTCCTTTCTAACATAAACCTTTCCCTGATTGTAGTGAGGAAATATAATATGTGTACATATGCAAGTGAGTTGTTGTTAGGGGTTAAAATTAGAAATCCAGCCAAGGACAATATTTTCTTTTTTCTGCAAGAGTTTGGTGCATTGTTTTTATAAGATGGAACATCAAGTCACATTACTATTGAATAATCTTTAATCCAGCACCAGGGAGGCAGAAGCTCGAAGTTCTGTGTCCCCAACTCCAGTTGCAGGGACTCCATTGCCCTTCTGCTGCCCTCTGCAGACATGTATTACATGCATACATCAAAAAAAAATTATTATTATTTATTTTTATTATTATTATTATTATTTTTTTTTGTTCTACAGGGTCTCCTGTAGCCCTAGCTGGCCTAGAACTCAGTATATAGACCAGGCTGGTTTTGAATGCACAGAGATCTGCCTGCCTCTGCCTCCGGAATGCTGGGATTAAAAGCGTGTGCCATCATGCCTGGCTAAAAATGAAAATTTTTAAAGAATAAAGATCTTGGTGAAGTATGTGGCTTACTGTTACTACAAGTTGGCTTTTTTTTTTCTCTCTCTCCAGGAGAAATCTCAATTATTTTTCTAATGCTTATGCAGCTGCAGTTAGTGCTGTGGATCCTGATGCAGGAAATGGAGAGCTTTGTATCAAGGTCCCATCAGAGCTGTGGAAGCATGTTGACGGTAAAGTACCAAGAACATATAACTCTGCAGTGAGATAACAATAGACTTGGAGGCCAGAAAATTAATGATGCCTAAATTGTACTTTAACCAGTTTAAATGTGCAAAAGGGATTAGAAAATCTTTTCTTCTTAAGCATGTTTGGCAGAATACATGAGCTCTGGTAGGGTGGGGGCATAGGGTGGGAGACACAGGTCTCGATCTTGTACAAAATATATATTAAAAAAATAAAAATCTTTTCTTCTTTAGAATCATAGATTAATAGGAAAATCTCAGTAACAAGCTGTGATAAACTAACTGGCTTCACTGGATTTTTGTTGGTTTGTCTGATACATGGTCTCGCTTTGTAGCTCCAGCTGACCTGGAACTTGCCATGTAGAGCTGGCTGGCCTCTGTCTTACAGAGATCTGCCTGCTCTGCCTTCTGAGTACTAGAATAAAGGCATGCTTTGTTCTCTATCATGAAGCAGTATAACCAGTTCCCTTCACTCTGGTTTTTGTTTTTTAAATGAAAGATATTTTTAAATTATATAGATAGAACATGTGTCAAGGTTTGAGAGCCCATGAGGTATCAAGTGAGTTTGGAATTACAGTATGTTTATGGTATTAAATGTCCAAAGAATTAAATGGTTCAATTCCTCTATTTTACAGAAGTATAATCTGAGGTCCTGTGAAACTGAGTTCATTTAGCTAAATTACTGGTACAGTATAAGCTAGAACACAGGGTTGTTACCACACATCCTATTGAGTTTATCCTTTCTAAATCTTCATTTTCTTTCCTGTAAAGATTGCGCCATTGTAATTAGTGTGGGAAGACTTCTTCCTTTAGCTTCATAAAAGTCAACAAGGACTTTTGTTTTGTTTTGGCTTCATTTTCTTTGTGTTTGGAAGCAAAAGAGAAAATGGGGTGTTAATTTAGGGCACAGTTGTAGAAGTTCATCAAGTTCATCCTTGCACATTCATGTGGGGAAATTAAGATAATACTTTTTTAAAAATAATACTTTTGACTTAATGATAGCAAGACTTGTTTTAGAGAAATAACCTATGATTTTAAACAATAAATAATGTGGATTCTTGAGTCATCTTTCACTTTGCCTCCCTTCCTTTACTCTCCAGAGTTGACTAGAGTTGACAGCTTTTGAGAAAATAGAAAAGGAGAATAAAACTTCAAAAGTAGGTTTGGGTTAGATTTGCAAGGCTTTAGATGTCCATCTAGGAGCTTTGAAAAATTTTTCTGAAAGCATTAGAAATGTTGAAAATATGATCTGACTAGTGCTACATTTTGTGAAAAGGAACAGGCAGCCATTAGAGTAAGTGGAGGAAGGAGCTGCAGTGGTGGCAGGCTGTGCAGTTCGCTTGAGTAGAAGCACTGCAGAAGCCTCAGCCATGGGGGCTGGTTTGGTTTTGCTTGCGGTGTGGTAGTGCGGTTGGAGCCGAGGCTTCCAGCATTCCAGGCAAGGGTTCTACCACTGTGGCTGCAGCCTGATTAGCTCTATGGACTTTTTTTTTTTTTTTTTTTGACTTTTAATATTAAATTCTGGCTTTGCTTTAAATTTTTTGCATCTTTGTCTTTGTTATGTAGATGAGTGTTACCTATTTATCAGTGAGTGGATATATTCATTAATTGCAGAGTTAAAGGTCCTGAAGATACATATCAATTTTTCTTTGGATCAGCCAAAAGGAGGCCTTCATTTTGTGGTACCCAATGTGGAGGGGAGTATGGCAGAGAGAGGTGCACATGTCTTCTCTTGTGGGTATCAGAATTCCACAAGGTAGGTTTTCAGTTGTGTATTTCAGTTTATTTTTATGTATGAATATGCAGTGCATTTATTTCATGTAAAGTGACAAATACGAGCTTGTTCTTCCTGAACTTATACTTGTAAATCATGTTCTCTTCTTCACCTTTACCTTTTAGGGAATAGATTAATCATCAACTTGATTATTAATTTTTTATTTATTTATTTATTTTTTGGTCTTTTTGAGACAGGGTCTCCCTGTAGCTCCGGCTGTCCTGGAACTCGCTATGTAGACCAGGCTGGCCTTGAACTCACAAAGATCTGCCTGCCTCTGCCTCCCAAGTGCTAGGATTAAAGGTGTGTGCCACCACGCCCAGCTTGATTATTAATTTTATAGTGAAATACAATATACATACAGAAAACTGTGCAAATTTTGAACGTTAAAAGATCAATAACTCTCCCACAAGGGAACAAACCTGTTGATCTCACACTCAAATCAACACAAATAACACTTCCACTGTCACAGAGACTCCGCTACTTGCTTCCATTCAGCATTCCTACCAACTTTTCTTCCATCCAGTTGCTGTTTTCTAAAATACCATCGATTAATTATGCTTCATTTCACTTTTTATATCCAGCTTGATAGGCCGTGCATGGTGGCACATGCCTTTAATCCCGGCACTTGGGAGGCAGAGGCAGGTGGATCTCTGAGTTCAAGGCCAGCCTGGTCTATACAGTGAGTTCCAGGACAGCTGGGGCTCCAGGGAGACCCTGTCTCAAAAATACCAAAAACAAACAAACAAACAAAAACATTGATAGTGAGATTTACCTACACTGTTGTATGGAATTGTATGTTTTTCATTTTCATAGCTCATAGTTAAATATTTTGTAATATGTGTACTTTCTTCTGATTTTTAACTCTTCTAAGCCAAACACTATGTTTTAAAATTGTGTTTTTGTACATTGACTGATCCTGTCACATAATGAGACCTGACGTAAGATACTAAAAAGTAAAAAAAATTCATTAATTTTTCCCTCTAGCTTTATTAGCACTCAGTTTGAATTTTTGTTGTCGAGTGCTTCAGACTGAACCCAGGTCTTTACATATGCTAGACGAGCATCGTACACCGAGTTGCCACCTCAGCCCTTGGTTTTGTGACACAGGGTGTCTGTTGAGCTCAGGCTGTCCTTTCCTTCACAGTTCTACCTCTGTTTCCTCAATCTCAGTTTGAATTTATGCAGTCTGTCACATACCACACACACACATGTACAGACATATACACACATGCAGGCACAAAGCAGATTCTTTACTTATAGAATAGATTCTGAGTATTAATTATATTTTCTAAAACTTAATTAAAAACTTGTCTTTGTTTCTGGAAGTGAATGCTGACTAATAGTAATTGACAGGTTAAATGTTTTAATTTAAAAGCTGGAATGCTTTCTGTTTTAAGTGTAAAATATTTTCTGTTCTTTCGTTCTGTTTCTAGATTTTGGTTCCCCTGTGTTGATTCCTACTCTGAATTGTGTACCTGGAAGTTAGAGTTCACAGTAGATGCTGCAATGGTAGCTGTTTCCAATGGAGATTTGGTGGAGACGGTGTATACCCATGACATGAGGAAGAAGACCTTCCATTATATGCTCACCATTCCCACAGCAGCGTCAAATATCTCCTTGGCCATTGGCCCTTTTGAAATACTTGTGGATCCGTATATGCATGAGGTAAGTCATTTTACCTCCCTAGCCCTCCTGTGCACTTTCACTCTGTATAAAAGGGTGCTAATGTAGGAGCTTGACCTTTAGCTATCAAGAATAGCACTAAAAAGAAAATATTTCACATCACATTTATTCAGAAGGAAAGACATTTTCATGAGTTTATTAAGTAGAATTCTAATCTTGATTCAGTCTTTTCTCTGATTATGCTAAAATGAGAATAACCTTGTTTTTGAGATAGGGCTTTCCTGTGTAGGGTAGGCTGGCCTTGAAGTAATGTGTACCATTATACTCTGCCTGCTCTGTAATTTTAAATTTGTAGTTTTTTAGCTTCTAGAAATGGGGTTATAACAAAAAGATAACATTAGTAACAGAATTAATTTTAGAAATCAACCTGTACTCTAGCCAAGGAATACTTGAAAAAAGTTTTAGTTTATTTTAAGTGGTTGACATGTATTCTCTGATCATAACATACTTCCTCCCATCACTGACTATGTTTGGAATTTCCACTTTTTTCATCCTGACCTTTCAAACTTTATTTTAGGTTTGTTTTGCTTTATTTTTCCTCTAGACAGGGTCTTGTATGTAGCCCAGGCTATCCTCAAACTCATGGCAGTTTCCTTCTTCATCCCGAGTGCTGATTATAGCTGTGCACCATCATACCTGATTATTACCAAACTTTTGTCCAACTTAAAATGATTACCTGTGATACTATCTTCTGCATAAAACCTTATTAGATTTTTTGGTTTGATTATGTTTCTGAGACAGTGTCTCTCCTGCATTAGGTATATAGCCGAAATATCAGAGGAGTGTTAGATTACTTTTTCTTGGTATGCAGACAGATATGGATTAACTTTTTTTTTTTCTGAGAGAGCATTTCATTATGTAGCTCAGGTTGGCCTTGACCTCCCAAGAGTTGGAATTACTGATACGTGCCACCATGCCTGGCACATAAACTACTAATTACTAGATTCAAGCATTGAGGATGTAGCTTAGTGGTGCTTGCCATGCACTTGCTAGATCCTGGGTTCAATCCTTAAGATTCTGCACAAGAAATCACTAAAGTATTATTATAAAATATGCAATATTCATTAAGTTCGTTTAGGTACTTAGGAACAAGACCTTACACTATGCCTTATAATTTAATTCTTTCTTGCTTATACATAAAAGTATATTTAGTTTGGAACTGAAATTTTATTTTCAGTGGTTCTAAGCATTTTATAGACTTACATAATCCATTATGTATTTAATTTTTCACTTTAGTGAACATTTCATAAACCTGATCGAAAAATCTCACTAATTTTACAACAGCTATTTTCTCCATATTATAAAATGAGAGAGAGACATTTATAAGAAATGTGATATTTAAGAGATTTAAAATACAGGGCAGTTTAAACTGTGAACTGTTTATTAGTTTTTCTCCTGTGGCTTGCTTTCTTTGGTTTGTTTGTTTTTGTTCTGACTTCTATACTATAGTGGTTTGCTGTGTAGCAGTTGCACTGTGCAGCATTACAACAAGGACTGGGAAATTTTTTTTATGCTGTAATGTCTGTTACAGCTTGGGATAGTATTTCTCTCTAGTTCTCAGTGATTTATATGTGACCAAGCTTTGTTGTAAAAAGAGGGTTTTCTAGGCAACTAATTTGGTGAGTATCAAAATAAGAATTTATGTTGATTCACTTTGAATTAAAATATATATTACAACATATGATATAGGCATGTGGAACATGCTTTTAATCCCAGCACTTGGGAGGGAGAGGCAGGTAGATCTCTGTGAGTTGCAGGCAAATAAGGGCTGCATAGTGAGACCCTATCTCAAAACACAAAAAATAACATAAATGATAGTTAATTCTCCTGTTGAGATGGCTCCATGCTTTTTATTTTCAGGTTACTCATTTCTGTTTACCCCAGCTTCTTCCATTACTTAAACACACCACATCATACCTTCATGAAGTCTTTGAATTTTACGAAGAAATTCTGACATGTCGCTATCCGTACTCCTGTTTTAAGACCGTCTTCATTGATGAGGCTTATGTTGAAGTGGCTGCTTATGCTTCTATGAGCATTTTTAGGTTGGTACCTCTTCAAATTTGAAATTCCTAAATTAGGATAACAGTAAAAAGAAAGGCTGTTATTGGCATGATCAGTTTTAGATTAGTTTTGAACTTTAGATGTGACTGAGTCTATGGCTAAGCTAGTGTTTTTAAAATGCAGAAAGACCTAAGAAGTAACACAGCCAATATCTCATATTCTCTTCCTCCAAGATTAGCAGATGTTAGTATTTTCCTTTCTTTTTTAGTTCTTTCTGGTTGTAAATGTCTGAAAACCTTATATAGTCTTTTCGAGACAGGGTCTCCCTGTAGTCCCAGGTGTCCTGGAACTATAGTCTTTTTACAGCACATATCAGAAATTAGTTTTCAAAAAAATGGAGACTAGCTGGGCGTGGTGGCGCACGCCTTTAATCCTAGCACTTGGGAGGCAGAGGCAGGTAGATCTCTGTGAGTTCAAGGCCAGCCTGGTCTACAAAAAAAAAAAAAAAAAAAAAAAAAGAAAAAAAAAAAAAGACTGGTTTTGCTCTCCTTTCCTGCCTTTTGTTCTTCTTTCCTTTGGAAAGTTATAAGTCTTATGTCTTATGGCAGTTATTCCTTGTTCCTCACATTTATCATACTCAATATTGTGCTACGAACAAATCCTATTCCTACATTCTCCAGAACCCAGTTGGAAAAATGGAATGGTCCAATATATTTAAAAGTTAGTAATGAAGCACAAAAATTAGTATTATAGGGGCTGGAGAGGTGGCTCAGCAGTTAAGAGCACTGGGTGCTTGCTCTTGCAGAGGGCCCGAGTTTGGTCCTCAGCAACCATATAATGGCTAACAACCTTCTGTAACTCCAGTTCCAGGAGATGGACACCGTCTTCTGGCCTCCACATGCGTTGTACACATAAAGCACTTATTTACAAGCTGGTAAAAAAGTTATACACATGAAGTAAGAATAAATAAATTAAAAAAAAAAATAATATTCGGGAAAGAAGACTTATTTTGTTCATTTGGTTTTTGTCGATTTTCTGTTCACGTGGAAGTGGGTGCTCCTCACGATGTGTCCCAGGCTGACCTTCCCCTGGTCTTCCTAGTGCTTAGTTACAGGACTGTGCCACCATTCCCAGTCCAGGAAAAGACACTTGAAATGAAATGATCCTACTACATTAAACTCAATTTCTGGCCAATCATTGTCTTCCTCACTCTCAAAAAAAAGTGATTTTTGTTTTTTATGGAAATCAGTAGGAAACATTGCCTTCCTTGTTTTAAGCAGAAGTTAGTAAGATTATGATTTTGTTTCTTTTTGTAATAACTTTAGAAGCACAGTTACTGCATTTTGACTGAAGGATTGTTTCTTGAGCATAGGTTGATTTCTGTTGTGTTTCAGCACAAACCTTCTGCACAGTGCTATGATTATAGATGAGACACCCCTGACAAGAAGGTGCTTAGCCCAATCTCTAGCCCAGCAGTTCTTTGGCTGTTTCATATCCAGAATGTCTTGGTGAGTAACTTCAGAGTTTACAGTCGAATACTCAAAGGAGGGGGAAGATGGCTTTCCCTCTTTTCTCCTCCTGTTCTCCTTTCTCTCCTTCCCCCACTTCTTCCCTTTCCCCCTTCGTTCCCTCTTTTCTCCTCTCCCTTTTCTGTTTTTCTTTCTTTCCTTTTCCCTTCCTTTCTTCCTTTCCTTCTTGCTTTTTTCTCTTTTTCCCTCTCCCCTTCTCTTTCCCCTTTTCCCTCTTCCCCTTCCCCTTCCCCTTCTCTCTTTCTCTTTCTCTCATCTTCTCTTTCTTTCCCTCTTCTCTTTCCCTCTTTCTTTTCCCTTTCCCCTTCCCCTTCCCCTCCCCCTCCCCCTCTTTTCCCTTTTCCTTTCCCTCTTTTCTCTTTCCCCTTGCCTTTTTCTGGTGAGACAGGGTCTCTCGTGATCCATCTTGACCTTAAACTTGCTGTGTACCTGTCTGGCATTGAACTGATATTCTTGCCTCCACCTCCTAAGTGATAAGATTGCAAGTATGTGTTACCATGCTTGACTTATTTTTCTTTTCTTTCCTACAATGTAAGCTGAGCATTGCCCATATGTGGATACCTCAGTTATTTTGAGATTCTTTATCTTAAAAAAGAAAGAAAAGTAATGAGTATTTTTCTTTTATTTGTTGGCCTTAAAGTAAGAATAATTCCTTCTATATTTATGGTAAATCATAATTAAGATAATAATTTGGGGTATTAGCTTGTCTGATCTTACTTGAACCTGACGTGAGGTCCCGTGAGTACTTAGAGAGGCACTAGCCTGTTCTGTTTTTTAAAAATTTTTTATAATTTGTATCTATTTTTGCTCCTCTGATAATGCTACTCACCGATCGTGAACATTGGTATGAATCCGTCCCAGCCTAGTTACTGTTCTGCATGCTTTTGTTACTTTTTTAAAAAATTTTATAAATTTTTATTTATTTTTGTATGTGTAACATGAAATGTAACTGTCTGCATGTATGTTTAGTGCACCCCGTGTCGTGCAATGCCCGGAGGTCAGAAGAGGGTCTGGATTCCCTGGAACTGGTTCTCCTGGAATTGGAGAGTTACAACGTCCTTCAGCCGCCATGTGGGGTGGGGATCAAACCCAGGTCCTCTGCAGGAGCAGTTTGGTGCTCTTAACCACTAGGCTATCTCTCCAACCTGCACTAGCTGTTCTGCTTACCAGATAGACAGGGTTCAAAACCACAATGATAGCACAATGGCCCCAGCTAACGACAGCAATAAATCAGCATGGTATGTAACTCCATTCCAGGAGACCCACAATGTCCTTCTGTTCAAGGGGATTGACATGATGTGGTGCATTATAATACATGGAAAGAAAATTACACGATATAAAATAAAAAATATTTAAAATATATAAAATAATTATATTAAAGCAATCCTACTTTCTGTTTGTTTTTTTTTTTTTTGAGACGGGGTCTTTCTGTAGTCCCAGCTGGCCTGGAACTGGCTATATAGACCAGGCTGGACTTGATTTCACTAGGATTAAAGGCATACATGCCATGCCTGGCCCTAAAATAATTTTTTTTTTGGTCTTTCTGAGATAAAATAATATCTTAAAAGAACTGAAAAAATGCTATAGAATACAAATTTGAATCTATAGAAAACTAGTTGGAGTTTTAATGTCAGTATTTAAAACAGTTGGAAAAATGTTTCAGGTAATCTTTAAAGCAAGGTAGTTTTCTTTAACACTAATGATAATGATAGAGAAATTTGCTTTGTATTTCTTAGTTTTATACTAATTTGTTTGAAACAACGAAAAGAGAAGAACATTTTGGGGCCAAGGATGTAGCTCAGTCATGGAGTGCTTTGCTGGTGTGTGGTAGGCCCTCACTCAGTTTGAGCCCTAGCACTGAGAAAAAAAAAACTTATTTTCTTTAACTTAAAATGAATTTTATTGTTGCTTGGTGGCTAGCCTGGAACTCACTGTGTACACAAGGCAGGCTAGCCTCGTGCTCATAGAGATCTCCCTGCCTAAGTGCTGGGATTATAGATATGAGCCATCTCACCCAGCTGCTTAAGATCAACTGAAAGTAATATATCTAACTCCCTTAAGATTATAGTTTATTTTTTAATATAAGATTTGATTTCTACTTATTTAAAAATTAATAACTATCAGCATGTATGTATGATATGTGTGAATAAATAAATGAATGATTCCATTTGCCTTTTCTTTAGAGAAACTGAAAACCCAGGGCCTTGTGCATGTTAGGCAAGCATTCTTTCACTAAGCTGTATTTGATCTTTTAAGATAGGGTCTTAGATAGCCCAAGCTGCTCTTGAACTCACTGTGTAGCTTAGGGTAGGTAACCTCCAACTCTTGGGCCTCATGCTTCTGTTCCAAGTGCAGCAACTATAGGCACATGCCAGTGCATAGCTTGTGTGGACTTTTGAATGCATCTGGCTGTGGGCAGGACTTGTGACAGGTTTATTGGGCAGGACAGAAGTGTCGGTGAGCCCGTGGCCACCAGCACGTTAGATAAGACAGCAGAGCATTGTGGGCTCAGTTTTTCTTCTGTGCTAGAGCAAACCTAGGACTCTGCATGCTTAGTGCTCACATTGCCACTGGGCTACAATATCACAGTCCAGATGAGGAGATTTTTAAATCATTGATTATATCATCAAGGCATAAAGTACAAGAGTTTGTAAGTCCAGACATATGTGAAGAAAGGCACAAGGGATATTCAGGAGGCCTAAGAATTTAGCTTCTTTTTTCTTTGAAATAGCAGAGTTGTACATATTACAGTTTTCCATTACCCTTGATTGTTATGGTTAAAAGTTTTACTGAATTTTTTCCTTAGGTCTGATGAGTGGGTGCTAAAGGGAATTTCAGGCTATATTTATGGACTTTGGATGAAAAAAACTTTCGGTGTTAATGAGTACCGCCATTGGATTAAAGAGGTAATTAAAGCTAAATCCATTTACACTTGTAAGTTAGTAGCAAGTGTTAGCATTCTCCTGTTTTATTTTATTGCATTTATTTATTTGCTTATTTATTTAGACATGGAAGGACAGCTTGTGGAGTTGACTCTCTCCTTCCACCATCTGAGTTCTGGGCTCAGACTCAGGTCCTCAGCTTGGTTTGCAAGCCCCTTGATTCACTGAGTTATCTTGCCTGACCTCCCGTCCTTCATTTTAAGATTGTAATTATAAAGTTTAAGATTATTGATTGTAAAATACTTTAAAGATATTATTTGAAAAATAGCTAAGTTTTTCTAAGTTAAATGAAAGTCACCTTAGGAAAAAAATTTTAACTGTGTTTCCTAAATTTATCTTTGTGGCTGGTTAGTCTTTGGAAGTCGCAGCTGGTTAAGGATGGTAATGGCAGTGGCCACCCTGTGGGGATGGGGACACACGACTCATGAGGTGTGCTTTGCACACAGTAACTGCTTCAGTACTGGCTGGCCCATTAATGCATTTGCATTCTCTATTGTTGCTACATATTTTTCTATTTATTTAAAGATTTGGACAAAAATTGAAAATTAATTACATTTTTGCATATCCTATACTTGCTATACTTGTTGATATACTTTAATCATGTCATTAGATTCAATTAGATTCTTAGATTCATTATTTTTTTTTTCCAAAGCCAATTTTTTATTGAAGCTTTGTGCATTTCATTTACAATTTCCAATCAAATATAGACCTGTGAAGATTCATTATTTTCAAGTAGAAAAAAAAATCTCTGTATTAAGCCAGGCATGGTGGCATGTGCTTTTAATCCCAGCACTTGGGAGGCAGAGGCAGGCTGGGGCTACAGAGAGACCCTATCTCAAAAAGACCAAAGGAAAAAAATATCCCTCTCTCTCTCTGTGTACGTGTGTGTGTGTGTGTGTGTGTGTTTGAGACTGGTCTCCTCCCTCTAGCTCCAGCTGTCCTGTCCTGGAACTCGGCTATGTAGACCAGGCTGGCCTTACTCACAGATCCACTTGTCTCTGCCTCCCAAGAGCTGGGATTAAAGGTGTGGGCCAATATGCCCAGCAAGAATCCCTGTATTAATTAATACCCTTATTAAATATATGCCTTCATCTTCCTTTTTTTATTTGACATAGTTTTATCATAAGCTCAGTTCAACAATTGTTAGAGGGTTCATAACTTTAACATTGGTGGGTCTCATTCTTCATTGGCAGACAGGGAATAGCCTAATCTCTTACAGTGTGTCAGGTGTTACAGTAAACACACTCTTTCTCAATTCTCTGTAGCCAAGATTTATACAGCTTTTCATCAGTGCTCTGCTGCTTTCCACTTTGCTCTGCTCTGTCTATATTATTTAAACTAGTCCTGAGAATCCAGCTCAGTTAGACTATTGCCTTTTGTGTGTGTGTGTGTGTGTGTGTGTGTGTGTGTGTGTGTGTGCGCGCGCGCGTGCGTGTTTAACTTTAATGTATTGATAGGTTGCTAACATAGTTCAGCCCCACTTCTTTTTTTTTTTTGGTCTTTTTGAGACAGGGTCTCCCTGTAGCTCCGGCTGTCCTGGAACTCACTCTGTAGACCAGGCTGGCCTTGAACTCACAAAGATCTGCCTGCCTCTGCCTCCCAAGTGCTAGGATTAAAGGTGTGTGCCATCATGCCCCACACTCTCTGGCCTTATCTTAAATACACATTTGATTTCAGGAAGGAAGTACTAAAATAGGTTGCATGAAGTTTCACTGACTTTTACTTTTGGATCTTTTTAGGAGCTAGATAAAATAGTGGCGTATGAGCTGAAAACTGGGGGAGTTTTACTACATCCCATATTTGGCGGTGGAAAAGAAAAGGATAAGTATGTTTATTGTAAGATATTACAAAGTTTGTTTTATGACATACCTCTTGCGGGATCGATTGAATGTTTCCAGAGGCCGACATAGGGCTCAGCAGAAATTGTAATATGCTGCAGATGCTTGTGCTCTTTCACTGCTTTACTGTTCTTGTCACATGAGGTGACTGTGAATGAATGCTAAATGCTGTGAGACTTCTGCTTTACATGTTAATTTCCTATTTCCACTGCATCATACCACTTTTGTTAAGACTTAAAAACTTTGGAAATAAGTTGTTTTGCTTATTTCAATGGTTTCCTGGTTCAGTTGAAAAATGCTTAAACAATTAGTAAAGCACACTTAATGGGGGGTGAAAGTGCTTCCAAAGGATAAGGCAGGCTGGACCCTCTCTCATTGTGGGTGGCAACATCCTGTAATGCAGGGTAGGGAGGCTCCGGGCTGGGTGGATGAAAGCAGTGCAGGAGAAGCCTGCCTGCGGCCACTTCTTTCTCTTTGTCTCCTGGCCTCTGAGAGGCCTTCCTGGCCTGTGCCATGCCTTTCCTGCCGTGCTATCCTAAAACTGTTCCCCCTCTCAGGTTGCTCAGTTGTTATGTTATAGTCAAAAGGTCTAGCAGGGAAAATTTGTACTAGGAGTAGGGTCATTACCGCTTCTAAACTTGACTGCGGTTTTTCAGAAGTGATTTGAGAAAGCAACTTGGAACAATTTGAAGATGTAGCTCTGGAATGCTGTAAGCTGAGCTTAGTGGATAGCTTTGTTGGGAGCTCAGAAGACCAAATGCCAGTAGAAGTAGGGATGCTGTAGACCATACTTGTAAAGTTTCTGATGGGAGTAAGCATGCTATCAGGAATTAGACTCCAGGCCGTACAAGTTGAATCATGGCAAAGAACATGTTTACATTTTGAGACTTTGGATGAGGTTTAAAGGTGACAGATTAATATGGCCGAAGAAATTTCAAGGAAGCTCATCATTGGAGCTTTGGCATAGATTTTGCTAGCTGATTTTAGCTAATTTACTGTGAAAATTGTGAGGAAAAAGCTGAGCAGGAAGATTTGAAAAGCTTGCAGTTCTCCCAGAAAAGAAGCATGTAAAGCTGGGGCTAAGGAAAGTGGCACTGGAAGCAATTAAGACCATTAAGAAGAAAAATAAGCCCGGCGTGGTGGCGTGCGCCTTTAATCCTAGCACTTGGGAGGCAGAGGCCGGCAGATCTCTGTGAGTTAAAGGCCAGCCTGGTCTACAGAGTGAGTTCTGGGACAGTCAGAGCTATAGGGAGACCCTGTCTCAAAAAGACCAAAAAATAAATAAATAAAAGAAGAAAAATAGATGCCTTGGGGCAACAGGAAAGGCCTTTTGAGGCCGGTTTGGGAATTGACTGGATCTCACCTGTTGTAGGTTTAAGGTTAATGATTGTAATTCATTAGAAAGATTTTGTTTTGAGAAGTCTCTAGAGCTCCCTCCTCCTTGCACAGGGCTACCTACTGCAGTGTTTACCATGTGGACACTCACAGGTCTCACTGATGAAGCCCAAGAAGGCTTGGCTACTACGTAAGCAGGTAGCAGACATTGATGCTAATGCATGATGGTTTTGGAGACATGCTGTATGCAAGAGGCACAGGGTCATAGAGGCCTGCACTCAGACTTCACTGGAAGAACTGGGAGTTGAAGCAGTGTATGACAAAGTCAGGATCCCTGCAGGTAGCCTCTGAGATGCCAGTGCTTGAGGGGGTGAGAGGGAAGCCAGAGATGCAGTCGACTCCAGGAATTTAAAGGTGCAGGCAGCAGAACCAGCTTTAGAGGCCGTGTGGACTGAAACAGCAAGGCAGTATGTGCCAGGCTGTCCAAGACGTTGGGGACTCCTCTTGCTACCACACTGTGCCCTGCATGCTGACATGGCTTCGCTTTGGTCCTATCCTTTCTCTATTCTCTTGTTCTCTATTTTGGAATAAGAATGTTTACTTCTCTATTTTGGAATAAGAATGTTTACACCGTGCCATTATGTCTTGGGAATATTGATGCAAAAACACAGCTTTGACCTCAAAGAAAGGGATAGTTTATTCTCGTGCCAAAGAATAGTGATATTGGCTCAGGAACACAGATGATGTTTTTCCCAAATACTATGTTCTGATGTGGCAACAGTTTTATAGTAACAAAGAAAGTCATAAATCAGCATATTTTAAAATACATGGGTGATACTCAGGATCAAACCCAGGTCTTCTTGCATGTACTCTACCAAGTGAGCTACATCCTTAGCCCTGTGCTTGGATTTTTGGCCTATTTAATTAAAAAAAAAATCTGATGTTGGTGGGGTATGGGTGTGTGTTGGGTATGTGTGGGTGTGAGGGGATACCCACAGAATCCAGAATAGGGAGTTGAACTCCCTGAAGTTGGAGTTGCAGGCAATCGTGAGCTACCCAGAGATCACACCTCTTAATATTCCATTGGTCTCACTGTAAATTTTGGAGAGAATACCATACAGACATTGATTTTTAGAGTACAATTTGATATATTTTTGAGGGATAATTAGTACCAATCAGAATTTTATTTTATCTTATTTTTTAAATATTTATATTTTATGTAAGTGTTTTATTTGTAGCTGGGCGTGGTGGCGCACGCCTTTAATCCTAGTGCTTGGGAGGCAGAGGCAGGTAGATCTTTGTGAGTTCAAGGCCAGCCTGGTCTACAGAGGAAGTTCCAAGACAGCTGGGGGCCATAGGGAGATCTTGTCTAGAAAAGACCAAAAAAAAAAAGTGTTTTACTTGTATATATAAGTGCATCATGTGCATGCAATGCCCATAGAGGCCAGAAGAGGGTATGAGATCCCCTGCAACTGGCATTAGCAGCCACTGGATGCTAGGAATCAAACCTGGGTTCTGTGCAAGAGAGAAGTGCTCATCCAGTCAGAATTTTAGACTAGGAAATGCTGTATGATATATGCTATATGATATAACAGCAATGCTGCTTATAGATAATAGGATCATAAGGAAACTGTTCTTAGGCACTCCTCATGAACATACTTAACGTAAAACTCATCAGCTGAAAAGTTCATGTATGTCATCTGTACTTTGTGTTCCACTGTTCCTTTCACTTACTGGTGACTTCATCTCAGAGTTCTTAAGGGTTACATGGCTGTTCTGTGCGTGTCCTCTATATTTTGCAGTTTTCATTTGGAACACTTACACTCCAGGATTATGGAGTTATTTTCTTCCAATTATATAATTGTTTATTACAGATGTAAAATTTTGCTTACTTATTTTCTCCTTTAATAGATTTGTTGTATTAAG
Organism: Rhizomys pruinosus; assembly: GCA_009823505.1. Taxonomy (NCBI): domain Eukaryota; kingdom Metazoa; phylum Chordata; class Mammalia; order Rodentia; family Spalacidae; genus Rhizomys; species Rhizomys pruinosus. Next base: position 411,040 of record VZQC01006141.1, on the reverse strand, counting down.
TGCTTCTACTTTGTATTTTAGTCCGGCATCTCATCTTCACTTTTCAATAAAGCACCCACACACCCTGTCCTGGGAGTACTACACCATGTTTCAGTGTAAAGCTCACCTTGTGATGAGATTGATAGAGAATAGAATCAGCATGGAGTTTATGCTGCAGGTAAGCACTAAACACTGAAGTATTAAAAACATCACAGTGTTAAAGAAATCTGTATGCGTATGACCTGAGTAGTGTTCTGAGTGAAGAGTCTGGATTACTTTCTGTCGTGTACAGAGTAGGTGACCATGAGGCCTCACCCCTTCCTGAAGAGCTAGTGGCTGTTAGGGATGTCATTGTGTCTAATGGTGTAGCCACTGGTGACAAGGTGGGAAAAAAGGGTTCAGAGTGTAATAGAGGGTGAATATAATCACAGCTCATTGTATATACGCATAGAGTCTAATTTAGTTTTCGATTCTCTGAGAATAATGGTCTTGATATATAGCCCAAGTTCTTTGTTAATTAATTAATTAATTAATTAATTAATTAATTTTGGTCTTTTCAAAACAGGGTCTCCCTGTAGCCCCAGCTGTCCTGGAACTCACTCTGTAGACCAGGCTGGCCTTGAACTCACAAAGATCCGCCTGTCTCTGCCTCCCAAGTGCTAGGACTAAAGGCATGCGCCACCATGCCCAGCTCTTTGTAAATTTACAGCAATCCTCCTGCCTCAGTCTCCTCAGTGGTGAGATTATAGGCATGTGACACCATGTCTGGTTTTATCCTTTGCTTTTTATTTGCATTTCTTCAGGTATAGCATGGATAAGACCTGACTCACTTAGCACATAATTATTATGAAGATAATTACAAACAAGTTAGAGTAGAACATGAGACTGAACAGAAAGCCTATGCATTCACACAACTGTGCTCTGCAGTGCATAGATGGAGGAGGAATTCTATTTTGAAATGTTTCCAGTAGCTAATATTTACACCAGTCTAAAAGACTTATTCTTTTATTATTTTTTGTATTTTTCTGTTTCTAAATTTTGCCTTTTTTTTTTTGGTCTTTTCGAGACAGGGTCTCCCTGTAGCCCCAGCTGTCCTGGAACTCACTCTGTAGACCAGGCTGGCCTTGAACTCACAAAGATCCGCCTGCCTCTGCCTCCCAAGTGCTAGGATCAAAGGCGTGCACCACCACGCCCGGCTATTTTGCCATATTTTAAAGCAAGTTTTCTTTCAAGTAGTTATAATATAGGAGATGAAATAGTAGAAACCAGATATATGAATTACATGGATAAAATGTATATATTTTGTGGTTTTGTTTTGTTTTTTATTTGGGGTTTTCTTTGTTTGTTTGTTTTGGTTTTGTTTTGTCACTGTTCCATCCTTCTTTTTTGCTTGTTTGAGGAGGTGTTGAAGATCAAATATAATGTCTGGTACATTCTAGGCAAGTGCTCTACCACCGAGCTACATTCCCAATCTTGTAGATGAATTTAAAGTGTCAGGTAGTTTTTTTGTTTTGTTTTGTTTTGTTTTGTTTTCCTTCATTGGTAGTACTCTTAGATTGAAACAAAAACAAAACCTCTTAAAAGACAAATCATTTTGCTAGGTCATGTTGTCCATTGGCGGAGTGCTTGCATTGCATCCATGAGGCCCTCGGGGTCAATTTCTTGTTTTTACATTTGCTTTAAAGATTGGAGGACAGAAATGTAAGATGAGAAAAGTGCTCTATAAAAGAGCCATTCTACTTTTAAAAATCGTATAAATGGTATCTAAGTTACCATTTTCTTTTTATGAATTTACTTTTTTTTTTTTGGTCTTTTTGAGACAGGGTCTCCCTGTAGCCTCAGCTGTCCTGGAACTCACTCTGTAGACCAGGCTGGCCTTGAACTCACAAAGATCCTCCTGCCTCTGCCTCCCAAGTGCTAGGATTAAAGGCGTGCACCACCACGCCCGGAATTTACTTTTTATATGCTTGCAGTGGCACTCAGGCCCTCACACACCCTAAAGTTCTACCCCTGAGCTACAGCTGCATTCCTCCCCCTCCTGTCTTTTAAGCGCACAAAGAACACCGGAGGCAGGAAAAATATGATGCTTAAAATGAGTATTCTCAGTTTTAAATTCCTACATAAAACTTAGCATAATAAATTGTAAGCATTGTATATTATACTTCTAGTTCTTAATAAACAATATTTTGCCTAGTACATTGTTAGCATTATATATATTATATATATATAAACAATACTCATATCCTGCCTTTATTTCTTGCTAAGTTAGGAAATTGTCTTCTGTTTTATTTATATATATATAAAAAAAAAATATATATATATATATATATAAAATCAATGCAGTGTGGACATGGTTCAGAATTGAAAAGCAGTGTTCTATGAGCTTACTCAGTGAAATTTCTGCCCTTACAGGTTTTCAATAAACTGCTAAGTCTGGCTAGTACCGCTTCATCTCAGAAGTTCCAGTCACACATGTGGAGTCAGATGTTGGTTTCCACATATGGGTTTTTGAAATCCATTTCAAATGTCTCTGGCAAAGACATCCAGCCATTAATAAAGCAGTGGGTGTATCCTTTTCAATAGCAATTCACCAACAAAGTGGGGAAGGGAGAAAGACAAGACAGAGATGAAGAAGGGGACTTGGAGGGCTGAAGCCAGTTGATCTGTTGCTATTTCTAAAAGTAGTAATAATAAAGAGTAAAGTAACTGATACATAAATCATATCTTCTAAAGCTTTTATCAACCACTGGATTCTGCATATTTATTAAATTCGTCATCCTACCAGTACTTTTAGTATGTAAGTAAAGAAATGGTTCAGTGGTGTGTAAGGTAAATATTCTACCAGACAGTCCAATCACATTGTAAAATGATATTTTAAATGTAGTTAGAAGTTGACTTAACTTGAATGGGATTTTGAAACTCTGTAATTCTTTCCTTTTTTACTTTGCAGTAAGTACTCTTAGTAATCCAGTAGCAGCTGTTTCAGAACAGCTTCCCAATGTTTCAGAAATTTTGTTACATCTGAGAAACATTTTTCACAAGAATTTTGATAGTCCGTGCCCCCCCACCCCCCCTCCCTAAAATATGTTGAAGTGTCCTTTGAAGCTTCAGTCTAGTGGGAATTCATTAAAACATTATTGTAATTATTGTCACTTTTTAAAAACCATACATTCATTTCAGTGTGCAAAATTTCCTTTACAATTCTTCAGAGACCAGAGTGGAGTGGTAAAGTTTTATGGGAGCTTTGCATTTAATAGAAAACGAAATGTTTTAGAACTAGAAATCAAACAAGATTATACATCTCCTGGAACTCAGAAATACGTGGTGAATGTTTTTCTTGGAGGGCTTTTTGCACTGCTGTCTCCCTGGTTTTCATACAGAAAGGCCTAGAGCTGGAGCTTATTGGTTAGAAAGTGGTGAGATCTGTCTGCAGACAGGACTTTGAGGAAATGTCATGTGTCAGTGAAGGGCTCTTCTTGGCAACAACTGCCTTTTTTTGTCAGTACATATTTTGTGTAGAATCATTTTACATCTTTTTCAATTAAAAAAAATTTTTAAGTGTATGAATGAATGTATTGCATGCATGTATATAAGTGCACCTATATTGTGCACTGCCTTTGGAGGTCAGAAGAGGACATCAGATCCCCTGGAACTCTAGTTAAGGACACTTGTTAGCTGCCTTGTGGATTCTGGGCACCAGACCTACGTCCTCTGCAAGAGCAGCCAGTGCTCATAACTGCCGAGCCATCTTTCCAGCCCCTCTTTATGTATCTTGACCTTTATCTGGCTTTACCTATAAGGATACATACTGATAGTTTTCTGGCAGTATTTTAATTTTTTTTCTTTTTTAAGGGACCACTTAAAGTGACAGTGCAAGAATTAGATGGATCCTTCAACCATACATTGCAGATTGAAGAAAACAGCCTTAAACACGATATACCTTGCCATTCTAAAAGCAGAAGGTAGGCCTTGAGTCATAACTATAAACTGGAGAAGAAAGTTCAAATCTCAATAGATAAAAATCCCCCAGTAAAATCTTTTTGTACACCAAAATGGTTCTAGAAAGAGCATCTAACTTAGTGGTTTTTTTTTTTTTTTTTTTTTTTTTTTAGACAGGGTCTTACTGTGAACCCACGATCTTTGAACTGGCAATCTTCCTCCCATCTCCTAAGTACACGGATTTTACAGGCGTTGTAGCCACCACACCCCGCCCTTTCTGTTCTTTGATAACAGCTCTGTCTTTGCAGTAGATAATTTTTTCTTTATTTTTAGACAATATATTCACTTGTCGGTCTAGCCTGGCCCTGCAGCCACCATGTAACTAGGCTAAAGGCCTCTGACTTCTGGCAAGTCCTCTTGCCTCTGCCTCCACAGTGCTGGGATTCCAAGCTTGTATACCACGTCTTGCTATAAATAATTCTTCAAATTTAGATATCGAGGTCTTGTTTTAGTGGTGGGGGGGAGGAGGACAGCGGACAAATGGAAAGTTAGCTCTCTTTGAGCTGGAAAGGAAGGAGAAAATTTCATAAGCTTATAACTTAGTAGTAATTCTTACTCAGTCTTGTTTTAATTAAAAAATTATTAAAAAAACAAAAAAAAAATACAAATAAATAAAAAAAAATCAAAAAACATATTAAGAAAGGAATCTGCAGTACGCAACAAAAACATCATTAGATTTTTTCACTATCTCTTTTTCCTTTTCCTCCGGAATAAACCTGCCAAACTCCACATTGAGTATTTTTGAAAAATATTTTATTGCTCTGCTTGTTTGTTTATGGGTTGTCTGTGTATGGCTGTGCTGAGTGCTCTGCTGTTTGTTTATGGGTTTTTGTGTGTGTTTGTATTAGTCTCCCTTTTCTGTTGTTGTTAATAAAACCACGATGCCCAAGGGAACTTATAAGAGGAAGAAAGTTACTTTGAGCTTATGATTGATGGTTTTCCAGGGAGGAATCAGAGTCCATTGTGGCAGCATTGAAGGCTGGATGGTGAGCAGAAAGCTGAAGTTCAACATTCCGAAAGAATGCGCAAACAGGAAAATCAAAAAAGAGGAGACAGAGGAGAGATGAGGACCGCAAGGCTCGGTATTCTAAACTCACTAACCCGCCCCAAATGACAGGTTTCCTCACAGGCAACGTGGCCACACTTCTAAGACCTTCCAAAAAGCGCCACACAACTGGAGACCAAAATTATGCCTGAATACTTAAGCCTAAAATGGGGAACATTTCATTCAAAAACCACCACAGTTAGTGGTGTTAACTGGCTGTGCTGATGCTCTGCTTGTTCTGTTTTTAATGGAATGTTGTGTTGTAGGGCCTGTGATGAATGCCTCTTGTTTTCTGTTTATGGGTGTGTTTTTGTGTTTGTTATGGCAGTTGCTTATGGTGTGGTTCTTGTTTGTTTATGGGTTCTGTTGTTTGTTATGATTGTGTATGGCTGTGCTTTGATGCTCTGCTGGTTTGTTTATGGGTGTGTTGTATGGTGTGCTTATGGTGATTCTTGTTTAGTTTATGGGTGTTTTGTGTATGGCGTTCTGTGCTCTGCTTGTTTGTTTATGGATGTGTGTGTATGGCTGTGCTGTTATTGTGGTTGGCATTATTGATGGCTCTATGCTGTGCTTTGTTTATAGGTGGTGTTTATGGGCTGTGCGGATGGTATCTGCTTGTTTGTTTATGGTGGGTTGTTGTTATGGCTGTGCGGATGCTCTGCTTGTTTGTTATGGGTGTGTGTATGCTGTGCTGATGTCTGCTGTTATTGTTGGGTTGTGGTGTATGGCTGGTTGTGTTCTGTGTTGCTTGTGGGTTGTGTATGGCTGTGCTGATGTTTTGGCTTGTTTGTATGATGGGGCCTGTGTGTGTGTATGCTGTGCTGATTGCTGTCTGGCTTCTGTTGTTATGGTTTGTGTTATGGGGTGTGCTGGTATGAGTGTTCTTGTTTGTTGTTATGGGTGATGTGATATGGCTGTGCTGATGGCTGTTGTTGTTTACTGGTGTGTGTGTATGGCTGTGCGGATGCTCTGCTTGTTGTTTATAGGTGGTGTTGATGTATGGCTCGTGCCTGTATGCCTGCTTTTTTATTATTGCAGTAGGCTCATGTCTTAGGGCCTTTATGTTGCGAGATTAGATAAATCTCAGGCAGTCAGTTCTCTTCTTCGCTCAGCTGGACCTACCACTGATTCAAATCTCCAGTCTTGGCTTTCATCTCTTGGATCGGCCATCCTATGGGTCCAGATATTTTGTTGTTAGAAAATTTCTTTTCTATTAAGTAACAATTAGTGGTTTAATGAATGTTTAGTTCTTGAAAGAGTAATCAACTGTGCACATAACTAAAGGGCTAATGGAACAGTTGTTGAATGATTTTTTTTTTTAGAAATTTTTTATTTGTGGGGAGGAATATGCAGGGAAAAGAGGGAGGAGGGAGAGNTCTTTTTTAAGGGACCACTTAAAGTGACAGTGCAAGAATTAGATGGATCCTTCAACCATACATTGCAGATTGAAGAAAACAGCCTTAAACACGATATACCTTGCCATTCTAAAAGCAGAAGGTAGGCCTTGAGTCATAACTATAAACTGGAGAAGAAAGTTCAAATCTCAATAGATAAAAACCCCCCAGTAAAATCTTTTTGTACACCAAAATGGTTCTAGAAAGAGCATCTAACTTAGTGGTTTTTTTTTTTTTTTTTTTTGAGACAGGGTCTTATGTGAACCCACGATCTTTGAACTGGCAATCTTCCTCCCATCTCCTAAGTACAGAATTACAGGCTGTACCACCACACCCAGCTCCTTTCTGTTCTTGATAACAGCTCTGTCTTTGGCAGTAGATAATTTTTTATATTTATTTTTAAGACAAGATTTCACTTTGTGGTCTAGCCTGGCCTGCAGCTCACCATGTAGACTAGGCTAGCCTCTGACTTCTGGCAGTCCTCTTGCCTCTGCCTCCCAAGTGCTGGGATTCCAAGCTTGTACTACCACGTCTTGCTATAAATAATTCTTCAAATTTAGATATGAGGTCTTGTTTTAGTGGGGGGGGGGAGGACAGGACAATGGAAGTTTCTCCTTTTTTGGAGCTGAGAAAAATTCAAAGCTTATAACTTAGTAGTAATTCTTACTAGTCTTGTTTGATAATGTCTACAAAAAATATCGAAAAAACAATTTAAGGAAAGGAACTCAGTACGCAAAAACAGTCATTTAGATTTTTTTCACTATCTTTTTCCTTTTCCTCAGAATTAACCTTCCAACTCCACATTAGTATTTCTTGAAAAATATTTTATTGCTCTGCTTGTTTGTTTATGGGTGTCTGTGTATGGCTGTGCTGATGCTCTGCTTGTTTGTTTATGGGTTTGTGTGTGTATTAGTCACTTTTCTGTTGTTGTAATAAAACCACGATGCCCAAGGGAACTTATAAGAGGAAGAGTTTATTTGAGCTTATGATTGATGGTTCCAGGGAATCAGAGTCCATTGTGGTGGGAGGCATGAAGGCTGGGGCTGGAGCAGAAAGCTGAAGTTCACATCTCGAAATGAGCACAGGAAATCAAAAGAGAGAGAGACTGGAGACCGCAAGGCTCGTTAAACTCACTAACCCCGCCCCAATGACATGCTTCCTCCAGCACGGCCACACCTTCTAAGACCTTCCAGAACAGTGCCACCAACTGGGGACAAAATATCTGAATACTTAAAGCCTATGGGGGACATTCTCATTCAAACCACCACAGTGTGTATGGCTGTGCTGATGCTCTGCTTGTTTGTTTATGGATGTGTGTGTATGGCTGTGCTGATGCTCTGCTTGTTTGTTTATGGGTGTGTTTGTATGGCAGTGCTTATGGTGTTCTTGTTTGTTTATGGGTGTGTGTATGGCTGTTCTGATGCTCTGCTTGTTTGTTTATGGGTGTGTGTATGGCTGTGCTGATGCTCTGCTTGTTTGTTTATGGGTGTGTGTATGGCTGTGCTGATGGTATTCTTGTTAGTTTATGGGTATGTGTATGGCTGTGCTGATGCTCTGCTTGTTTGTTTATGGGTGTGTGTATGGCTGTGTTGATGCTCTGCTTGTTTGTTTATGGGTGTGTGTATGGCTGTGCTGATGTTGTGCTTGTTTGTATATGGGTGTGTGTGTATGGCTGTGCTGATGCTCTGCTTGTTTATGGGTTTGTGTGTATGGGTGTGCTTATGGTGTTCTTGTTTGTTTATGGGTGTGTGTATGGCTGTGCTGATGGCGTTGTTTGTTTATGGGTGTGTGTATGGCTGTGCGGATGCTCTGCTTGTTTGTTTATAGGTGGGTGTGTGTATGGCTGTGCTGATGCTCTGCTTGTTTATTTATGGCAGTGCTCATGTTAGGGCTTATGTGCAGAGATTAGAATAAATCTCAGGAGTCAGTTCTCTCTTTCTACCAGCTGGATCCTACCACTGATTCAAATCCAGTCCTCTGGCTTTCATCTCTTTGAGCCATCCCTATGGTCCCAGAATATTTTTTGTAGAAAATTTCTTTTCTATTAGTAACAATTAGTGGTTTATGAATGTTTAGTTCTTGAAAGAGTAATCAACTTGCACATAACTAAAGGTAATTACATTTTTTAAGATTTTTAGAAATTTTATTATTTGTGGGTAGGTATATGCATGACATATGGATATCAGTATAGGTCCCTCCCCCAGCCCCTACCCCATGAGAGCCATGGCATGTTCCTGGAATTGGAGTTAGCAGCAGCTTTTGGCTGCTGGACATGGGAGCTGGGAATTGAGCTCGGGTTTTTATGAGACTGGTATGTGCTCTTAGCTACTGAGCATAATAATATTCTTTCACTAGGAACATTAATTGTATATTTACATTAATTACATAATCATATTTTATTAAATACATAATTACATTTTTAGTTCACTGGGAGCATTACTGACCCCAATCCATAAAGTATGATTTTTATTTGCTTCTTTTTCTTTTTTAGACAGGGTCTCATGGATTCCAGGCTTGTTGGTCTTGACTTCTCTGTGTAGCCAAGGATGACCTTGAACTTCTGATCCTCCTGCCTCCACCTTCTGAGTGTGGGCTTCACAGGTATGCACCACCATGCCTGGTTTATGGGACCGTGGGATAGAATTCTAGGCTTCATGAATGCTAGGCAAGCTCACTGCCAACTGTCACATCCTGTTCTTTCTTTTTCATAAGGGGCTGGAGGTGGTGGTTCACACCATTAATCCCAGCACCGGGGAGGCAGAGGCAGGTGGATCTCTGTAAGTTCAAGGCCAGCCTGGTCTACATAGTGAGTTCTAGGCCTGCTGGGGCTGCAGGGAGACATTGTGTCAAAAAGACCAAAAAAAAAAAAAAAAAGTTTCTCTGCTGTTTGGTTAACATCCTAAGGGTACATTTTTTTAGCTGATATGTAAATACATAAAAGTACATATTAATGAGTTACCATTTGATGATTTAGCACATGTAGGCATTATTTGATGTTTAAATTAAGTTTAACATGCCTATTTCTTAAAACATTTCTTTATGGTGAAAATATTTGTAGTTTTTTAAAAGTTAATTTAAAATATATAGTACAGTTATTCTTTGTTCTCATCCTTTTGTAAAACAGTAACTAGAATGTCTTACCCACCCTAACGCAGCAGCCATTGATCAGCCTTTCCCCGTCTTCCCCTGCCCTGGTCTCTCCAGACATGCAGCTCTACTCTGCTCTCAACTTTCTAACTCGTCTTCTTAGATTCCACATCGAAGGGATCTCCCTTTTCCCTGGGTGCTTGTCTTTCTGTTCCCGGCTTATTTCACTTTGCACAGTGATCCCCAGTTTTGTCCAGTGCTGTGGCAACACAGTTTCCTTCGTCTCATGTCTCAGTTACTGTTCATAGAATGAATGCTTCACATCTCTTTAATAATCCATTGCATCAGTTGACAGATACTTAGGCTGTTTCTGCTTTTCTTTTTCTTTTTTTTTTTTTAAGCTGCTTGTCAGCCCTTTGACTAAGATCAAAAGTAAATTTGTTATAAACATGGAAGTGCAGATGTTTCTTCAGCATTTTGATTTACTTTGGATGTTTACAAAATAGTGGGACTTCTGTGTCATATGGTGATTCTTACTACTATTAGTTTCTTTGAATCCTCCATAATGATTTCCATGTGTGTACTAATTACATTCCCACTAACAGTGTTCAAGGCTTCTCTTTTCTTCACAACCTTTCTGTCACTTTATTCTTTCTGGGGTTTGGGTTGTTTTGTTTTGTTTCTTTGAGACAGGGCCTCACTGTGTAGCCCTGGCTGGTGTGAAACTGGCATTGTACACCAGGATGGCCTAAACTCATAAAGAGCTCTACCTCCCTCTCCCCACAGTTGCCGTCCTTCATCTTTGGGGTGTGTGCGTGCTTGTGTGTGTGCACGGTCGTGCATTCAGGTACACATATGCTGTGGCTAGAATGTCAAGGTCAGAGATCGACTTTCAGGAGTTAGTTCTCCTGAAGGACCCAGCATAATTTTGTTTTTTCATTGTTGCCACTGTAACTAATCTTAAAAATGAGTAATTGTCTTAAATAGAGATTTCTCAAAGATGACATCAAAGCAGCTCACATCTATCAAAAAGTTCAGCAGCATTAATATAAATCAAAACTATAGTGGGCCATTACATCTGTACAAACATTCCTGGCTTCTTTCAAAGGAAAGCAGCCTCCTCACTTACCTGCTTTGGGGAGAGGCATGATAGCACACTCTAGTATCCTAGTACCAGGAGCCAGCTTGGGCTACATGGTGAAACCCTGTCTGTGCAAAAAAAAAACAAAAACAAAAACAAAAAACAATTTTCCAATTATCCGAAACAGCTTACCTCTTTTTGGTCTTTTTGAGACAGGTTCTCCCTGCCTGTAGCCCTAGCTGGCCATGAACTCACAGAGATTCATTAACCATCTGCCTCTGCTGGAATTAAAGGTGTGCACCACCGTGTCCAGCCTAATAGCTTACCTTTATAGCCAGTTTTTCCTTTAGTACTTGCTTAGCTCAGTATGTACCCTGTAGACTGAGAAGGAAAAGATGGGAACATTTCTAGAAGAATGTGTGCTAATCTCAGTATTTCAAGAGCTGAAGTCTGGGGCTGGAGAGATGGCCTAGCAGTTAAGAGTGCTGACCGCTCTTACAGAGGACCTGGGTTCGATCCCCAGCACCCACATGGCGGACGAGAATCATCTGAAACTCCAATTCCAGGAGAGCTCCAGTTCAAGGGGAATCCGATACCCTCTTCTGACCTCCGCGGCATTGCACGACAGGGTGCACAAACCTACATGCAGACAGTACATTCATACACATACAGAAATTTAAAAAATTCTGAGTCCAGCTCTTGTAAAAAAAAAAAAAAATAAAAAAAAAAAAGCTGAAGTCATTAGGTATATTGAGTTCATCTGAGACAGGTGTGAATATTGATTTTGAAAGCCAAAACTTGAATATGAAATCTCCCCTATGATCATTTTTACTATGAGGAAATCTTAATTTAAGTGAAATCTCCATTTCTTTTTGTTTTAAATGCCTTTCAATTGGAAATGAATGGTTGGTGCTTCCTAACAGTTCCTCGGGTTTTTATTTAGCTCCTCTACTTTTCTTTGGTGTGACCATGGAAGACTTTGTTCTTGTTTCCTATTTTTATTCAACTTTCCTCAGTTTTTCATGTGTTATACAGCAGGTTCCATGATAAAAGAATTTACATGGTAGCAGTTGCTTTTGTTTTGCCCGAGTCTTAGGGATATTAATTACTCCTGGATATAAATTCTCAAGAGTTTTTATATTACTTTATTTCATATGGGACCTAGACTTACAGATATAATACACTTTATTTTTTATTTTTTAATTTTATTTATTTTTGTATGTGTATGAATGTACTGTCTGCATGTAGGTTTGTGCACGTGTGTCGTGCAATGCCGCGGAGGTCAGAAGAGGGTCTCGGATTCCCCTGGAACTGGAGTTCTCCTGGAATTGGAGTTTCAGATGGTTCTTAGCCGCCATGTGGGTGCTGGGGATCAAACCCGGGTCCTCTGCAAGAGCAGTCGGTGCTCTTAGCCGCTAGGCTATCTCTCCAGCCCCAGATATAATACACTTTAATTTAGAATTATTTATATCTCATCTCAGGCCTGAGTATTACTTCATTTATTACTAAAAATTTCTTTTTTGATAGGTCCTATTTTTTTCTCACTGCGTTTATATGCAGGGGATCAAACACAGGACCTTTTGTGTTCTGAGAATTGCTCTTTATATGCAGGGGATCAAACACAGGACCTTTTGTGTTCTGAGAATTGCTCTGCTACTAAGCCACATCCCCAGCTCAGCTCCCTTTTTTTGTTTGTTTATTTTCTATGTAAAATTGTACCAGCGCATTCTTGGGAAAATAAATATATGTATATTAAGTTTCTGCTTTCTATTACCTTGCCCATAGCAATGAGACCAAGTAACCATAGGCTGAAAACTCTGAAACAGTGAACCAAAGTAAAATTTCCTTCAAAAAAGGGGAAAAGATGTCAATATTCACTTCCTCTAACTTTAAAACAGATTCTTATTGTTTTAAGATATTATCCTCTGTTATTCCTTAGATTATCTTTTGCTGTTATATGAAATCCTTTATTTGAACATTGGCTGCTCTTTAGTTCTATTCAAATTTAGAAATCTCAGAGTTTTCAATTTTATGTTTCTGTAAATACAGGAATAAGAAGAAAAAAATCCCACTGATGAATGGAGAGGAAGTTGACATGGATCTTTCCGCAATGGAGTAAGTTACCTAAAAGTCTGTAATTACCTTGGAAATGAGTGTTTTCAAAACTTTTTAAAGTCAATAGGAACTCTGTTAGAAAATTTTAAATAAATTCATTAATACATTAATGAAACCAGTCTGTGTAGACTGGATGAGACGCAGAAGTGCGTGACTGTGAGAGTGCGCACAGCCTGGGCTGCACAGCCTTCGTACTCCTGGTATCCTCGTGAGTAGTGTTGTTCAGACCAAAATGCATGTGGTTCACTTGGAGATCTTAATGAATCTCTGATTCATTTCGTTATTTGTAGGTTTGAAGTTTTCTGTTTTAATGAATTCCAAGTGGTATTGATTATCTCTGGAACAAGGCTCCAGGGCACTTTATGATCCCCCATGTTTGCACACAGTTTAACATGATATATATTTATTTATTTGTTTCTTTTTTGTTTTTTGAGGTAAGTTCTTATGTAGCCAAGGTGGTCTTCCATAGGCTGACCTTGAATTACTATTTTTTTAGGTTTTATTTATGTTTTCTATGTGTGAGAGTTTTGCCTGCAAGTTTATTAAAGTGCACCACATGTATGCAGTACCCATGGAGAGTGGGAGTCTAGTTCCCTTGAGCTGGAGTTAACAGAGGATTGTTTGTCCCATGTGGGTACTAGAAACCGAATCTGGGTTCTCTGCAAGAGCAGTAAGAGCTCTTAACCACTGCTGAGCCATCTCTCCAGCCCCCTGGCATTTATTTATTTATTTATTATTTATTTATTTTTTGAGACAGGGTCTGTCTGTAGCCCCAGTTGTCCTAGAATTCGGTATGTAGACCAAGCTGGGCTTGAACTCACAGAGATCTGCCTGCGTCTGCCTCCCGAGTGCTGGAATTAAAGGTGTGCATCACTACGCCTGGTTAATTTCTTAATCTTCCTGCCTCTCATGTCACACATGCTAGGATTACAGATGCATGCCACCACACTGATTGTGACAATACTTATTGATTAATATTGCTTCACTGTTAAGTATTTTATACCAAGTTCATTGTCTATTGTGAGCACCCAGTATTAGATTGAAATATTACAAAATATGGACACAGACTTGATTTTTAAGCTTTCCTTGTTACTTGCAAGTACATGAGAATAAATTGATATACCTTCAAGTTATAATTTAGAACTTATTTGAGCAACTTAAGCATGAATGTAGCATTTCTTAGCTTTATTTTTATTTATTTATTTATTTATTTTTGTGACAGGGTCTCCCTATAGCCCCAGCTGGCCTGGAACTCACTCTGTAGACCAGGCTGGCCTTGAACTCACAGAGATCCGCCTGCCTCTGCCTCCCTGAGTGCTAGGATTAAGGCATGCACCACCACGCCTGGCTTGAAGATGGTTCTTATCCGGCATGTGGGTGCTGGGAATTAAACCTGGGTCCTCTGCAAGAGCAGTCGGTGCTCTTAACCACTGAGCCATCTCTCCAGTCCCAAATGTAGCATTTTTTCAAAAGCAATTAAATGTCAACAAATTAGCCTTGTTGGTTAGTTCAAGGCCAAGCCCAGTGCACATAGTGAGTTCCAGGCCAGCTGAGGCTACCAGGAGACCCTGTCTGGGGGAAAAAAAAATCAACAACAAACTAATTTAGCAAAATAAATGGTTTCATCTTATTTTTGGTTTCTATAAGAGATAACATTCATAGCTATTAGGTTATAGGAGGTTGAAAAATTTATATCATTTCCCTTTTGACATCTCATAATTAAATGTTCAGAATAATATTTTCTGATGGTAAATATGAAGTTCAGTGTCCTTTTTGACAACTCATCATGTTCTTGAAGCTCTTTCTAGTAAGATTAAAAGAAAGTTAACATATATTAAACCACAATGAAAAATTTGTTGAATTTTTTTTTTTAATGACTATAGTAAAACTATGTCAAAAGAAGAGTCTGGTTAGTAACTGCTTTGTTTTTATTTTCTGAAGGTAAGGTAAGTTTTAGAAATAATTAAAATTGTGTTTTCTTTTAGTGCCGATTCCCCTTTGCTGTGGATAAGGATAGACCCAGACATGTCAGTGCTGAGGAAGGTAGAATTTGAGCAAGCTGATTTTATGTGGCAGTATCAGCTTCGCTATGAGAGGGATGTTGTTGCTCAGCAGGAGTCCATCTTGGCCTTGGAAAAATTCCCCACTCCTGCATCCCGCCTAGCACTCACTGACATACTGGAACAAGAGCAGTGTTTCTACCGTGTAAGAATGTCAGCTTGCTTCTGCCTTGCAAAGGTGAGATTATACAGAGGAAAGAAAGAGAATTGTGAGATTATTGTGTACTTTACAAAAAGGGTCTGAAAATGAATTAAAATTCACCAGAGCTTTACTTGGTAACTGTTCCTTTGAAAGCTTATACCTAATGATTTAGCAGGACTGATTTGAAAGAAACATGTTTTGGCTTAAAAATATGAGTACATAAAAATTTTGTAATTGTCAAAGTGAAAATCAGATTATGAAACCAAAGAGAATTTTCTATTTTTAAATTGTCAACCTATTTATTTATCTGTCTATCATCTATCTATCTATCTATCTATCTATCTATCTATCTATCTATCTATCTATCTAATTTAGAGACAGGGTCTCACTGTGTAGCCCTAGCTGTCCTTGAACTCACAGAGATCTGCCTGCCTCTCCCTCCTGAGCTACTGGCCCACTGCCAGCCATTACTTGTAGGCAAAGAAAATTTTTCATTAGAAATTCTGTGATTTTGTTTGTGCTGGTTTTTGTCCCTGACATGAGAACCAAATGAGGCAGGTATAAATAACATTTAAAAACTTAATAGCTTTGCTATAGTCACTGTTATTTAAAGCATTGTCAGATTCATTGTAATGAAATGAAGTCATTTTTTTAAAAAGAAAAACAAAAACAAAAAAACAACAAAAATAATCCTGCGAAAGAAATCTTAAATGAAAAAGCATCTCATTGGAGGTGTCCTGCCTTGTATGTCCGGGGCCATGTTTGTTTTCTTGGTGCTCATCAGTGCATGTGTTTTCTCCAAGATCCTGTTCCCTGAGTTCCTATTATAATGTGTTCCATTGCATGCAGATACATTTATACATGTTAAAGCAAATCTAGAGTCTGGAGAGGCTAAAGCAGCTGTAAAACTGAGAAACATACTTATGACTGCAAAAAGCATAAGTAGAGGATGTAAAGCTTTTGGTTTCTGTTTGTTTTCTTGTTTGGCATTAGAAACTTTACTTACAAAGAAAAAAATTCTAGAGACTTGTGCAGAAGTACTGGTTTTTACACTATCCTAAAGAAATTGAAAAAAGATATAAAATTGGGTATCTTAAATGGTCAGAGTTACCAAAGTGTGGAGAGTTCTGAAAGCAGAGCTCACTCATGCAGTTACCATGACCATGAAGAGACTCCTTATGTAGCTTTTTTGTTTGTTGTTTTTTTATTTTATCTGTATGTATTTCTTGCATGTATACCTGTGTTGTGCTATGCCTGTGGAGGACAGAAGAGGGCATCTGATCCCCTGGAACTGGAGTAAAGGACGGTTGTTAGCCACCATGTGGGTGCTGGGAACTGAACTCAGGTCCTCTGCAAGAGCAGCCAGTACTCTTAACTGCTGAGCTCTCTCTCCAGCCTCCCCCCCTTTTTTTTCTTTTAAATGAAGAAAAGCTTTACTTAAGGGTTTTGTATACTTTATTGCAGTGAATCTGAAAGATCCTCTTCTTTTGGAGTAAAACTAGTACTTTCTGGTTTCCATTTCTATTTAGCTTCTGGTTGGAATTTATAAAAATGAAAAAACTAGTGATTCAGGTAAATATACACACACAAATCTGCTCTTAGTAATTTTTTTTACTTGTGAATACACAAAAAGTTAAATTTAAATCCATTGTCGAGCTATTTTTATGTTTTGTTTTAGGAATTAAAATTAGTAATAACTTAACATGCTAGAAAAGTTCATTTATCTTAAAAAAAAAAATTGAAACCAGAAAAATGCAGACAGAACTACTGTCAACTTAGTATTTAAAAAGCATCTGCCTTCAAACACCTCCTTAAGGAAAACATGACATCTTTCAACCTAATAAAGAAAAAAATAAAATGAAATCATAAGCTGAAGATGTATGTGTGGCATGCATTTATGAATATTTTGGAGTGATGCAAATGGAAGGAACAACAGCAACAAAAGACTGGGTCAGAGAACTGACTGAAAAGGTGAACTTCTGCCCAAAACAGTAAACTTCTGCATTGAAAATTTTACAGGAGACTGAGAAAAAGATGAAAAACATGTATGGCAGAATGCATGAGCTCTGGTGGAGTGGGGGGCGGGGAAGGGGAAATGGGTCTAGATTTGATTGGGAAATATTATATTAAATGCACAAAGCTTTAATAAAAAAAGGCTTAGAAAAAGCACCTGGATAGGTGGTTTATTCCCATTTCAGCAGATTATAATAGTTTATATTTGCTGTAGTTGAGTTTCTCTGTTTTCAGGTATTAGAAAACATGGTTATTAGCTAAGGATCTGCTTTCCTTGGCACTTTGAAGATCTTTGTAATTCTTGTATGTTTAAATCATAGCAGAGTCATAAAACTCAGGATAAATTAATCATAATTTTATTTCAGAAAATAAGAGTTTTTGTAAAGCATTCCTTTTTCTACTATTTAAATAATTTTTATAAATGCAATCAATTTTTTGTAAGCCAAATTATGTGTCCTTTATCAGCTATCAGTTTTGTTAGTCAATATTTTTATTATTTTATGTGTATGAGTATATTGCCTGCATGCATGAAAGTGCGCTCTTGTCATGCAGTGCCTGCAGAGGTCAGAAGAGAGCATTGGATTCCTCTGGAACTGGAGTTAGGAATACTTGTTAACCACCATGTGGATGCTAGGAATTGAAGCCAGGTTGTCAGTAAGAGCAGCTAGTGCTCCTGACTGGCTATCTCTCCAGCCCCAAATTTTGTTACTTAAAACAGAACTAATATCCTAAGGTTTTCTACAGTAAAGAATTAATGAAATTAATGAAAGGAATGCTTTAAATGCTAGTACTTTGTTGAAAATCCTTTTCCCATGGTCTGTAAACATTAATTTGTTTTTGTATTTTACTAATTCTTTAAAAATTTTTATGTATTTATTTATTTTGCTGTTTTTGAGACAGAGTCTGCCTGGAGCTCACTATGTAGACCAGGCTGGCTTTGATCTTACAGAGATTGGTCTGTCTCTGTCTCTCAAGTGCTGAGACTAAAAGCACGTCCCACCATGCGTGTCTTATGTGTTTTGGCTGCATGTAAGTTTACCACCTGCATGCAGTGCCTGAAGAGGCCAGCAAGTGGTGTTGTATCCCTTGGAACTGGAGTTAAGGACAGCTGTTAGCCTCTTTGAGAGTGCTGGGTACTGAACTTGGGTCCTCTGTAAGAGCAGCCAATGCTTTTAACCACTGAGCCATCTCTTCAGCCCCTGTATTAATTTGTGTGAGGAAGGGGATTGTCATTTTAAATCAAGTAATCTTGGATAAGCATTGCTTACCAAACCTGACATTTGCTCTGTACATAAATTGTTTCCCTTTTTAGGAAATTGTTTTCCTTTTTTTAATATTTTGCATTTTTCACTATAATTAAATTTTTGGTATTTAACTATTTCTGCTCTGTACAACATGAGTTTTTTTGTTGTTGTTGTTTTGTTTTGTTTTGTTTTTCTTTCATATGCCCAGAAAAAAATTCACATCATACCAGTGGCACTGTAACTGCTTTCTGGCAGCCTCTATAGCTTGCTGGGCTTGCAGTTACAGAGTGAAGAGATTCTTGAGGCTCAAGCTGTAGTTCTGACTCTACTGAGTTGTCAGTCTCCAACAGCATGCTGTTGGTTTTTATCAGCAAGAGTAGGATCTGTGGCTTGAAAAAGAGAAGGCAACTATTCATCCAGCATTGGCTTTTGCTGGAATTGGAAGCAGATAGAGGTTCCTGGACTTGTCTATGGTGTTGAGAATTTTTTTAAATAGATGTATTATATATCCTAGGCCAGCCTGGAGCTCATATTCCTTCTGTTTCAACCATGGCTCAATGTTCATAGAATCCATTGTATTGGGCATGGTTTTCATGTTTGTAGATCAAAAACTGTTTAAAAGTCCTGGTGATGGTTTTATCTTATCAACTTATAATATTAGAATTATATCTACCTAAGTGGATAGGGACAAACCTATTCAGAGGAGAAGACTTTGCAAACATTTTTTTTTTTTTCTTAAACATGAAAGGATGCTGCAGTTTAGAAACTAAGTTATGAAGACGTAAAATTTTTTTTGGGGGGTAGGGTTGGGTGAGTTTGTATATTTTATTGGAAATGGATGATAAAAGACCAAATTGTATTAATTTCCAGGATTGGTAGTATTAACTGTTAGAAAGCCATTTTATTTATTTTAAAAGTGTATTTATATTGGTGATGGAAAGGACTTTACTTTCTAATTCTGTGCAGATCGCAAACTCCATGGTGAGCACATGGACAGGACCGCCAGCCATGAAGTCACTCTTTACGAGAATGTTTTGTTGTAAAACTTGTCCAAACATTGTGAAAACAAACAACTTTATGAGCTTTCAGAGTTATTTTCTGCAGAAGGTACTCTTTACTTTCCAGTGTTTATATGATATTTTTATATTTAACCTAATTTTATTAGTGCTTGCTTGTTATGATTTTTTATACCACAATCTGTGTAACATTAAAATCTGTTTAACGTGGAAACTGTTCATAAAATAGGTATGTATTTCTTACAAGTCTACTTTTGTTCTTCTACAGTTTTTCCTTAAGAGATTTTTTTAAGTTTAAACTTTAAGTGATTGTTTATTGATATTTCTTTTGAACTTTATTTGAATAATTCACTATCCACATTAGTTCTAACATGAACAGAAATGGATGGCATTCTTTGTGTTGGTTGCACTGGGAACTGACTAATGTATGGAGGATGGACAAACTTTTCCAGTAATGGGCCCTCTAGAATGTGCCATTACATTCTGAGTCAGAAGCGGTGCAGCTCAGAGCTCTAGATTTTGCTTGTTTGTTTTTTTTTTTGTTTTTTTTTTTTAAGAGGTCTCCCCAGCTCCGGCTAGCCTAGACCTCACCACTTGCACAGATCTGAATTTAGTCCCAGTCTGAAGCTCACTAGCAGTTTGCACGTGGACTTGTTCAACTCTAAGCCTGTTTCATATCACCCATATCATGATTATGTTTTTTTATTTTAAAATAAGATCAAACATAATTGTTATATATTCAGAGGAAGTTTTCTAGAAATGATAATTTAGGAAAATGGTAGTATTTTATGGTTAGAGTCCTCATTTTGGGAGAAAATATGGGAATGTGACTATTTTGTGAGTGATTTGGAAATCATTCATGGAATTTCTTGAGTCATAGGAATGACTGGATTAACTAGATTGAACTAGTAAGGAGGTGTGAAGTTGGAAATAGATAAAAGCAACAAAACTGATTACATTATTCTTGTTGAAGAATTTAAAAAACTGTTGAGGATAAAGCTAAGTTGAGAAAAGGATATTTGTGGTTTATTTTGTTTAAGAACTTTCAGGCTTGATGGGTATAAAGAAAAGAGCCAGTGAAAGAGGGTGAAGCATATAAGTAGAAGAAAATAGATGTAAAAGATCAGAGCCTTTAATCCCAGTACTTGAGAGGCAGAAGCAGGAAGATCTCTGAGTTCAAGGCCAACTGGGGCTACGGGGAAGGGAGCCTTTTTGTTTTCTGTTTCTTTGAGACCCTTTCTCAAAGAAACAGAAAAAAAAATAAATAAAAATCAAACCAAGCAGTAGCAGAGAGGGCATAGGAGGTAAATGGTAAAAAGCAAATAGAAAGATAATTAAAGACAAGTCAGACCCCTTCCACAGCTCAGGGAACATTGTGGAAGGACCAGAGGAGCACTATGTAGCACTTGTTCAGGGCCTGTTGAGAGGACCTAAACAGACTGCTCAGCTCTCTCCTTTGCTTTCATACTGAGTTCATCTCTTTACTGTTTTTCTTTTTTTGAGACAGGATTTCACCCTGTAGCCCAGGCTGGCCTGGAATTCCTGTTCTTCCTCCCTCTACCTCCCAAGTGCCAGGGTTGTGCAACCATGCCTAGTTTCTGTTTCTTTATTCAAGAAAATAAGCCATCTCTTTTCTAATTGTCCAGAGGGAAGAGTCTTGATCTGTCCATGTTCTAAATGGGACTAAGAGTTCTGTGTATCTATTGTTCTTCCTAGGGTTTAATTAACTTTATTTTACTGGTTGAATTTGCCATTGTGTGTGGGCTAAGTTTTACTATTTGTCTGAGAGTTGGTTGTTACTAGAGAGTCACTGTGTTCGGAGACTGATGATTGAGCTGTACTGTTTGCCACATGCCTCCAGCCATCGTGTCCCTTAACCCTAAAATGGTGGTGAGGAGCAAGATGCCTACTCAGTAAGCAGCTAAATATCTAGAGTAGTAGCTCACAAAGTTGGGAGTTAACTAATGAGCTAATAATGGTTGTATCAGTGAGAACTGAAAGAACTGAATTGATACCATTCACGTTGCATATACTTTCTTCCAGTGAAGGAGGGAGGACCAGGGAATTAGGCCTGTAGAGTACATCAGTGATTCAGCTCTCCCTTGGTCCCCTACCCCTTTCGTCCGATGTAAGGCTTTTTTAGATATGTTCTTGGTGGGAACAGGTGGGATGGGACTACTCTGGACTGACACATCATCCAGATGTGTCAGTCCAGAGTAACTCTTCTTGTATTTATAGTACAAATAATGATAGCATTAATAAGTTGGATTATAATCTCATAAATACTTTTTTCTTTGTAGACTATGCCAGTTGCAATGGCTTTGTTAAGAGATGTACATAATCTTTGTCCCAAAGAAGTCTTAACGTTCATTTTAGACTTAATCAAGTATAATGACAACAGGAAAAATAAGGTAAGGTACTTTTTGTGGTAAATGTTATCAAGTACCCGGTGATGCTTTGTTTTCACAATAATGTTTAGGGGCCTTAGTCTCCAGGACTGCAAAAAGAAAAGAAATGCTTAGTTTGTAGAGTCATTTGTGAGCCTCGGGACTTTTCTAGAATTAGAGGCACAGGAACATGATTTATTGGAATAACCAGTGAATGGAAACAAGATTGACTGGTTTTTAAGTGTTCTTTGAACCTCTTGAACTGTATGGCAATAGTGCCATAGATGTCTATGAAGTCTAACACCATAATTTTATTTCAGGCTGACCTTGATCCTCCTGTCTCCATCTTTCAAGTACTGGCTTTACAGGCCTTCATCAACACACCTGGCCTGAAGCCATTCTTTTTTTTTATTTTTTATTTTATTTATTTTTTTATGTGTATGAATGTACTGTCTGCATGCAGGTCTGTGCACAATGCCGCAGAGGTCAGAAGAGGGTGTCAGATTCCCCTGGAACTGGAGTTAAAGACAGTTCTCAGCGGCCATGTGGGTGCTGGGGATTGAACCCAGGTCCTTTGCAAGAGCTCACAACTGCTAGGTCATCTCTCCAGCCCCGCACAGTTTCATTCTTAAAATTTATTTATTTATTTGTATGTTGTATGTATGTGTGTGCATGTGTATGTGTGGCTGCTTGGGGAAGCCACAGAAGGCCTCTGAGGAAAGTAGGAAATGGAGGGAGCTGCAGTGTCGTGGAGTTAGGGTAGGGAATGGTATGGAATGAATGTCAGTGCCTATCTGTCTGACTACATTGGATTAAGGGATTAAGTTTTTCTATTTTTCTTTCTGTTTTTAAAATCCTTTTCTTTGTGTTCTGTGACATTTGGCTTTTAAAAAAAAGTGTGACTGCACCTCTGTATGCACACCATGTTTGTGCAGGAGCCTGCAGAGGCCAGAGAGGACATGGGATCCTTTGGAATCAAAGTTACAGGTATCTCAAAGTCGCCATGTGGGTGCTGGGAACTGTAATTTGGGTCCTCTGCTAAAGCAGTAAGCCCTTGCCAGTTATGGCTGAGCCGTTCTACCGGCTGTTTGAATTCCTTTGTTTTTATGTTCATAATTTCCTCAATTATCTGGTGATCTTTATATATGCCATATTTATATTTTTTTATTTTATTTTATTTTTTTGGTCTTTTCGAGACAGGGTTTCCCTGTAGTCCCAGCGGTCCTGGAACTCACCTTGTAGACCAGGCTGGCCTTGAACTCACGAAGATCCGCCTGTCTCTGCCTCCCAAGTGCTAGGATTAAAGGCGTGCACCACCATGCCCAGCGCCATATTTATATTTTAAAGTTCACCGGAAACTTTTTATTGACAACAGGATTTGTGGACCGTAAATTTTTTTAAAGTATTATTTTTATTTTATTTATATGAGTGTATTGCCTGAATACGTTGTACAGTGCCTGCAGAGGTCAGAGGAGGGCGTTGGATCCCCTGGAACTGGAGTTACAGACAGTTGTTAGCCTCCATGTGGGTGCTGGGAATCGAACCTGGGTCCTCCACAAGAGCAGCCAGTGCTCTTAACCGCTGAGCCATCTCTCCAGCCCCATCACTGTAAAATTTTAAAATTCTGTTTGTGTATGTGTCTGGTGGTGGTGGTGGTGCTGGTGGTGTGTGTGTTCATATATGTGAGCGAGCATATATAGATATGTGCATGTGCATATGTATGCTTATGCATGTTAATGCAGGGGTTGACATTTGTGTCTTCTTGGATTTACCTACACCTTACATATTGTCACAGTCTCATATGAGCCCAGAGCTTGCTAGCCAGCTTGCTCTAGGGATCCTTTCTCTCTGTCTCTGACACTGGCATGTAGGATGGGCTGGTACCTAGCATTTAGACTCTGGTTCTCATACTTGATGGCAAAGGTTTTACCCGCAGAACATTCTCTCCATCACATATTGGATTATATACTCTCTTAGAGTATCTGTTTAGTCCACAAGAGGACTTTACACATAGTAAATGTTAATATTTGATATACTGATATCTTAATAATTAATGAATCTCTTTCACTCAATTTTTGTATCTGTATACAAAGGACAGAGTTGAATATTCACTAAAAACTTGTCTATGTTTTAGATAAATTATATTTTCTCAGGCCATGCATAGTGGTGCACACCTTAGTTCCAGTGTACAAGAGGCAGAGGTAGGCAGATCTCTGAGTTTGAGGGCTACATAATGTGACCAACCTATCTCAAAAAACGTTATTTTCACTTTGTGTTTATGAGGGCAGGGGAGTAGAGGTGCTGGATGAGACCAGTGCTTTATGCATGCTGAGAGCTGCCGCACTTACTATTCCCAGTTGCAATAATGTTTTAAAGTTATGTGTGTTCTATTAACATCCCATCAGAAAGGTTAATTTTATCTTTATTCTTTGGCTTAGTTTTCAGATAACTATTATCGTGCAGAAATGATTGATGCCCTGGCCAACTCTGTTACACCTGCGGTCAGTGTGAATAATGAAGTTAGAACTTTGGATAACTTAAATCCCGATGTGCGACTAATTCTTGAAGAAATAACCCGGTTTCTGAACATGGAAAAACTTCTTCCGAGTTACAGACACACTATCACTGTCAGGTATCAGTAATTCTTTGCTACTTCTTTAAATATATCTTATTGTCATAAATTTAAATATATTATATTCTCATTAGATAAAATTGGGAAAAATTAAAGTGAAAAGTAGGAATTTAAATTTTCTGATTCTCCTTTAATCCCAGCACTTGGGAAGCAGAGGCAGACAGATCTTTTTGAGTTCAAGGTCAGCCTGGTCTATATAGTGAGTTCCAGGACAGCTGGGGCTACAGGGAGACCCTGTCTCAAAAAAGAAAAAAAAAATCTGATACTATCATTTACAAATAAATTGTTATTTGGAAAATATCCTTCTAAATTTTCTCTTAATATTTCAAAAATATTTTATTACTTTTATTTTATGTGTTTGAGTGTATTGTCTATATGATTGTAAGTGTTCTGTATCATGCAGTGTCCACAGAGGTCAGACAAGTACATTGGATCCCTGGACTGGAGTTACTGACAATTGTTATCCACCAAGTAGACACTGGGAATCAAAACCTGATTCTCTTCAAGAGCAGCCAGTGCTCTTAACTGCTGAGTCATCTCTCCAGCCCCTCTCTCACTATCTAATTATTTGTAGTTATACTATATATACAGTTTAACTGCTGAGTCATCTCTCCAGCCCCTCTCTCACTATCTAATTATTTGTAGTTATACTATATATACAGTTTAATGCTGAGTCATCTCTCCAGCCCCTCTCTCACTATCTGATTATTTGTAGTTATACTATATATACAGTTTCGCATTTGTAGTTATACTATATATACAGTTTCACATTTGTAGTTATACTATATATACAGTTTCACATTTGTAGTTATACTATATATACAGTTTCACATTTGTAGTTATGCTATATATACAGTTTCACATTCGGTTCCCATCCTCCATACCTTCTCAGTCATCAGAATTTGGGTCTTTATTTAGAATTTGGGTCTCTATTTAAATTTATTTTGAAATTGAGTCTCACTATATAGCCTTTGCTGGCTTCAAACTTGGGGAGATCTGCCTTCCTCTGCCTCCTGAGTGCTGTGATTTAAGTGTGTGCTATCGTGAGCAGACCTGAGCTTGTGCTAACATTTCAGCCTGCATGCTTCAGAGTAAAGATCACATGACCTCTTTACACACCATATCTCTGTTTACGAACACCTCATCTCTGTTTACACACAACTCTGTTTGTGCACCTGGAGTTGGGATGACATGTGATGGTGTGGAGGTAGGTCTAGGATTGGCCCCTAGGAGGTGATGTCATGCAAAGTGGGGCCTGTCTGTCCCAAACCTGTATAAGCTGCCTGTTGTATAGAATAAATGGAATTTCTACAAGTTGTCCTACCTTACATGCATCTATCATGGGGCTGTTAATCTTACAGCTAACTTTTCAGCTTGTCTGGTCATGGGAATTAGCAATTCTCCAGCCAATTTGTTGGTCACTGAGGCTAGTAGTCCCCAGGCCATGGGTTTGACTATGAAATCCACAGCTGCAGGTGAGGCCTTGTAGCTGCATGGGAGTCCTGGAGTTACCAGTTCCATAACTGAGTGTTTGGCTTATAAGACCATCAGTCTTGCAGCCATGGGGCTATCAGCCCCTGTGCATGCTTGGCCATAAGATGATCAGTGTCATGGCTGGCCAGGGGGCCAGCAGCTCCCTGGACAGCAGGAACCTACAACATGCTATCACACAGATGGCTTGTTTGTTTTTTGAGACAGGGTCTTAAGTAGCCCCTAAGCCTCCTAAGAACAAGAAGAAATCTGCATGGCACACTTCCCATGCATGGTCTTTACAATAAAGGTCAACTTATTACTTTACAATAAGTGTTGCAGTAGATAAGGCATTAAGTCACATTTTTATAGAAAAGCTTCATTTACAAAAGAAAAAAGGTAAAAAAGCAGTTAACAGCTTTTACAAAACAGCCTCTTTGTTCAAGAGTCCAAGGGTTGAGTATTGAAAGGTAACCTGATCACACACAATGTAGATAAGGAACAAATGAAAAACACTTTTACAGAGCTGAGTTGGGCGTGGTGGCATACTCCTTTAATCCCAGCACTTGGGAGGCAGAGGCAGGCAGATCTTTGTGAGTTCAAGGCCAGCCTGGTCTACAGAGTGAGTTCCAGGACAGCTGGAGCTATAGGGAGACCTTGCCTCGAAAAGACCAAACCAAACAAAACAAAAAAAAACAAAAACAAAAAAGAAAAACACTTTTACCATAAAGCAGCACACTTTCAAAATGACAAATAGTGAAAAATTTCATCGTTTTTTATTTTTTTAGATATGAGGACTTTCAGAAGTAGGACTCAACATTTGTAATTAGTAAATTAAAACTACGCATTATGATTAGGAGCTATATTTAACACAATGTATAAAGTCTATAACAAATTGATTTTTTAAATATATTTTTATTGTTATTAAACTTTTTCATACATCATACATCATTTCTCAGTCCAATTTAGAGTCATTTCCGTTTCCATGCACCCCACCCCACCTGAGTTCATGCACTCTGCCATACACATCTTGCATCTTTTTCTGAGTCTTTCCAGGGTTGTTTTTTTTTTCAAAGCAGAGGCTTACTGTTTTGGTGAGAACTTCATGCAGGTTTTTTTTTTGTTGTTGTTGTTGTTGTTTTTTTAAGTTAATAAACAGAGAAGTGAAGGTGCTCTGCCCATCAAGTGCATACTCTTCAGATTTTAAATGTAATGAACAGAATTGAAACTAACTGTGTCACAGTGGCAAATCCAAAAATAACACAAAGATCAGTTATCACAGGGAATTCTGCCACAAAGCTAATACAGATCCACCTAGCTGTGTAGCCAAAAATGCCCTTGAGCTACCTCCTGATCCCCTGCCCCCACCTCCAAGAACTACCACAGTGTACCACCAGCCCTAGCTTGTCAGCCCTCTTTTCAGAAGACTGTCACCTCTGTCAGCTACTTTTGAACAGAGGTGGTGCACACCATTAACCCCAGCACTCTGAGGCAGAGGCAGGCAGAGCTCTGTGAGATCTAGCCCAGCCTGGTCTACATAACAAATTCCAGGCCAGCTGGTGCTACAAGGAGACCCTATCCCCAAAACAAAACAAACCCAAACGTTCTTAGTTTGCTAAAAGTTTATTACTATTTCTTTTTTTATTATTAATTTTATTTATTTCCGTATGTGTATGAATGTACTGTCTGATGCAAGTTTGTGCACCCGTGTCGTGCAATGCCGCGGAGGTCAGAAGATGGTCTCGGATTCCCCTGGAACTGGAGTTCTCCTGGAATTGGAGTTTCAGATGGT
Organism: Rhizomys pruinosus; assembly: GCA_009823505.1. Taxonomy (NCBI): domain Eukaryota; kingdom Metazoa; phylum Chordata; class Mammalia; order Rodentia; family Spalacidae; genus Rhizomys; species Rhizomys pruinosus. The sequence continues at coordinate 383,584 of VZQC01006141.1, read as the reverse complement.
TCTCAGTAGACATGTGGGTGCTGAGGATCGAACCCGGGTCCTCTGTAAGAGCGGTCGGCGCTCTTAACCGCTAGGCCATCTCTCCAGCCCCACTATTTCAAGCATTATAAATACTTTTAGATTTTTATGGTGGATATTCTGGAGAAAGTATTCTTTTAAATTGCATTTTATGGTGAGCTTTTCTGAAGTATGTTTCTGTTAACACGTGTATGGAACTAAGCTTCTGAATATGATTTGAAATGATTTTTAAGCCTATTTACATGTTTACTTTGAAATTTTGGGCTACAAATTGAACATTGCAGAATTGAATATATATTTAAATAATGAGTTTTGCTGTTTTCCTTTGAATCTCTTAAAAGCTGGATAACAAATTTGGTTCCCGGCAACTTCAGAGGAAGTAACTTGCTTTTGTTTTTTAGTTGCCTGAGAGCCATAAGGGTGCTGCAGAAGAATGGCCATGTGCCAAGTGACCCATCTCTCTTCAGATCTTATGCCGAGTATGGTCATTTTGTGGACATCAGGATAGCAGCTTTGGAAGCAGTTGTTGATTACACTAAAGGTGAGGCCTTAGAGAGAATGTTAACTTCATTTTAGAAAGAAATATTTGGTGGGGCTGGAGAGAAGGTTCACCCCTTAAGAGCACTGCTCTTATAGAGGACCTGGGTTCCAATCTCAGCACCCAGATGGGAGCTAACAACTATTTGTAACCCCATTTCCAGGGGATCTGATGCCTTCTTCTGACCTCTGTGGACATTGCACAAAACAGGTGAAACTTACACACATATAGGCAATATACTCATATACATAAAATAAAAATAAGTAAAAAAAATTTTTTTTTTTTTGGTCTTTTTTGAGAAAGGGTCTCCTTGTAGCCCCAGCTATCCTGGAACTCGCTCTGTAGATCAGGCTGGCTGTGAACTCACAAAGATCCACCTGCCTCTGCCTCTGCCTCCCAAGTGCTAGGATTAAAGGTCTGTGCCACCACGCCCGGCAATTTTTTTTTTTTTTTAAAGAAACACTTGGGTCTGGAGAAATGACTTAGAGGTTAAGAGTACTGGCTATTCTTTCTGAGGACCTGGGTTCCAATCCCAGTAAATCCATGTGGTGGCTGACAATCACTGTTTAACAATTCCAAAGGCTTTGACTCTTCTGGTGTCCATGCATGAGGTGCACTTAAATACATGCATGGAAAATACTCATAAACATAAAATGAAAATAATTTCTTTTTTAAAAAGATACTATTTATTTATTTATTTTTTTTGTTTGTTTGTTTGTTTGGTATTTTTGAGACAGGGTCTCCCTGTAGCTCCAGTTGGCCTGGAACTCACTGTGTAGACCAGGTTGGCCTTGAACTCACAGAGATCCACCTGGCTCTGCCTCCTGAGTGCTGGGATTAAAGGCATGTGCCACCATGTCCAGCAAAATCTTTTAGAGCCAATCTTAGTTACTGCAATTTTATAGTATACAGTACAATTTTATAGTATACAGTACAAGTATTTTAATTGTTAAAATATTTTATTTTATTTACCATACAAAGTAATAAATTTCATTTGACACACACATATATATATATATGTTATTTATTTATTTATTTTTGGTCTTTTGGTGACAGGATCTCCCTGTAGTCTCAGCTGTCCTGGAACTCGCTATGTAGACCAGGCTGACCTTGAACTCACAGAGATCTGTCTGCCTCTGCCTCCCGAGTGCTGGGATTAAAGGTGTGTGCCATCATGCCTGGCTCATACATGCTATTTTTAAAAAGAGATTTGGGATAATATAATAAGAGTTCAAGAAAATATCTTACTGGTGTATAAATATTTTTATCTGTGAAAACAAAGTAGAACACATAAATCGTAACTTCACTAGGCAAATTAGGCAAGGCTTCATAAGCTGGAAGAAATAAAACCAAAGCATACTAAAAATACAAATAAAAGAACATTGTTAAACATTTTCAGAAAGTGAGATGAGAAACAAAGAGACTAAAAATGTGTCAGAAAAGTAGAAAAGGGGGCCAGAGAGGTGGCTCAGCAGTTAAGAGCACTGATGTTTCTTGCAGAGAACCTGGGTCTGTTCTCAGCAGCCACATGGCAGCTAACAGCTGTCTGTAACTCTAGTTCTAAGGAATCAAACACTGTCTTCAGACCCCCTCGGGCCTTGCACAACATGGGCATACTTACATACATGCAGGCAATATACCCATACTCATAAAATGAAAATAATAAGTACAATATTAAAAGAAAAGTAGACAAGATTGGGGAAAAGCAGTAATACAAGAAACGAATACTCTGGAAAATGTAAATTAAAATGATAGAGGCTAGATTCTGCTAACATTTTATTTTTTTAAGGCCAGTGTTTACATTTTATTTTTTTATATAAGTTTCTCTGTATATCAGAACTAGGTTATTGTACAAAGTACAAAGCTAGTGTGGGAGACTGTTGAGAAGCATATTCCTTGGCCTAATTTTTTTCATGTTAAAATCTCTTCATAATTATTTCCATTTTCGCATTATGATTTATCCTGGTAAAAAGATAGTATTGTCTTTGGATTCAGAATGTAAAGAGTCAAAAGTCAGTAAACAAAACAACTGTGTTAATTTTAGAGGAAACTGTAGATTCTTTACATTCAATTGTATTCATATAACTGAGAAAATAGAAGCACAGCTCCTATGTAATGTTCTTTTTAAAAAAAAATTTTTTTTTAATTTTATTTATTTTTTGTTCATGTATGAATGTACTGTCTGCATGTAGGTTTGTGCACCCGTGTTGTGCAATGCCGCGGAGGTCAGAAGAGGGTCTCGAATTCCCCTGGAACTGGAGTTCTCCTGGAACTGGAGTTACAGACGGTTCTTAGCCGCCATGTGGGTGCTGGGGATTGAACCCGGGTCCTCTGCAAGAGCAGTCAGTGCTCTTAACCACTAGGCTATACCTCCAGCCCCCGTAATGTTCTTTTTTATTTTTTAAGATTTATGTTATTTATGTGTGTTTGTGTGTGCAAGTGTGTGCATGCATGCCTGAATGTGCATATATGTCTATAGATGTGCATAGAGGCCAGAATCAGGTGTCGATCCCCTGGGCTGGAGTTCCAGACAGTCCTCAGCACCCTGATGTGGGTGCTGAGAAGTACCTACAGTAAGTGCTTGTAACTGCTAAGCTGCCACTCGACGCCCCTGGGCAACACTCTTCAAGATGCTAAGATAGGTGAATGTGTAAAACAGAGACAAGTGATAACCAATTGTGCCTGTGTAGTAGAGAGAAGCTGAGATTATGGTTAATCTTATAAAATTTAATGTGTATTCAAAGATAATATTTTTATTTTTTAATTTTTTCTTGAGATAGGGTCTCCCTGTACCCAGACCAAGGTGTTCTTGATTGATGCCTCTTTGCCTCTGCCTCTCTGACTCTGCCTCTACCTCTGCCTCCTGAGTGCTAGGATTAAAGGCATTTCTTACCATGCCTGGATCATGAATAATTCTTTAATAATATTTAGTAACATTCATGTAACTGTCTCAACATCTAAAATCCAAAGTTATAGCACTAAAAGAATGGAAGAGTAAAGAAGTTGAAGTGCACTAAACTGAAGAAAAAAGAAAATGGTAAGGGAAATTCTACAGGAGAGTTATAAGTTGTATGTGAAATAAAGATATATATGCTTAAATCTTTGTGAGTTAAAAAATATAGAGGGCTAGAGAGATGGCTTAGCAGTTAAAAGCACCAACTACTCTTGCAGAGGACCAGGGTTCCGTTCCCAGCACCCACATGGCAGCTAAGAACCATCTTTAAGCTGTGTGTGGTGATGCACGCCTTTAATCCTAGCACTTGGGAGGCAGAGGAGGAGGCTCTAAGAGTTCAAGGCCAGCCTGGTCTACAAAGCTAGTTCCAGGCCAGCTGGGGCTACAGGGAGACCCTGTATCAAAAGAGAGAGAGAGAGAGAGAGAGAGAGAGAGAGAGAGAGAGAGAGAGAGAGAGAGAGAACACAGTATAATGATTTGTTGTTAAATTTTGTAGCATGAAATGTGTGTGTGTGTGTATGTATTTATGTATAATCCTGTTTCTGTTTCCATATCTGTTTTGAAGTTTTTCAAGTTTAAAAATCTAGAAGTCTTGAGATCCACATATAAAATTTAGAGGTCTTGAGAGCCATGTAATATGAATGATTTTGTGAGTGTCTCATAAATATGGAGACTTCATGAGTTAGTACTACCTGAAATGAAGTAGAATACTAATGTGGTTTCCAGAAGAATGCAGAATTGTTAAGTATAGTTAAAAAAAAAATTGAATGGTGCTTAAATATAATCCATGAATCTAGACTTATTTGTTCTACTATAACTTTAAATATTGATGTTCATTATAAATATGAAGAATGCGCTGGGTGTGGTGGTGCATGCCTTTAATCCTAGCACTTTAGAGGCAGAGGCAGGTGAACTCTGTGAGTTCAAGGCCAGCCTGGTCTACAGAGTGAATTGCAGGCCAGCTGGGGACACAGGGGGACCCTGTCTCTTAAAAAAAAAAAAGAATATGAATACAAAGAAATCAAAGTTATTTCAAATTAAATTGTGTAAGTAAGGCTTTCCAGTTCATAAAAAAAGTGTTGAAAAGATGAATGGCAATAGCTAGTGAGTCATCTTTGTGTCACTTATTTTTGCAGAACATTTTTGTAATTACCCTTGAGACTGGCTTGATATTAAGTAGGAGAAGCACTGTGCACAAAGCAGTTGGCCATGTTGCACAATGGTTAAGATACTGTTATATGTCAACCCTCTCTTTAATGTAAGCATCCAAAAGTTTGAAAACAATTTGTACAATGAATTGTGTCTAATTTGGGGTTTTTACTATGAATCATAACTTGCTTTATGTCATATCAGTGCTCATTTGAATTTTAATAAAAGGAATTGTTTTATATCTTGGTTACAGATGGCATGATGCTTTATAAAAGTTACAAACGGCCCAGTGCATACAGAGCTTTAAAAAGTGTTAATTACTTACCTATAACCTACCTATAACTGCATGGTAATCCAACTGCACAGAGTCCTACTTGTTTGATGTTCCTGCTTATCACTTGTTATTTGATTTGTTATAATTAACCATAAATATATTTGCTTATTTTTATTTTTAGTGGACAGGAGTTATGAAGACCTTCAGTGGCTACTTAATATGATTCAGACTGATCCTGTTCCCTATGTAAGGTTAGTTGATGTATTACAATATTTTGATTTTGTAAGCCCTGAACTGAATTGAATAATTTTATATGCAAGGTTATTTATGATTTTTAAAAAATATAGGAATAGATAATGAATTTATTAATGCCTTTTTCTTGATTTAAAGAAACATTTCGATTTTTTTATTTTAATTTTTTAAATTTAATTTGATTTAATTTTATTTATTTATTTATTTATTTATTTATTTATTTATTTATTTATTTTGAGACAGGGTCTCCCTATAATCCCAGCTGGCCTGGAATTCACTATGTAGACCAGGCTGACTTTGAACTCACAGAGATCTGCCTGCCTCTGCCTTCTGAGTGCTGGGATCGAAGGCATGTGCCACCACACCCGGCTTTAAAAAAAATTTTTCGAAATATATTACTGATAAAGTTTATTTCTTGTTTTATTTTATTTGTTGAGACAATGTCTGCCTGTAACCCCAGATGACCTGGAACTCACTATGTAGACCAGGCTGGCCTAGAACTCCAGAGATCTGCCTGCCTGTGCCTCCCGAGTGCTGGGATTAAAGGCCTGGGCTATCATGCCCTGCTTAGTTCTTGTTATTTTAACTATTCTGTTTGAACATAAAGTTTTTTAAAATAGTTGGGTTTTTTTGTTTTTGTTTTTTGTTTTTTACTTCTTATATGTACGAGTGTATTGCCTGCATGTAGGTAGGTGCACCCATGTTGTGCAGTGCTGTGGAGGTCACAAGAGGGTGTCAGATTCCCCTGGAACTGGAGTTAAAGACAGTTCTTAGCCACTGTGTGGGTGCTGGGAATCAAACCCAGGTCCTCTGAAAGAGCAGTCAGTGCTCTCAACTGCCAAGCCATCTCTCCAACCCTAAAATAGTTTGTAGTGAATATGGATTGTGCCCTTTTGTGTCCCAACTTATAAAGCCTTTGTATTGATTTCTCCATTTTTGACAGTATTGGAGAAATGTTTTTGGACATCTTGTTTGTCTTTAACTTTTATTACATTTATTTGTGTGTCTGTGGAGGTGAAAGGACAATCTACTCACTGCACCATCTCACTGCCCCTTTTTATGGATTTATTTGTTTCTGTCTCTGTTTTTCTTTAAACTTTACATGGTAGGTGTTGAAGACATGGCTCATCAGTTGAGGAGGCTTGCTGCTCTTGAAAGGACTGGAGTTGGGTGCTCTCTGTCAGGCAGCTCACAACCATCTCTAACTCCAGCTCCAGGGCATCTGATGCTCTCCTCTGCCTCTGTAGGCATCTGCACCTGATATGTGCATACCCACACATATGCAGACTAAAATAATAAAAAGGGTTACTTGCTTGAAGGAATATTTGTTTATTTTTTTAATAAGTACCTATAAATTACTACATATTCAAAAATATTTAAAGGATATAAAAGAGTAAACATCCTAGCCTTAGTTTATCAGAGAGTAAATAATCAAATTGTGACAAGTATATATTTCAGCTCTCTGGAACAGACCTGAAGCAAATCTCAAGAAAGTCACTGATTCTCCCCAGCCCTCGAATTTTGTTTTCTATATAGTGCCTTATTTCAGTGAAAAAACAGTTAACCTCATTCCTAGATAAGGGATTAACAATATTCCTGAAAATACTTTTTTTTTTTTTTTTGATCTTTTTGAGACAGGGTCTCCCTGGAACTTGCTATGTAGACCAAGCTGGCCTTGAATCCACAGAGATCTGCTTCCCGAGGACTGTGATCAAAAAGGCGTGTGCCACCATGCCTGGCTGAAAATCTTTTCTTAATTGCTCCTTCCCTTATTCAGAGTGTGTTTCATTTGTTCATGACAGTGTCTTGCTATAAAAAAGCCCGGCTTGGACTGGAACTCACAACTCTTCTGCCTCCGCCCACAAAGTGCTAGGATTGCATGTGCCACCTGGCCTTCTCAACCGCGGCTTGTTTATACTCCCTCTTTAAAATGCTTCTGCACATTTCCATACTTTTTGGTCACCGTAATAATGAAGTTTGTGTTTATTTTCTTAAATCAAATGTTCTGTGTTTGAATCATTTTTTCCATTGACCCACTTAAAAAATTTTCATGCTTGGGGCTGGAGAGATGGTTCAGTGGTTAAGAGCATGGACTACTCTTCCTGAGGACTGAGTATCAATTCCCACCACCCACATGGCAGCTCAGAACCAGCTTAGGCTGGGCATGGTGGCTCATGCCTTTAGTCCCAGCACTCAGGAGGCAGAGGCAGGCAGATCTCTGAGTTCCAGGCCTGTCTGGTCTACATAGCAAGCTCCAGGCCATCTGGGGCTAAAGGGAGACCCTGTCTCAAAAAAAAAAAAAAGAAAAATTCATGCTTATGTGACCAGTTTTGTATGTTCTAAGAAGAATGAGATGGTTAGGATTATGCAGGTTTTGGAAAACCTTCCTTGTTACACAGTAAGTTGGACTTTAGAAATAAAAAAAAAACCATAATAAAAAAAAATCCCCATATAAAAGAAAAAAAGACAAAGAAAAGAATACATATCAAAGATACCACAAGAAACAAAGAAAAGAAAAAGAAAGAAACAGAAATCTAAATTAAAAATAATAAAAAAAAAAAAAGAACACAAAATAAATCCATAAATTAAAAATTACTCAAAATAAATAAAATAAGAAAACAGAAAAAAAAGAAAGGAAAAAAAAAGAAAAAAGAAAAGAAAGAAAACGAATCTTTGTTGAGAAACAAGTAGTAATAAATTTAGATTAGACCTAGAATCTTGTAAACTGGATTTAAAGGGCGCTAGTAGAGAGAGAACGCTCAGCAATTAAGAGCACTGGTCTGCTCGTGCAGAAGACCTGGGTTTGAATTCCAGCCGCCATTTGGTGATTAAGCAACCCGTGTATAACTCCCAGTTCCAGGGACTCCATGGGCTAACTGCACACACACTGATGCACTTACGAACACATGTATACTTAACATTTCATTTACACCATAAAATAGAAATAATTTTAAAAACAATTAAATGGAGCTAAACACAGAACTAGTGGAAAACTAGTAGAACTGGTGGGAAAAGATAAAGTGAGAGAAGTATTGACTGATTTTTCATTATATGTGTGTTAAGTATATTGTTTTTTTTTTTTTTTTTTTTTTTTTTTTTTTTTTTTGAGACCGGGTCTCCCTTATTAGCCCCAGCGTGGCTTGGAACTCTCACTCTCATATGACCAGGCTAGGCTCTTGAATTCACAGAGATCTGTATGCCTCTGCCTCCCCAAGTGCAGGAATTAAAGACATGTGCCAAAGCAAACGTGCTTAAAGATGGTTTAGCTGCCATGTCGGGTGCTGGGAATGATCCTGGGTCCCTGCAAACGCAGTGGTCCTTAACACTGAGCCATATCTCTAGCCCCCCATTTTCATATCTTTTATGGTATTTCCTATTCATAGTACGAATCAGGAAATGTGTCAGCAACATTTTTTCACTTTATTTGTTATTCTTTCAGGCATAAGATTCTAAACATGTTGACTAAGAACCCACCATTTACAAAGAACATGGAGTCTCCCTTGTGCAATGAAGCCCTGGTAGATCAGCTCTGGAAGCATGATGAACTCTGGTGAAGAGAACAGTGATTATTAGATATGTATAATTTACACTATAATTGAGGTATTTCTTTTTGCCAAATGTTCTAGCGGTGCATATATTTGTTGTTGCCATGTGTATGGATGTTAGGGGTGTGTATGTCAGCAGGCATTTTTTTCTGTTGTCTCCATCTTATTTTGGGGGTCTCTCATTGCATCTGGTTCTTACAGGCTTGGTTAGACTCATTGGTGGAAGCCCCAGGGCTTCTCTGTCTCCATCTCCCTAGAGCTGGATTACAGGTGCACGCCACAGTGCCTGGCTTTTTACATAGGTGCTGGAAATCACAACTTACATTCCCATGCTTGCTTGACAGGACTTGTGGATTGATTCATCTTCTCTCTCTCTCTCTCTCTCTCTCTCTCTCTCTCTCTCTCTCTCTCTTTTTGTCTTTTCAAGACAGGGTCTCCCTGTAGCCCCAGCTGTCCTGGAACTCACTCTGTAGACCAGGCTGGCCTTGAACTCAAAAAGATCCACCTGCCTCTGCTTCCCAAGTGCTGGGATTAAAGGCATGCACCACCATACCCGGCTTCATCTCTTTTTAAAAGTAGGATATCATGTTTTCACAGTAATGTTCTGGTAACATCTGTTAAGGATCTTTGTTCTGTGGCCTTATTGAGGGAATGAAAACTTTTCATTTTTGTGAAAGTGTTTTAAATGGTTAAGGTCTATTAACAAGCCTTCATGGTCTTTCCACCTCTTTGTAGCCACCTAGTCACTTTGTCCAGAGATAAGTAAATTCTTGTATAACTTTCCAGGGCAGTGAATGCAAATACAGTAACAGATGACCTGCATTTTAAAAAACTACATACTGTTCTTTATCTTAGAGAGCATGGATTCTTAGCATAGTTTCAATGTCTGTCCTTCTGAGTGAGTTCAAGAAGTAGGACACAAGGCTTACAAGCACTAGCTCTGGAACCAGTTTGCTGAGGGTTAAATCTTATTTCAGTTATTTATTTCCTGTATAAGTCATCTACAGAATGCAGATGATAATGATCTCTAGTTCAACAAACTGAGAAATAAAGAAGTTGGTGTTTGTAAGCCCTGCGACTGCCTGATGTAAATATTCACTATGCTTCTCAAATTGAGCTATGCGTGTAATTAGTTCTTTCTTTTGGGGTCTTGAGTGCTTAGCCACATCCTCAGGAGCCCCTGTAGTTACTTTTTTTTTTATAGGTAATTTTTATTTAATTTGGTTATTAAGTCTTCTCCCATGGATTTATAAATGTAATATATTTTTAGAGACAGTTATGTTGTGCCTCTTAATAGGTTGAAATTGTAATACTGGTTTTGGGTTAAAGATGCAGTCAAAAGCTGAAATTCTTTTGCTTAAAGATGAACAGTGTTACAAGTAGAGGGAGACCAGTGGGCATTTATTCTAAGACTTAATTTTTTTTCTGGTAGTGATAATTTTTGAGAATGCTTCTATATTTCTTCTCCAAAATGTAGGAAAATAGCTTACCCTGCTATCCAGTTAATGATTCACTGAATCACAAATATCAAATACTAGATTTAAATTGTATTACTTAGTTTACTAATAGTGAAATGTTAAAGACTAGGCTGTAGAGATGGCTCAGCATTTAGGGGGAACACAGTGATGACATGGGACACCATAATGTCACCATAATGACATCATAATTCCAGAGGCGGAGTCCAGGGACATGCCTTTGGCACAGGATAAGGACACAGACAGCTCCATCTGCATGGGTTGAAGGGACAAGAGAGACCCATTGATTGGCACAGTTCTGGGAGACATGACTCCAATAGATAGATAGGGGAACTAGTGTCTCCAAGTTTGGGCCCACTTCTAAAACCTTAATTGAAGAGTCAGTTTATTTGTTTGGGTGATTATGATGTTGGTGTGATAAATGTTGCATCGCCTTTGGTTTTCTTTTCTCTACTCACAGAAGAATTTTGGTTGCAGTTTAAATAACGTTTAATATTTTATTATATCTTGTTACCTTGAAGATACTTTGGTCTCTTCTATTTAGATCTAGGGGATGAACACACCACACTTCAGACACTTTTAAACAATTTAATATTCAGCACAAAGTGTCATATTTATTAATAGGCTATAGATAGGCCATGATAGCTCACAGATTTGAGGAAGGAGTAATGAATTACAGGGAATTTTATTACCACTTTTGGACAAGATTTTTTGGGACAAAATGAATGTGTACTTAACATTGGCGAGACAATTTCTTTTTTATTTATTTATTTTTTATATGTATTTTTTTGTACAAGATTATGTTACAAATCAAGTCTAGACCCGGGTCACCCTCCCTTCCCCCCACCAGATCTTATGCATTCTGCCAAACATGTTTTTCATTTTTTCTCAGTCTTTCTCAAAATTACTGATGCAGAAGTTGACTGTTTCGAGCAGAAGTTCTTTTCTGTTATTATTTCCAATATGCATCACTTCCAACTACTTGGACAAAAGCTCAAGGAGGCAAGACAATTTCTGTAAAATGGTTTAACCTATTAGGAGGTTGCAGTTATACAAGTTCAGATTCTAACTGATGTCTAGTATTTGTTGGTAATATCCAGTATAAAGAATAGTTGCTCCTTTGATTAGGAATTCTCCATATGTTATCCTAAACAGTGGCATTAGTGAGGCTGTGGTCATGGTGAGTTTTCAGGTTTGTAAGTGAGTGAAGTAGGGGCAGTGCAGCTGTCGGGGAACGTGGGAGTTCTTACAGAGTGGTTGTGGGAGTTCTTACAGAGTGGTCGTGGGAGTTCCTACAGAGTGGTTGTGGGAGTTCTTACAGAGTGGTCGTGGGAGTTCTTACAGAGTGGTCGTGGGAGTTCCTACAGAGTGGTCGTGGGAGTTCCTACAGAGTGGTCGTGGGAGTTCCTACAGAGTGGTCGTGGGAGTTCTTACAGAGTGGTCATGGGAGTTCTTACAGAGTGGTCGTGGGAGTTCTTACAGAGTGGTCGTGGGAGTTCTTACAGAGTGGTCGTGGGAGTTCTTACAGAGTGGTCGTGGGAGTTCTTACAGAGTGGTTGTGGGAGTTCTTACAGAGTGGTCTGGAGAATATGGACATTTGACCAGGAAGATGGATGAGGAGGACTGCCTCACATTTTAATCTCTGAACAGAATAAATCTAACATAAGAAGTCTATTTTAAGTTTAATTTTAGAAGTTTTTCATGATTAAAATTGATAAATATGTTAGACAACACATAATTATATTACATCACTATAAAAATCTGGGTGTATTTGGCCTCTGAGGAAAGAGGAGGAATGGAGGGAGGGAGAGAGAATGAGGATATTAATGTGTGTGTGTGTGTGTGCGTGTGTGCGTGTTTTGTGTATTGTGTATATAGTTGTAAGGTTTTTCTGTGCTGGGGATCAAACCTAGGACCCTGCACATGATATGTAACAGCTGTGCACACTAACCTATACCCCTGACCCAAAAGTCTTCATGTAACAATTTGAGGATTTTTCTCCTTTATATGTTCTCATCTTAATGCTTATTGTTTAAAGAGATTTAAATGAGGGTACATTGTAGGAAAAGGAGCTAAATCATTAAGTCTCTAAATCATTAAGTCCCTAGAGCTTGCTGAAGTCCATGTACCTTTCTTTGTTGGGCCTCCTAGGTTATCTGGTGACCGCCATGTAAATTTACAGATTAAGAACAAATGAATTTGATTGGGAATTTGGCTCAGTTGGTAAAGTGTCTGCCTGTCATGTATGTAGCCCTGGCTTCCGCCTCCAGCACTGTATGGACTGTGTGTCGATAGTCCCAGCACTATAGGCAAGAGGATTTAAAGTTCAAAAATCAATGTCATTCTCCACTATCTAGAGAGCTGGAGGCCAAACTGGGAAATGCGAGACTCGTCAGTAAAGTAGCAGGCAGTGATTTGAGGAGCTGACTTCACATATTCCATTTGAAGTATATAGGAAAGAGAGAGCAGCCACTAAGAAAACAATAACAAGTGTAGGTATATGGGATTAACTGGTTTCAGAAACTTGAAAATTTTGTACAACAATGTAAAGATGTTTAGCAAAATAATTTCTTCCTCTACAGTAAACTCACATTCAGAATTATGTTAAGAAATTGTAAATTTTCTGCTGGTAGTGGTGGTGGTGGCGCACACTGGTGGGATATGCGTAAGAGGCAGAGGCAGAAGGATCTTGAGTTCAAGGCCAGCCTGGGCTACATGGAGACCCTTTTATTAAAAAAAAGAAAGAAAAGAGAAAAAAAAGAAAAAAAGGGAAAAAAAGAAATTGCAAATTTTCTTACCTCTTTTAAAATTACATTTATTTAATAATTCATTCTCTCTCTCTCTCTCTCTCTCTCTCTCTCTCTCTCTCTCTCTCTTGAGTTCATGCACTAGGGTGTGCTTTGGCGGTCATAGGATGTCTTGTGGGAATCAGTTCTCTCTTTGTACCATGTGGGTCCTGGGCTTGACCTTGGATGATCATGCATGTTGGCAAGTGTCTTTACCTGCTTAGGCATCTTGCAGGTCCCATCTCCTTACCATATTTAAAACCTCAAATTAATAAATCTAGAAGAGAGGATGTATGTTTTAGTAATTGAAAACTGTTTTCCTAATAAATGGGCAAATAATGAGGTATATGGAGTAACTCCTGAGGAGGAGTAGAAAGGAAGATTTAGGGCCAGAACAGCACTCTCATTTAAAATATCCGATTCTTACTTGGCTGGCAAGGTGGCTCAGTGGCAGCCATAGAAGCACTTGCAGGCAAGCCTAGTGACCTGAATCTGACCCCTGGGATCCATATGATGGGAAGAACTGACTCCTGCATAATGTTCTCTGACTTCCATACTCACACTGTGGTACCTGTGCTCATGAACACACACACACACACACACACACACACACACACACACACACACTGTGGTACCTGTGCTCATGAACACACACGCACGCACACACGCACACACACTGTGGTACCTGTGCTCATGAACACACACACACACACACACGCATGCACACACGCACACACACTGTGGTACCTGTGCTCATGAACACACACACACACAATGTGGCACCTGCACCCATACATAAACAGAGACAACACATACACACACACAAATAGATTTTTTTAAATTATTTATTTTTGTATGTGTATGAATGTACTGTCTGCATGTAGGTTTGTGCACCCGTGTCCTGCAATGCCTCGGAGGTCAGAAGAGGGTCTCGGATTCCCCTGGAACTGGAGTTCTTCTGGAATTGGAGTTACAGACAGTTCTTAGCCACCATGTGGGTGCTGGGGATCGAACCCAGGTCCTCTGTAAGAGCAGTCGGTGCTCTTAACCGCTAGGCTATCTCTCCAGCCCTCAAATAGATTTTGTACTTAATGTCTGAAATTGATTTTGTAAGAATAAGAATATAATAGTGAACTATTCTTTATTTTGTGCTTCTTAGGTACTTCACACGATTGGAGGTTGCGGTGTGGTGCTGTGGACTTGTACTTTACTCTTTTTGGCCTCAGTAGACCTTCCTGTTTACCCTTACCAGAGCTTGGGTTGGTTCTTAATCTAAAGGAGAAGAAAGCTGTCTTGAATCCTACAATCATTCCAGAAGCCATAGCAAGCAACCAAGAGGCTGCAAGTAACCTGAGCAGCCATGTGCAGCTGGTTGGATTTCAGAACCCTGTAAGAACCACATGTATTGCAGAAGATGCTGTTACTGTGTATGTAGTACCTGCTAAAGAAAATTTCTTCCTGTGAACTAGTCGCTTTCATAGCCAGAGTTCACTGTGTTATTTTAAAGCCTTCTGGGTCACATTTCTTTAGCAAGCGCTGCCGTTAAAGGCTGAGGCTGAGAACCGCAAAAAAAAAAAAAAAATGCCACTGTCAACCACAGAACTAAGCCTTACAAATAATGTGCTCCCGATCTACCTCTTTGCAGTGATTTAACTTATTTGACCGTAGGATTTTCCCGAGTAGCAAAAGCTAAAACCGAATACATAATATGTAGTAACCTGTCTTGTCTGTATGTGTTAATGGCAGTGGTATTAATGGTAAGTTTGAATAGAGGCCCTGTCTTTAAATCATGGCTTTATGAAGCACCCAGTACAGTTCTAAACTCATGGTGAGTGCCTGGCAAATGTTTGTTGATTGAGAGTAAATACTGGAATGAGTGGTCAGATGAATGAAAAATCTGATGATCATTTTATAATTGTATGTATTTGTGTTTATTTGCCTTTAGAAAAATTTTTTTGTTCTAACTCAGAGACTTGTAGCATATATTAGTCATTTACTGTGAAGTTCCAAAAACTTGTCTTTTACTGATGACACAGTGTCTTCCTCACCATGTGATAGTAACAGTTATTTTTAAATTTGCTTATTTACCTCAAATTATGTGAAATATAATCACACTTATTTGTTGCAAATTTAAAGTGATTCTGAAGTGTGGTTTAGGAAGAGCTAAGATTACTCCTTATATGGAGAAGAAGAATCTCCTTAGAAATAACTCTTTCAAATGTAAATGTTTATATACCTGTGAAAAATCAACACATTTTAAATTCTTGCTCACATTTGTTAATTTAGCCACATTCATTCACACTTTAGGATAAGAGGAGAAAGTGACATCAAAAGATAGATCCTACACCAGACTTGGTGGCACATGCCTTTAATTCCAGCACTCAGGAGACAGAGCAAGCAAATCTCTATAAGTTGTAGGCCAGCCAGAGCCACATAGTGATACCTGTCTCCCAAAAAAGAGAATCCTTTTGCAAAAATCTTTAAAAGTTGACTTAAGTACTTCCTGTCTCCCCCAAGAAATGGCTAAAAGTTTTTATATCTGTTGCTGTTGAATATTAGCACCGGGCGTGCTCTAATCTGCACAGCTGTTAGAGCTATTTAGTTTTTAGCTATAATATGAGCTACTTGTTTCTCGAAATGTAATTTTGATCTTAAATATTGCCACAGGAACTTGAGCATGTAAAAGCTCAGCTTCTCAGCAGGGAGTGAAGGGGAGCTGACATCACAGGGGTTCCCACTAGACCCTGATCAAGTGCCGGAGAAGCCTGAGGATAGCAGTAAAGTCAGTAACGAAATACAGGGCAGGCCCGTATAGCAGTGTAGGGTACTGTTAGAAGCCTTCGGAATACAGGGCAGGCCCGTATAGCAGTGTAGGGTACTGTTAGAAGCCTTCGGAATACAGGGCAGGCCTGTATAGCAGTGTAGGGTACTGTTAGAAGCCTTCCGAATATTTGCAACAGCTTTTTCTTAGCAAGAACACGTGGGAAATATTGAATCTTGAAACGACCCGTCTCCTTCTAAAACATCCCAACCACTTATTTAATTTACTGCATATTTCTTCTCCATTTGGAAAGGAACTTTGTGTTCATACTCCACCTTAGTAGCTATTTCTTACCACATTACAGGAGCAGGCTTTAGTTCCTATTTATAGTAAGTTCTATGAGCTTCTTTTGGAAGTTGGAACAACTCATCTTTTTTCTTTTTTAATGCTTTTTGAGGAAAAGAGATTACCTTCCCTTTCAAGATTCTATGAGTTATACTCTGTTGCGTCTCTGCTACTTGTCCTGACAGTTAATACTTGAAGACTCTCTGGCCTCTCTGCCCCTTGTCCTGTGACAGCTAATACTTGAATACTCTCTGGCCTCTCTGCCACTTGTCCTGACAGCTAATACTTGAATGTGAAATGATGTAATGACCCATCATTCTTTTTTATGTGCCTGGTTTAGTTTTCAAATTCGCAAGACGAAGAGGAGATTGATATGGACACTGTTCATGATAGTCAGGCCTTCATTTCGCATCATCTGAATATGCTTGAAAGGCCATCTACCCCAGGTAAGAACAGTATCATACAGTAGCTGGGGAGATGGAGAGAGCTCATGCAGTTTCTCCATTCTAAGGTTTATTACTTTATTTTCAAATGAGCAATTCTAAAGTTTAGAAGCCAATATAACAATTCTTAGATATAAGAGTGTAACTTATATTGGCAAAATCATACATTGAGAGAAGTGCCTCTTTGAGGGCAACAAGATGACCCAGCAGGGGAAGGCTCTGCTGTGCGAGCCTGACAGCGTTTTCTTCAGTCTCCAGAACCCATGTAAGAGTAGGAGGAGAGAACTGACCTCATAAAGTTATTCTCTGATCTCTGTATGTACACTTTGACATGCACTCAGATGCACACAAACACACATGCACACACAGATACATGCAGACACATGCACACTAGTAGTAATAATGATACATAAAAATTTTTAAGTTCTTTTAATTAGCTATTTTGTATTGCTTTTTAAAAAATATTTGGTCGGGGCTGGAGAGATGGCCTCGCCGACCGCTCTTACAGAGGACCCGGGTTCGATCCCCAGCACCCACATGGCGGCCGAGAACCGTCTGAAACTCCAATTCCAGGAGAACTCCAGTTCCAGGGGAATCCGAGACCGTCTTCTGACCTCCGCGGCATTGCACGACACGGGTGCACAAACTTGCATGCAGACAGTACATTCATACACATACAGAAATAAATAAAATTAATAAAAAATTAAAAAAAAATATTTGGTATACTTTTGGATTTGTTTTTAAAATCCATTGATCAGTTTCCGGATAACTATAATGTGTATATACACATGCGTAGTACAATTGCATTTTAAATTCTTTTTTACTAAAGGCAGTATATCCCCTAATACAACTTTCTTCTTGTGTGCCCATTGCATATAATTTTATATCATAGACTTCCACATTCATCTCTTCAATTCTGTGTTTTTAGGTGGTTGTGACATGTTTGTGATAACTTTAAGATGTTTATTGAACAACTATAAAGTGATAAATTTAGGTTTATTTTCTGTTTTGCATATGTGCAAGTATGTGTGTATTCAACAAGTCTTTCAAATTTATTGTCTTTCAAATATAAGATGTTCTAAGATTGAAGGGACAACCTTCAGGCATGACAAAGGATTAAAGCATATGTGATCTTTAGTAGTCTTAAAATTATATTTTCTTATAAAAACATTATTTTTATTTTTTATGTGTATGAATATATACATGTATACCTTTGTCATACAATGCCCATGGAGGTCAGAAGGGGGCATTGGGTTCCTTGGAACTGGAGTTTGGGGTGGTCTTTAGCTCCCATGTGGATGCTGGGAACCAAACCTGAGTCCTCTGTAAGAGCAGTCAGTTCTTAATCACTAAGCCATCTCTCTAGCCCCCAAATTGTTTTGTTGTTTGTTTATTTGGTTGGTTGGTTGGTTTTTTTTTTTTTTTTTGAGGGGTGGTATGTTATATATTGAGTGGTGTATGTGTCTGTATTGTTTGGTGTGTTGTGTACAGGTGTGTATGCACTGAGACGAGAGGAGGATAGCAGGTTCCCTGCTTATCACTATCTTCCTCCCTCGAGACAGGGTCTGTCACTGAATCTGGAGCTACGCTAGCATGCAGCAACCCCCAGCAATCTTTTTCACCTCCCAGAGCACTGAGGCTACAGGCAAACACAACCATTCCAAGCTTCTTCCACAGTAGAGGATCGGATCTCAGGTCCTCGTGCTAGTAGTCAGCACTTGTCTGCTGAGCCATCTCCCTAGTCTCCAGCATCCTTTACTTTTTAGTATAGCTGTACAGGAACACCTTGAACTCACTCCATGTCCTATAATTCTCCTTCCTCAACCTCTTTAGTAGGTGGGATTATAGTACTGAACTACTAGGTCTGGCTTATTTTAAGAATACATGGTGCCTGGCGTGGTGGTGCATGCCTTTAATCCTAGCACTTGGGGCACAGAGGGAGGCGGATCTCTGTGAGTTCAAGGCCAGCCTGGTCTTCAGAGTGAGCTCCAGGCCAGCTAGGACTTAAAGAAAGACCCTGTCTCAAAAATATCAAAAAAAATAAATAAATAACGGTATGGAATTTTCATGTACTGTTTCATTTGCTCTAACAACCCTGAGATAACAAGACAGGTATCTCCATTTTATAATTTATGATTCATTTGCTGATTTTTGAGGCAAAGACTTGCTCTTAATCTACCATTCTTCATTGTACTTGAAGTTTGAGATACTTCCTTTAGTGTCTCTGCACTCAGGTTCATGGTGATACATCTGGAAAGAATTTTAGACATGATGTTTCTCAGTAGAGGGTCCTACGGGGCTGGAGAGATGGCTCAGGGGTTAAGAATACTTGCTGCTTTTGCAGAGGAGGACTCAGGTTCAGTTCCTAGNTGCAGAAGTTGACTGTTTCGAGAGACAGAAGTTTTTTCTGTTATTGTTCCAATATGCATCCTTCCAACTACTTGGACAAAAGCTCAAGGAGGAAAGACAATTTCTGTAAAATGGTTTAACCTATTAGGAGGTTGCAGTTATACAAGTTCAGATTCTAACTGATGTCTAGTATTTGTGGTAATATCCAGTATAAAGAATAGTTGCTCCTTTGATTAGGAATTCTCCATATGTTATCCTAAACAGTGGCATTAGTGAGGCTGTGGTCATGGTGAGTTTTCAGGTTTGTAAGTGAGTGAAGTAGGGGCAGTGCAGCTGTCGGGGAACGTGGGAATTCTTACAGAGTGGTTGTGGGAGTTCTTACAGAGTGGTCAGTGGGAGTTCCTACAGAGTGGTTGTGGGAGTTCTTACAGAGTGGTCGTGGGAGTTCTTACAGAGTGGTCGTGTGGAGTTCTTACAGAGTGGTCGTGGGAGTTCCTACAGAGTGGTCGTGGGAGTTCTACAGAGTGGTCGTGGTGAGTTCGTCTTACAGAGTGGTCGTGTGGAGTTCTTACAGAGTGGTCGTGGGAGTTCCTACAGAGTGGTCGTGTGAGTTCTTACAGAGTGGTCGTGGGAGTTCCTACAGAGTGGTCGTGTGAGTTCTTACAGAGTGGTCGTGGGAGTTCCTACAGAGTGGTTGTGGGAGTTCTTACAGAGTGGTCTGGGAGAATCATGGACATTTGACCAGGAAGATGGATGAGGAGGATCTGCCTCACATTTTAATCTTCTGAACAGGAATAGAATCAACATCGAAGTTCTATTTTAAGTTTAAATTTTAGAAGTTTTTCATGATTAAAATGATAAATATGTCTAGACAACACATAATTTATTACATCACTACTAAAAATCTGGGTGTTATTTTGGTCCCTCTGAGGAAAAGAGGAGGATGGAGGGCGGAGAGGAGAGAGAAGGATATTAATGTGTTGTGGTGTGCGTTTGTGTGTGGCGTTTTGTGTATTGCTGTATATAGGTTGTAAGGTTTTCTGTTGCTGGGGATACACCAAACCTAGGACCTATGCACATCGATACTAAACAAGCTGTGCCCATCTAACCTCTTTACCCCTGACCCAAAAGTCTCATGTAACAATTTGAGGATTTTTCTCCTTATATGTTCTCCTCTTAATGCTTATTGTTTAAAGAGATTTAAATGAGGGTACATTGTAGGAAAAGGAGCTAAATCATTAAGTCTCTAAATCATTAAGTCCCTAGAGCTTGCTGAAGTCCATGTACCTTTCTTTGTTGGGCCTCCTAGGTTATCTGGTGACCGCCATGTAAATTTACAGATTACGAACAAATGAATTTGATTGGGATATGTTGGCTCAGTGGTAAAGTGTCTGCCTGTCATGTATGTAGCCCTGGCTTCCGCCTCCAGCACTGTATGGACTGTGTGTCGATATCCCAGCACTCTAGGCAAGAGGATTTAAGTTCAAAACTCATGTCTTCTCCACTATCTAGAGAGTCTGTAGGCCAAACTGGGAAATGCGAGACTCGTCAGTAAAGTAGCAGGCAGTGATTGAGGAGCTGGACTTCACAGTATTCACGATTCTGAAGTATATAGGAAAGAGAATGAGCAGCCACTAAGAAACAATAACAAGCTGTAGGTATATGTGGTTAATTGGTTTCAGAAACTTGAAAAATTTTGTACAACAATGTAAAAGAGTTTAGCAAAATAATTTCTTCCTCTACAGTAAACTCACATTCAGAATTATGTTAAGAAATTGTAAATTTTCTTGCGGGTGTGGTGGTGGTGGCGCACACTGGTGGGATATGCGTAAGACCGGCAGAGGCAGAAGGATCTTGAGTCAAGGCCCGCCTGGCTACCATGGAGACCTCATTTATTAAAAAAAAAAGAAAGAAAGAGAAAAAGAAAAAAAAAAGAAAAAAAAAAAAGGATAAAACAAAAAATGAAAATTTATACCCTTTTAAAATACAATGTTTATTTATAATTCCATTTTCTCTCTCTTCTCTCTCTTCTCTCTCTCTCTTCCCTTCTTCTCGAAAGTTCATGCACTAGGGTGTGCTTTGGCGGTCATAGGATGTCTTGTGGGAATCAGTTCTCTCCTTGTACCATGTGGTCCTGGGCTTGACCTTGGATGATCATGCCGTTGGCCAGTGTCTTTACCTGCTTAGGCATCTTGCAGGTCCCATCTCCTTAACATATTTAAAACCTCAAATTAATAAATCTAGAAGAGAGGATGTATGTTTTAGTAATTGAAAACTGTTTTCCTAATAAATGGGCAAATAATGAGGTATATGGAGTAACTCCTGAGGAGGAGTAGAAAGGAAGATTTAGGGCCAGAACAGCACTCTCATTTAAAATATCCGATTCTTACTTGGCCGGCAAGGTGGCTCAGTGGCAGCCATAGAAGCACTTTGCAGGCAAAGCCTAGTGACCTGAATCTGACCCCTGGGATCCATATGATGGGAAGAACTGACTCCTGCATAATGTTCTCTGACTTCCATACTCACACTGTGGTACCTGTGCTGCATGAACACACACCACACCACACCACCACACACACACACACACACACCACACACTGTGGTACCTGTGCTCATGACCACACACACAGCACGCACACACGCACACACACTGTGGTTACCTGTGCTCATGCACACCACACACACACCACACAGCACGCAACGCAACACACATGTGGTACCTGTGCTCATGAACACACACACACACAATGTGGCACACTGCACCCATACCAACAGAGACAACACATACACCACACACAAATAGATTTTTTTAAATTATTTATTTTTGTATGTGTATGAATGTACTGTCTGCATGTAGTTTGTCCCCGTGTCCTGCATGCTCGAGGGTCAGAAGAGGGTCTTCGGATTCCCCGGGAACTGGAGTTCTTCTGGAATTTGGAGTTACAGACCAGTTCTTAGCACATGTGGTGCTGGGGATCGAACCCAGGTCCTCTGTAAGAGCAGTCGGTGCTCTTACCGCTAGGCTACTCTCCAGCCCTCAAATAGATTTTGTACTTAATGTCTGAAATTGATTTTGTAAGAATAAGAATATAATAGTGAACTATTCTTTATTTTGTGCTTCTTAGGTACTTCACACGATTGGAGGTTGCGGTGTGGTGCTGTGGACTTGTACTTTACTCTTTTTGGCCTCAGTAGACCTTCCTGTTTACCCTTACCAGAGCTTGGGTTGGTTCTTAATCTAAAGGAGAAGAAAGCTGTCTTGAATCCTACAATCATTCCAGAAGCCATAGCAAGCAACCAAGAGGCTGCAAGTAACCTGAGCAGCCATGTGCAGCTGGTTGGATTTCAGAACCCTGTAAGAACCACATGTATTGCAGAAGATGCTGTTACTGTGTATGTAGTACCTGCTAAAGAAAATTTCTTCCTGTGAACTAGTCGCTTTCATAGCCAGAGTTCACTGTGTTATTTTAAAGCCTTCTGGGTCACATTTCTTTAGCAAGCGCTGCCGTTAAAGGCTGAGGCTGAGAACCGCAAAAAAAAAAAAAAATGCCACTGTCAACCACAGAACTAAGCCTTACAAATAATGTGCTCCCGATCTACCTCTTTGCAGTGATTTAACTTATTTGACCGTAGGATTTTCCCGAGTAGCAAAAGCTAAAACCGAATACATAATATGTAGTAACCTGTCTTGTCTGTATGTGTTAATGGCAGTGGTATTAATGGTAAGTTTGAATAGAGGCCCTGTCTTTAAATCATGGCTTTATGTAGTACCCAGTACAGTTCTAAACTCATGGTGAGTGCCTGGCAAATGTTTGTTGATTGAGAGTAAATACTGGAATGAGTGGTCAGATGAATGAAAAATCTGATGATCATTTTATAATTGTATGTATTTGTGTTTATTTGCCTTTAGAAAAATTTTTTTGTTCTAACTCAGAGACTTGTAGCATATATTAGTCATTTACTGTGAAGTTCCAAAAACTTGTCTTTTACTGATGACACAGTGTCTTCCTCACCATGTGTATAGTAACAGTTTTTTTAAATTTGCTTATTTACCTCAAATTATGTGAAATATAATCACACTTATTTGTTGCAAATTTAAAGTGATTCTGAAGTGTGGTTTAGGAAGAGCTAAGATTACTCCTTATATGGAGAAGAAGAATCTCCTTAGAAATAACTCTCTTCAAATGTAAATGGTTTTTACCTGTGAAAAAATCCAACCACATTTTAAATTCTTGCTCACATTTGTTAATTTAGCCACATTCATTCACACTTTAGGATAAGAGGAGAAAGTGACATCAAAAGATAGTCCTACACCCCGACTTGGTGGCACTGCTTATTCCAGCACTCAGGAGACAGAGCAAGCAAATCTCTTCAAGTGTAGCCAGCCAGAGCCACATAGTGATACCTGTCTCCCAAAAAAGAGAATCCTTTTGCAAAAATCTTTAAAAGTTGACTTAAGTACTTCCTGTCTCCCCCACGAAATGGCTGAAAAGTTTTTATATCTGTTGCTGTTGAATATTAGCACCGGGCGTGCTCTAATCTGCACAGCTGTTAGAGCTATTTAGTTTTTAGCTATAATATGAGCTACTTGTTTCTCGAAATGTAATTTTGATCTTAAATATTGCCACAGGAACTTGAGCATGTAAAAGCTCAGCTTCTCAGCAGGGAGTGAAGGGGAGCTGACATCACGGGGGTTCCCACTAGACCCTGATCAAGTGCCGGAGAAGCCTGAGGATAGCAGTAAAGTCAGTAACGAAATACAGGGAAGGCCCGTATAGCAGTGTAGGGTACTGTTAGAAGTCTTCGGAATATAGGGCAGGCCTGTATAGCAGTGTAGGGTACTGTTAGAAGCCTTCCGAATATTTGCAACAGCTTTTTCTTAGCAAGAACACGTGGGAAATATTGAATCTTGAAACGACCCGTCTCCTTCTAAAACATCCCAACCACTTATTTAATTTACTGCATATTTCTTCTCCATTTGGAAAGGAACTTTGTGTTCATACTCCACCTTAGTGGCTATTTCTTACCACATTACAGGAGCAGGCTTTAGCTCTCCCCTATTTATAGTAAGTTCTATGAGCTTCTTTTGGAAGTTGGAACAACTCATCTTTTTCTTTTTTAATGCTTTTTGAGGAAAAGAGATTACCTTCCCTTTCAAGATTCTATGACGTTATACTCTGTTGCGTCTCTGCTACTTGTCCTGACAGTTCTAATCTTGAAGACTCTTCTGGCCTCTCTGCCCCTTGTCCTGTGACAGCTAATACTTGAATACTCTCTGGCCTCTCTGCCACTTGTCCTGACAGCTAATACTTGAATGTGAAATGATGTAATGACCCATCATTCTTTTTTAGTGTGCCTGGTTTAGTTTTCAAATTCGCAAGACGAAGAGGAGATTGATATGGACACTGTTCATGATAGTCAGGCCTTCATTTCGCATCATCTGAATATGCTTGAAAGGCCATCTACCCCAGGTAAGAACAGTATCATACAGTAGCTGGGGAGATGGAGAGAGCTCATGCAGTTTCTCCATTCTAAGGTTTATTACTTTATTTTCAAATGAGCAATTCTAAAGTTTAGAAGCCAATATAACAATTCTTACATATAAGAGTGTAACTTATATTGGCAAAATCATACATTGAGAGAAGTGCCTCTTTGAGGGCAACAAGATGACCCAGCAGGGGAAGGCTCTGCTGTGCGAGCCTGACAGCGTTTTCTTCCGTCTCCAGAACCCAGTAAGAGTGGAGGAGAGAACTGACCTCATAAAGTTATTCTCTGATCTCTGTAGTACACTTTGACATGCACTCAAGATGCACACACAAACACACATGCACACACAGATACATGCAGACACATGCACACTAGTAGTAATAATGATACATAAATTTTTAAGTTCTTTTAATTGCATATTTTGTATTGCTTTTAAAAAAATATTTGGTCGGGGCTGGAGAGAGGCAAGCGGTCAAGAGCCGACCGCTCTTACGGGACCCGGGTTCGATCCCCAGCACCCACATGGCGGCCGACGAAACCGTCTGAAACTCCAATTCCAGGAGAAACTCCAGTTCCAGGGGATCCGAGACCGTCTTCTTCTGACCTCCGCGCATTGCACGACACGGGTGCACAAACTTGCATGCGACGTACATTCATTACACATAAGAAATAAATAAAATTAATAAAAAATTAAAAAAATAATTTGGTATACTTTTGGGATTTGTTTTAAAAATCCATTGATCAGTTCCTGGAATAACTATATGTGTACTATACACATGCGTAGTACAATGCATTTTAAATTCTTTTTCTACAGGCCAGTATACTCCCCTAATACAACTTTCTTCTTGTGTGCCCATTGCATATAATTTTATATATAGACTTCCACATTCATCTCTTCAATTCTGTGTTTTTAGGTGGTGTGTGACAATGTTTGTGATAACCTTTAAGATGTTTATTGAACCAACTTAAAGTGAATAAATTTAGGTTTATTTCTGTTTTGCATATGTTCAAGTATGTGTGTTATTCAACAAGTCTTCAAATTTATTGTCTTTCAAATATAAGATGTTCTAAGATTGAAGGGACAACCTTCAGGCATGACAAAGGATTAAAGCATATGTGATCTTTAGTAGTCTTAAAATTAATATTTTCTTATAAAAACATTATTTTTTATTTTTTATGTGTATGAATATTACATGTATACCTTTTCATACAATGCCCATGGAGGTCAGAAGGGGGCATTGGTTTCCTGGAACTGGAGTTTGGGGTTGGTCTTTAGCTCCCATGTGGATGCTGGGAAACCAAACCTGAGTCCTCTAGTAAGGAGAGCAGTGTCTTAATAACACTAAGCCATCTCTCTCAGCCCCCAAACTTGTTTTGTTGTTTGTTTATTTGGTTGTTTGGTGGTTTTTTTTTTTTTTTTTTGTCTTTTTTGAGCAGGTTCTCTCCTGTTAGCCCCCGCCAGCCGGAACTTGTGTGTAGATCAGGCTGGCCTTGAACTTAGAGAGATTTGCCTGCCTCTGTCTCCAGAGTGCTGGGATTAAAGGCGTGTGCCCACACACTAAAATTGTATTTTTATCATTATTGTGGTTGAACTGCTTGTGATTTGAAGGCTAGCTTGTAAAAACTTGTCAAATTCTATTCTGCTGCTTTTAAGAAATAAATATAGGGCCGGACGTGGTGACGCGCGCCTTTAATCCTAGCCACTTGGGAGGCAGAGGCAGGCGGATCTTTGGATTCAAGGCCAGCCTGGTCTACGAGTGAGTTCCAGCGGGCACAGCTGGAGCTACAGGGAGACCCTGTCTCCGAAAAGACCAAAAAAAGAAAAGAAAGAAAGAAAGAAATATAATCATCTTTACTTTTTCTTTTGATCATTAGGGCTTTCTAAATACCGCCCAGCCAGCTCCAGATCTGTCTTAATGCCCCAGCATTCATCAGGCGAGTGATGGCACACTCAACTCAAAACCCCCGTGGAGCATCATGGAGCTGTCCCGAAAGGGAGCAGGTAAAACTAATCTCTCTTTTTTGGTTGTTTCAAAAGCATATCTATAAACCCAGAATTACTTTGTCAATTAAAAAATACTGAATAGATAGGGCTAGAGAGATGGCCCAGCAGTTAAGGTTTGATTCCCAGCACCTACATATGCACGACTCGATCCATTTCAGAACTCCAGTTCAAGGGGACAATGCCTCTTCTGACATCCTTAGGCATTGCTTGCCTGTGGTGCGCTTAACAGGCACAATACCTCTACACATAAATAAAGATAGATACATCAAGCCAGGTATGGTGTGGCAGCGTACACCTTTAATCCCAGCACTTGGGAGGCAGAGGCAGGCAGATGTGAGTCCCAGGCCAGCCTGGTCTGTATAGCAAGTTCCAGGCTAGCTAGGACTATAGGGAGACCCTGAATCAAAGAAAGACCAAATCAGTCAATCCTCAACCAATCAATCAATCAAAAAAATTTTGTAAGTACTAAAAGGATAACTTGCTTTTCTTATAATATATTGACTTTAGCCAGGCTGGTAGTGCACACCTTTAATCTAGCACTTGGGAGCAGAGGCAAGTGGATCTCTGTGAGTTCAGGCAGCCTGGTCTAAGAGTGAGTCCAGGCCAGTGGGGCTACAGGGAGACCCTGTCTCGAAAACGACCAAAAAAGAAATTTTCATTATATATATATATATATATATATATATATATAGAGAGAGAGAGAGAGAGAGAGAGAGAGAGAGAGACTTTATTATCTAATTATTTCAGATTAGTGTTTTATCTATTTCAGAAGTTTGCATCCTATTATAGAGGACTTGGAAATGAAGAAAAATTAATAAGAAAGAAAAGTCATTCCTCATTATGCCATTGTATAGACCCATTATTACCACTTTGCTCTTACCTTTCAGTGCTTTTTCTACATATTTTGACAAATGGTAACTGCAGTAAAAACCATGGACTTTATAGCTTTGTATCTTCACAAAAGTCCAGAAGTTAACCACTTCTCACTCAGTGTTTATGATTGCTGATTCATTCTTCAGGAGAAGAAAACTTCTATTTTAAATTATTCCATACTGGCCTGGAAAGATTACTCAGATGCCTGCAGTTTGGTCCTAGAACCTACATAGTGGAAAGAGAAATCCAACTCCTGCAAGTTGTCCTTTGACTTCTACACGTTTTTATGCATATACACACACTATAATAAAATTTTTAAAAATGTAAAAACAGAAGGTTTAAATTATTGCATGCCAGTTGGGCTTGTTAAGCAAGAGAAATAATTTATTTCATTATTACCCATTCACCCATATTACATGTTCTTCTCTTGCCTCTGTTGCTTATTAAGAGACAATTATAATTAAATAAATAACTAGTTGTTAGATGCTGTGGACAACCAGGAAACAAGGATTAAGTTTTCAAGTGTTGAAGAAACAAGGAATGGAAAGCAAGATACTTAAGCAAAATCACTTTTGAAGAATAGGTTTTCCAGAAGTCATTAGGTAAATCTTAAACATCTATGAGCTTCTGATTATGTTTCAGTGGCTAGATTTTATTTATGTAATGCATGTTTTTGTCTGCTATAA
Organism: Rhizomys pruinosus; assembly: GCA_009823505.1. NCBI lineage: Eukaryota > Metazoa > Chordata > Mammalia > Rodentia > Spalacidae > Rhizomys > Rhizomys pruinosus. The sequence goes on along the minus strand of VZQC01006141.1, from coordinate 355,645 downwards.
ACAGAAGAGTAATGTTTATTGATTTAAGGAATTTAGGGATCAACTATGATTACTGGTAGACTTTAACCAAAGACAACACCTGAAAGTATTCTAGAGTTGAGACCACAGACAGGGCTTTGCTTGCTCATAGTTCTTTGTGGGCTGTGTACATCTATTGTAACAGTCTCATGCAAAACATGTTTCAGAAAGAATCCAACTGGAGACTGGCTTTTGCCTTTGTCATGAATGATAAGTTTGGGGACTGTTTCTTCTTCCTCGAGTCTCTCACTGCTCATCTTCTTGTTCTTTTTCCTCTTTTTGGTTGTGTGTGTGTGTGTGTTTGTGTGTGGTGTGTGTGTGTGTGTGTTTGGGGGAGGGTGCTGGAGATTGAACTCAGGGCCTTCTATGTGCTAGGCCTGCTCTAAACTACATCCTCAATCCCTTTATTCTCTTGGGTTTTGGTTTGCTAATTTATTGTAGCCATAACATCTTTGTACTTCATGGAAGCTATAGCTTACAGAGAGAGTTTCAGACTCCTTGACATTAACTTGAAAGTGATGCAGTGATGCTTCCTTCTGCTTTCCTCACCTGTGGAAAAGTTAATTCTGAATTCCCTAGTGAATTCCTGTTCCAGAAATAATTTTAATACATTTGTCTAGATTTTATTGATGTGGCATGTTAACTGTAAAAGCAAGTCTTTTACATGTTTCTGTGTTTACTAGTGGGCTTTCGTACCATTGTTTCCATTATTTTAAAAATGTTTTCAGTTGTATTTTGTAATCTCTCTTCATGATATTATAATTCTCATCACATCATATGTGAAGATTAGAGAAAGAGAGCTATAGGCCTGGAAGTAGGGGACAGCAAAGAGAGCTACAGGCCTGGAGGTAGGGGACAGCAAAGAGAGCTACAGGCCTGGAGGTAGGGAACAGCAAAGCCACAAAGTTTTAGTTTTAATTTTAGCTGCTATCCATGATATATCCTTTATGTCATGAAGCAAAGGTATGCCAGTTAGATGGATTAATCTCTTATGCTTTAATTTTTGATATTTAATGCCTTTAGAACATTCAGTAGGAATTATTAATGTTGGTCATTTCCTTAAGAGCATCAAGCACACTGTAAAAATTCAACAGCAGTAGTATTTAGAATTTAGAAGACTTATTTTAATAATATTCTAAAGTATTCTAAAGGTTTATTTTTGTATAATTTATTTTGGAATTTCAAATATAATTTTCCCTAACACATTGAAATAACTTTCTCAAACACAATAGCAGCTCTTTGAATACTGAATACAAATGAAGGATAGAAGTATTGACCTTTCTCTTTTTTACATTTGTTTCTTTGTGCGCGTGTGCGTGCGCGCAGGTCAGAGGAAACGTTGGAGAAATTGGTTCAGATCAGACTCATCGGCTTGGTGGCAGGCACCTTTACCTGCTGAGCCATCTCCATGGCCCCAAAGAGTAGAGATATCAAACCTAGCCATTGTAACAGTATTTCTGTGAGAGTAATCACTCAAGATTGAGTTTGGGATGTCAGAAATACAGTATTAGTCTGAACCCAAGTTAAGTTGGTAGAAAAAGACATTGTTGTGTCTGGCATAGTGGCGCACTCCTGTAATCCCAGCACTTGGGAGGCAGAGGCAGACGGATCTCTGTGAGTTCAAGGCTAGTCTGGTCTACATAGTGAGTTCCAGGACACCTGGGGCTACAGACCCTGTCTCAAAAAGACCAAAAAAGACCCCCCCCCCAAAAAAAAAAGACATACTCTCTTCTTGCCTCCCAGCTATGCTGGGGATCTCCTACTGTGATAGTCAGATTGTAGCCTAATATGGGATTTGAGAGAGAGAAGCTGTGGCTTCCTTTAGTCTGTGGATTTTAGAATAAGGACCACAGGTTGCTTTTGTGGGCCATGTTCAGCTCATCTGGGTGAGGTTCTTCTACAAGTGTCGCCCCCCCCCCCCGCAATGGGTTACAGCTAAGATTTATTTTTTTTGTTTTTTTTGTTTTTGGTCTTTTTGAGACAGGGTCTCCTGGCCTGGAGCTTGCTATGTAGACCAGGCAGGCTGGCCTTGAATTTATAGAGATCCACCTGCCTCTGCCTCCTGAATGCTGGGATAAAAGGCATGCGCCACCACGCCCGGCTAAGACTTACAAATTTTTGCTCTTGACTAAAAATGAAGAGATTATATATACATATGTAGTTGACTTCCAGCTTTTCTTTTTTTTATTTTGGTCTTTTCGAGACAGGGTCTCCCTGTAGCCCTAGCTATCCTGGAACTCACTCTGTAGACCAGGCTGGCCTTGAACTCACAAAGATTCACCTGCCTCTGCCTCCCAAGTGCTAGGATTATGCCCAGCAACTTCCAGGTTTTCTTGAAGTGGTTTTACCTGAGAGGTCCTTCTAGGCAGTGTTCTTTGCCTGCACCCAGGAGGAGCCTGCTTGCTCATTTACATTGTTTTGTTAGATCAGGGCTATTGAATGTGGGTCCCTGATTCCTTTGTTCATGAGGTGAGGTGAAGTCCCTTGTCTTTAGGACTTAGAGCTGAGGAGCCAGGAGATAGTTCAAGAACTGAAGTGTATTACGGTACCTCATCTGGGAGGTGGGAGGGAGGGAGAAGCAGGGGAGAGAACAGGAGATAGTTCAAGAACTGAAGTGTATTACAGTACCTCATCTGGGAGGTGGGCAGGGAGAGAGAAACCAAGGAGAGAACAGTGCTTTAGGAAATATGACGAGATGTGCATTTTGTAGTTGAGGACAGTGATGATGCTGTTTCACAGGTCCTCCTCCTGCGCGCACGCACACACACACACACACACACACACACACACACACACACACACACCTTTTTCCTGCATAGGAAGAGAAGAAGGCTATTTTAGAGTATGGTATGTAGGTGATGGGTTCAGCCATTAGGGCAACAAAGGAGAAGCATCAAGTATCTCTATCACCATTTCTTCCCCTTTCCTGAAATAAGAAAGAGAATAGGCTGCATCAGGGTGTGTGTGTTTCTGTGATGATGGATCAGATCAAGCTCTACCACCACTGCAGGGCTGAGAGTTACAGGACTGTCTTCCCAGGTTGACTTAGGGATTACAAGCTTGAAGAGAGGGGGACAGGTAGATAATGAGGAGCAGGGGCAGTTCCTTTGTGGTTTCTGTAGGGAAGAAGAGGCACTCCTCCAGCCTCCTCACAGTTCTAGGACTTTATTTTAAAAGTTAAAACCATGGTGGCGCACGCCTTTAATCCTAGCACTCGGGAGGCAGAGGCAGACGGATCTGTGGGAGTTCAAGGCCAGCCTGGTCTACAGAGCAAGCTTCAGGCCAGCTGGGACTAAAGGGAGACCCTGTCTCAAAAATACCAAAAAAAAAAATAATAATAATAAAAAATAAATAAATATTAAAACCATCTATTTTAAAAGCTTGGATGTTTTCCCTAGAGGTCTGTCTTTTGAAACAATATGGAAAACACACTGATTTTTTTTTTTAATCTTTAAATTATAATGATGTATTTCAATAGTTTATTTTTTCTGTGATTTAAAGAACCAGAGGACAGAATTCACATCTTTCCTTAAAGGAGCTGCAGGCTTTGTCTTAAATTTGAACATTTTCCCACTGTGAATGAATTAATTGACATTAGTAGATTATTATCAGCATTTTTATCAGATGGACTGAAAAGCTTCCAAATTTGGCTTCTGTTTAGTAGTTCTTTGTTTTACATTTGTTAAACTGATTATAAGTTAAACTATTTAAATTTTTTCATTAGTTCATTGAGAATTTCATAGACTATATTTTAGATCATATTCATCCCCCAACTCCTCATGCCCCCCCTTCCCACCCAATATCCTATCTTTTTTTTTGCCCCATCAAATCTTGTTCATGCTGCCCATATTCTTTCTCTTGGGTGTGTGACCATCCACTTAAGTGTGTTGACACACCCAGGCCACGTCCTTAAAGAACAGCAGCTGACAGTTGCCGGTAGCTCCTCAGCTACAGGTGTTTTTTATGTGACATTCAGGGAAGGTGTTATGTTGGACAGAAGAACTCGGAGTATTTTTCTTTTTTTATGTAACATGAAATGGGAAAAATTGCACTTTTTTTTTTTTTTTTTTTTGCGTCTTTTCGAGACAGGGTCTCCCTGTTAGCCCAGCTTCCGGCCTACTGCTCTGCTAGACCAGGCCGGCCTTGAATCCCACAAAGATCCACCTGCCTCTGCCTCCGGAGTGCTAGATTAAAGGTGTGCGCCACCATGCCTGGCTTTTTCGAGACAGGGTCTCCCTTTAAGTCCCAGCTGGCCTGGAGCTGACTCTGTAGACCAGGCTGCCCTTGAACTCACAGACATCCCCTGCCTCTGCCTCCCAGTTTTTAGCTGCCATGTGGGTGCTAGGAATCGAACCTGGGTCCTCTGCAAGAGGAGTCAGTGCTCTTAACTGCTGAGCCATCTCTCCAGCCCGTATATTTTTGTATTTTGTATATAAACAACGTCTGCTGTATCTGGTGTCTAAAATGGAAATAGTTATTTCAAGTCACTGAAACGCTTTTGTTAGCTTAAAAATGAGTGGTATCTGACTGTGATTGGCCTCAAGTTACTAGTCATCTTGTGAACTCCTGAAATAATAAGTGAAAACATGTGTATAAATATTTGGGTCATGGGGAAGGTAATAATACTTCTTTTAAAATAAAGAATCTATAGGTGAACTCAGTAACCAGTATTAAACTGAGCTCATATTACATGTCACAAATCTGATTGTTACTATGATCCATGTGTGTAGAACATAGTGCCTCTTACAATTTTGAGTCAGACCTAGCAAAGGAAAGATGGACTAAAGACAAAGAAGGGGCTGGAGAGATGGCTCAGCCGCTAAGAACACTCGCCGCTCTTGCAGAGAGTCGAGGATCTTTTCTCAGTAGCCCATGGTACCTTGCATCCACACCTACACATCAAATTTAAAAAACAAATAAAATACATATTATCTGTGATAAATGAAAACTGAAGAGCTAATGGTAGGATCAGCTGTCTCAAACTTCTAATTTTTAAAGTTAAATTTGGCAGCTCAGTCTATAACCTCAGCACTTAGGAAAGCTGAGGCAGGATCTCTATGAGTTCAAGGCCAGCCTGTGCTACAGTGTGAGACTTGTCACAGAAATCCAAAAACAAACAAAAACTAATTTCATTGTGTGTCTTTACATATCACATATGTGAGCATAATAGTGGTGGAAAGTTCTAAAAGTGGACTTCCTAAGTCAGAGACTGTGGACATTTATATATTTCCTAGATGTGGCTTTAAGGAAGCACCCCACCCTTTCCCCTCCTCTTAAGATAAGGAAGGTCTCACTGTGTAACTCTGCCTGACTAGGCTGGCCCTCAGTTCAGAGATCTGCCTGCCTCTGTCTCCTGAGTGCAACAGATAAAGGCATGTGTCTGTGTCTGTGTCTGTGTCTCTGTCTCTCTGTCTCTCTGTCTCTCTGTCTCTCTGTCTCTCTGTCTCTCTCTCTCTCTCTCTCTCTCTCTCTCTCTCTCTCCTCTCTCTCCTCTCTCTCCTCTCTCTCTCCTCTCTCTCTCCTCTCTCTCTCCTCTCTCTCTCCCCGGTTTCCCTGTATCCTGCCCTGCACTGCAACTAGACTAGACTGGTCTGAATTTCAAAGAGATTCACCTGCCTCTACCTCACAGTGCTAGGATTAAAGGTGCATCAGACTAGTATAATGGACCCGTGTATCTGTTAGTTTCAACAGTGATCACCTTATGGTCAGTGGTATTAACCCATCTCCACCCTGCTATATTATTTTGAAGTAAATCCTGGCATTTCATTGATGATTTAATGTACATAAAAGGTAGGACAGCAGGGCTGAAGAGATGGCTCTAACAGTTAAGGGCATATATTGCTCTTACAGAAGACTTGACTTTGGTTCCCAGCACCCATATCTGGTGGCTTACAACAGACTCCATTCCAGGGGATCCGATCAGTACCTTCTTTTTGGCCTTTTTAGGTACCTGAACATAGATACGTATACATAATTAAAAATAAAGGGCTGGAGAAATGGCTCAGCGGTTAAGAGCACAGACTGCTCTTGCAGGGATCTCGGGTTCAGTTCCCAGCACCCACACAGTGGCTAACAACCACCCATAATTCCAGTTCCAGGGAATTTGATGCCCTCTTCTGACCTCTGTGGGCATTGCATGACACAGGTGCCTTGTATACATGCAGGCACCTGTGTCATACACATAAAATAAAAATAAAATAAAATATTTAAAAATATTTTTTAAAAGGCAAGACTTTTCATAATCACAGTAATATTATACCTAAAAAATAGCTATCTCATACCATTAAACAGCCACTCAGTATTTAAGTTTCAGTTGATGAATAAATGTGATTTTTTTTTTTCAGCCCCAGCTGGCCTGGAACTCACTCTGTAGACCAGAGTGGTCTTGAACTCACAGAGAACCACCTGCCTCTGCCTTCCTGCCCCACCACACCCGGCGTGATTCTTTTTTAAAAATTCTTTTATCATGGGTCGGGGGGGACATTTAATGCTGTGATACACATGCACAGGTCCGATGACAGCTGTCAGAATACGGTCTCTTCTTCCAGGTTGTGTAGCAGGTACCTTTATCTGCTGAGCCACCTTTGCCTTTTTTTTTTATAATGCTTTTATTTAAATCGTGTCCATGAATTACAGTCCTGTAATGTCATTTATACCTTTATAAAATTTAAGTTCCATTCCATATCTTTTTCTCCCTCCATCCCTACAATATAATTGTCAAATCAAATTGTTTTATTTGTAGTGTTCAAGTGTGTATTTGGCTAACTCTGTGTTTGTGGTACAATTAACATAATAGATATCTTTATGATTCCTGTACAATTATAGTTGCATCTAGGTAGATAATTGGATTCAGGTTCTAGATATAGTGTATATTTCCATCTAGACATTTACAGTATCTGATGGAATCTTGTGTTTAACTGCTGTGTATGTGTAGGTTCTAGATTGTTCAATTCTTTAAGGATTACAGAATAGTGATATTCTAGTTTATCCTTCCATTTTTATTTGTAAGCTGGATTATTTTTGTAGAAATAAATTCCTGTTCACTATTACTAAATGGTAGAAGCCATATAGGGAGGACTGGGTAAATGCCTGATTCTTTCTGTACATTTAATAATCTTTAGAATAATGAGTTTCTGGACAGCATCCTTTAATGGTAATCAGATTCAGACCATTAATTACATCCATCCATAATTAGCTTTCAAATTGTTACATCTTTGGACAGTGAGAACCTTTTTAAAGTTGACTCCTAGGTCAGTTTGACAAAATTTAAGTTCCTTGAAATTATATCTAATGCTTTAGACTTACCTTATGAATATTCTGACTGAAAACTGGTAGGTAGTCTTTTATCGTAGGAGCTGTAGATCCTGTCACATAAATTCTTTAAGTTTGTTAATGCATTGTGTTCTCATATAAGTCAAGAAAAATTTAATATTTAAAATCAGGATGTCTTAATGCAAACTTCTAAGCTTACAATAAAAGATTGGATTCACTTTTTTTATTGAGTGTTTTGACTGCATCTGTGTAAATATGCCTTTGTTTGCAATGTCTGTGGAGGCCAGAGAGGGCGTCCGATCCCCTGGAACTGGTTATATATGGTTGTTAGCCACCTTGTAAGCGTTGGAAATTGAACCTAGGTCCTCTGGAAGAGCAGCCAGTGCTGTTAACTCATGAGCCATCTCTCCAGCTCCTGTTTAGTTTTAAGACAGGATTCTCGTTATGTAGCCTCAGCTGGCCTTGATCTCACTATGTAGACCAGGCTTTCACAGACATCCACCCTGGTCTGCCTCCCAGGTGCTAGGATTGAAGGCATGTGCCCCCATGCCTGGCATGGATTCACTTTTGAGGCAGTTGTATGTATTCTACCTTGGAAGACAATAAACCCACAAACATTCATTTGTCTGTTTGGTACTTGCCTCTGCAGGAAAGTACAGCTTCCAGTATAATTATTGGCTTTTCTGCAATCTAAGTAGCTTGACAGGTGTTTAGGATTAGAGAATATGGCACTTGTACTGCAGCAAAGGACCTCAGACTCTGTAGAATGCAGATAGTGCAGCTTAGAAAGTCGCAAGAGTGACATGGAGTGGAGAGTGACAAGTGAGTTGGAGGCTAAACTGTTCATGTGATGCCAAAATAGGTGCTTTGTTTCCTGCCTCTGTTCTGTTAGGTATGGGTTTGTATTCCTGTGCATGCAGCATCAGTAACCTACAGAATTCATTTAAAATTGAAATTAACATCATAGAGCAGTACATGTACATGGCTGTTAGAGGTTCAAAAGCTTGCAGGTTGTTAGAACTGAGAGAACATTTGAGACATCTAAATTTTTACATGAGGAATTTGCCCCAGAGAGGTAAGTGTTGTCATTAAAGGCTAACAGGGCAGCCTATCTAGAACATGGGTCTCCTAATTATCAGTTCCTTTCTTTTTTTACTGACACTGTTCTTGTCTTTATGCATATGAGTCTATTGCCTACACATAGGTAGGTGCACCCTGTCATGCAGTGCCCTCAGAGGTCAGAGAGGGCCTCGGATTCCCTGGAACTGGAATTACAGACGGTTGTCAGCTGCCATGTGGGTCCCGGGAGTCTAATTGGGTTCCTCTGTAAAAACAGTACACTGAACCACTGAGCCTCTCTCCAGCCCCTTTTCTGGGTTTCTTAAACTTTATATAGTGACTATTCCAAAAGATTTCACATTGGCTTATATATTGTGAGAAATCATTTTAAGGAACTTTATGAGTATTTTATTTTCATTAGAATATTATTATCAGTGACTATATCTTTGTGTATTAATAGTTTCTTAAGTGACACAATAAAGTACTGCCCCTCCCCCATGTTTTAGGGCAGAGCTGTATTTGAAAAAGTTATATTTTCATTGACTGGAGTAGATTTTAATGTATAGCGCACATGCAATCATTGTTTATTCGTAATACTTATGAAATGCTAATGTCCGAAGGATAATTTGGTAGTATTCTAGCATATGTTATAATTTGTTAGCTGGGCATGGTGGCACACACTTTTAATCCCAACACTCGGAAAGCAGAGGCAGGTGGAGGTTTGTGAGTTACAGGCCAGCATGGGCTACAGGGAGTCCCTGTCTCAAAAGGTTCAAAAAAATAATTTTTTTTTTTTGTTATAGCCTATATGAACCTAAACTACTTGACGTCTGACCAAGATGCTGGAAATTCCAGCTGGTTGGATGTCTTTGGATGCTTCTCATTCCTAATGCAAACGACAGCACTTATGAATCCCTTTTCATAAGATTGTCATCAGCTTCCCCCCGCTTAGCTTTCTTCCTTATCAACAGAAATTCATTTGGGTATTGTTAATCCCCAAGGTAAAGAGTCGTCCCCTTTGGAGATGAGTATGCATTCGGTGGCCGCGGCTCCACTCTCCGTATTCGCTAAGGAGCCTACATCCTCCAAACACAGTGAGCACCATCACCACCACCACCATGAGCACAAGAAAAAGAAGAAGAAGCACAAGCACAAGCACAAGCACAAGCACAAGCACGACAGCAAGGACAAAGACAAGGAGCCCTTCTCCTTCTCCAGCCCTGCCAGTGGCAGGTCTGTGCGCTCTCCTTCTCTTTCAGACTGAAACTTGGCAACGAGTCTTTCCAGAGTCCTGCCCAGAAGGCTCTATGTTACTAAAGCTTGTCCTCTGTGGGAATGATAAAGAGGGAAGTATTTTCCCTTCTTCAGGAATTTGAGAATGCATTTCAGTTCTAGACATTCGATTTGTGTTATTTATACAACTGAGATGAACCATTTCCTCCCTTGTTTCTTAAAACACACATGCACACAGGACAGACTTCTCTCACAGAAGCCTTCACACCTGCTGGCAGTCCCTGTTCACATGCTGCTTCTTGTGCGCCACTAACATCAGTTATGCCTGAAAGCCTTTGATGGATGTCAGAGGGCCAAAGGGTATTTTAAACAGAAGCATCTGCCAATTCTGTGTGTACCCAGTGTTCCCAGTGAGATGCTGTATAGTGTGCTTAGGATTCCTGAAGAGACAGGCTTTCCTTAGGACTCTCTCCTCTTGCACTGGTTTTTGTATTCACTAAGCACCATCACCTAGAGCATAGAATATATCTCCGTTTACTCTAAAGTACCAAAAGTTTAGGAAGAAATTATTTTTTAAAGAATTCAAAATAACTATCTTTTGATAGCACATTTGGCAATTATGGTGTTGGAATTTAACAGAACAGTTGGATCCATAGTTATTCTCAAATCAAGTTGTTTAAATTTCGTTTTGTCTTCCATTAAGTACAAGTGAATATGTGCATATGCAAAATAAGCTTTGCTGAATGTGGACAGTTTACATAACTGACACATACTTTTCTAAAGTTATTCTGTGTGTAAGCCAGGCATGGGAACATCCCTGTCGTCCCAACACTTGGGAGGTGGAGGTAGGAGAATCTGTCTCGGAAAACAAAATAAAACTGACTCTGTATAACAAAATATGATACCTTAAAAATGTGAGTTTATTTGTTGTTTATTAGCTTGGACATATATAATTTGGCTCTCACTGGAGTATGCCAGGAACATTTTAAAAGACATGTGCACTGCTTTGGTTTCATATTTTAACAGTTTGTATGGTTATGTGTTTTTATTTCTGAATTTATCAGGTTCTGTGTTAAGATTTTTTTTTATATCTGCTCACTTTTTATCATTTGCCTTGTTGTTAAAAAGTTTGACTAAATATTTTTTCTCAAATATTTTGGGAGGGATCCAATAATTTTGGACTTTTAAGTATAATTTTAGTTGTATTTAACTTGTTTAATAAATAACTTTTTAAATTGACCATTCTTCCTTTATCTTTATTGTTACCTTCTGAGTATGTGTGTATAATCTGCCAGTCCCCATGGATTGCAGCGCTTTGAAAGGAGTGGGAGTTGAGCTGGCCCTAGTAGCAGAGTAGTTTCAGTAGGCAGAGGTGGGTTTCAGGTCTTAGCAGAAGAAACAGTAACTTCAGCACAGCAAGGATGTGTGCAGGAATTAGAAAGCAGCGGGTTTGGCCTGGAATGGAAGCACAAAGGAAGTGTAACCCGATGCGGAAGGGCCTGAGTGCCGGTGTTTGCTGATTCCAAGTAACCGAATGTTGGCCAACTCAAATTATTTTGGGAAAATGGGATTTTTATATTAGGAGGTGCAGTGACACAGTATATAGATCTCCTGACTTTGATATTTACAAAATAATTGTGTCTTGGGTTGAGGAGTGAGATGTAACTGCCAACCTCTTGTAAATGGAGCAGTGTGCTGGGACAGGTATGTGTGTATGTCCTTCCTAAACCAAATGTTCCCTTCACATGTCTCTTGGGAAGGACATATTTACGGTGGGCTCTAGGTTAGTTATACTGACAGTTCAGAGTAGATAGTAGAAAAGATTCTGGTTTTGAAAATATGTATCAGATATAAACAGTGTAAACGTTAGTGTATCCCAGTCTCCTTTAGAGACAGTTATACACACACCAACACAGTAGCTTTTAAACACATGATAGCAGAGAATGGATTCTTGCAGAAATTTTTTGTTTTCTGTTTATCTTATGGCTTCCATACTTTGTTTCATAGCAAAAAGGTTTATAAGTCTATGATTCTGAAAGAATTCTTTTGTTGTTTTATTTTATTTTTTTTTTTATTTTTCAATTTTATGTGTATGAGTGTACTGTATGCATGTAAGTAGGTACACCTGTGTTGTGCAATGCTGCGGAGGTCAGAAGAGGGTTTCAGATTCCCCTAGAACTGCAGTTAAGATGGACCTTAGCCACCATGTGGGTGCTGGGACTCAAACCCGGATCCTTTGCAAGAGCAGTCGGTGCTCTTAACCGCTGAGCCATCTCTCTAACCCCTGTTGGTTTTTTTTTTGTTTAGAATTATTTATTTTTTTGTTTTATGTTTTTATGGTTTTCAAATGTCCTAGGCTTCTATCATTCATCTTAGAGATAATTCACCTGGAATTACTTGGATGAAAGGTAAACATCTGTTTTTTTTGTTTGTTTGTTTTGTTTTTTTCCTTTCTTTCTAGAATGCTACCCAAACACAACATGTTTAAAATTGAGTTCTTTGGATTTCAAATATCGTATACTAAATTTCCTTATACATTCCAGGCCACATTTAGATACTACCTATTTGGCTTCCCATCTTCCAGTAGCACATGGCTTAGGTTTGTAGTGCCATGACAGGCTTTTATTACTCTCCAGAACTAGCTCTTGTGTTATTTCTTGTTTCTCTTTGATTTATCTTTTTTTTTTTTTTGTGAATTTCATATGATAGATATTAGGAAAAATACGTATTTTTTTTTTTTTCTTTGGGGTTTTTTTTTTTATTGCAGACAGGCGTGGGGGGGCGCATGCATTTGTAATCCCCAGCACTTTACCAGGAGGACAGAGGCAGGTGGATCTCTGTGAATTTTAGACCAGCCAGCACTGGGTCTAAATAGTACATGAGTCATCCAGGAAATATGGAGACCCATACAAGAGACCTTGTCTCATAAAATGACATTAAAAAAAGTTATATTTTTTCTGTTGGGAGCATGTTAATGGCATGTAGTTGTCGTGTACCAATGTATGTAAGTGCATACCCACATCATGCAGTATCCAAGGAGGTCCTCAAATGATATGTCGGTATAAGATCCCTTGGGATACTGGTAAAATTTTAGGATTAGTTTGTTTTAGTCTGCCTGAATGTAAAGACTAGGGGTATTGAGCCTAGGTTCTTCGGAAGAATAGCCTATGCTCTTCTTAAATTCTGAGTCATTTGTTTGGCACTCCTTGATTTATCTTATAAATCACATATGAAAGCTCATTCCTTGTATTTGAAGTTACATATCCCAAATCAGAGTTCCAGCACACTCAAAATTACCCCTTTCCCCCAAAATTACTACTGAGCATTTTTCTTTCCCTATAATTTTATCTTTTTTTGGGAGGGGGGGGCGTCTTTTTGAGACAGGGTCTCACTGTAGCCCCAGCTGGCTTGAACTACAGCTATGTAAGACGCAAGGCTGGCTTGAACTCGTCAGAGATACTGCCCTGCCTCTGCCTCCTGAGTAACTGGATTAATTTTAAAAACCTTTTATAAGTAAAATCAAAATATCATCTCAAAAATTATTTTTGTAGATTATATGTCAAATCAGAGGCAATTGCCTTCATATTAATATTAGGGTGGTGCTTGTAAACTATTAGTAATTTTTTTAAATTTCTTTATAAGGGGAGCTGGAGAATGACTCAATGGAGAGCACTGGCTCCTCTTCAGAGGACCTGCGGTTTTCAAGTTCCCAGCACCCGACAGTGGTGATAATGCCCATCCACAACCTCCAGGCTCCAGGGATTCTGGCCTCTTTTGTCATAGGCATTACAGTGAGAACCGCAAGTGTAACTTAAGTAACATGAGGTAACTCACTACATATAAAATAAAAAATAAAAATTATTATAAAGTGGTTTATCATGTACAAGCCTGGTGTGATGTCGCATGCCTGTATGTACTCAGGGGGTCGGTCAGGAGATCAAGAGTTTGGGGCCAGTTTTTTGTTTTTTTTTTTTTTATTGAAAGTTTTGTGCAATTAATGTAGCATTTCTCAGTCTTTTAGACTCCTTCCCAGCTTCATGCCCCACCCCACTGAGTTCCATTGCTTTTTGCACGATATCTTCATCTTTTTTTTCTCTATTTTGTTTTTTGTGCAGAGGTTTTTGTTTTGAGGCAGAGTTTCACTGGTTCAAGTCAGTTCTTTGACCCACGTCCTTTTGTAGTTGTTGTCTTGCCCTCCAATTTGTTTTGCTCTGAAATATGCATATTCGTATGTCACACATACCAAAATTATGTCTGAATGCTATTGATATACACGCATGTTTAGGAATTCACCAATTTTATTCCACACTGTGTAATTTTATATTACTGCTCAAGTATGATACATACCCTCCCCGCCATATCCATTAAAGTCTGAGAATGTGTAGGTTTATCTGTCGTCGTAAGAGCTTCACATTATAAATGGCACAGTTGGCCTTCCCAGGTGAAAAAAAAAAAATATATATAATATATAATATATTATTATACGGTGCTATTTTGCCTTACTAACTAGTTTAAATTTGGTGCTAGACATATATAAAATGAGGGATCCATTATGTCACTTGTTTTTCCTGGACTGTGTTACTCCACTTAAGCAATAGGCTTCTAGTTCCCATCACATTACCTGAAGTCATGAATACCATCTGACTTTACCGGCTGATAGTACTCGATTGTTGTAGATGTAGCGACTTTTTTCCTTCACATTGGTTGAGGACACGTTGGGTTGGTTTCCAGCTTTTCTCCTATTGTGAAGAGAGCTTTGCAATGAACATGGCTGACCATGTATCTCTGCAGTAGGATGAAACTTGTGGTTATATACCCGCAGGAGTGGTATGGCGGGTCAGGTGGTAGGCTCAATTCGAGTCTTTTAAGTGTTCTCCACCCTGCTTTCCATAAGGGTTGTTACTAGTTTACATTCCCACTAGGTCTAGTGGACGAAGTTGTGTCCCGTTTCCCACAGACAACTTCTCTGGCATTTGGTATCATTGTTTTTCTTGACCTAGCTAGTTTTATTGGGAACTGAGATGATAATCTTAAAAGTGTGTTTTAATTTGCGATTTCCCTTAATTATTAGCGATGTCGAACATTTCCAGATGTTTCTCAGCCATATTTATTTCCTCATTTGTGAAATCTCTGCTCACCTCTTCTTTTGAGTGAATCGTTTTGATTTCTTTCTTTCGTTTTTGAGTAGTTTAAATATATTACGGAAGTTAATGCTCTGTCAGATCATGCAGTGGTGGAAGGTTTCCTCCCAACTTTGTGGGTTTTCTCTCTCACTGATTGTTTCTCTTTTTGCTGTACAGAAAGGCTTTTGTAGTTTTAATGAGGTCCCACTTGTCTAATTGGCAAGAACAAGTCTGAGGCTAGTTTGGGCCACATGGGACCAGGTCTCAGTAAAACATTCTGATATACTTAGATTTTATAAATTGTATCTGTTTTGTTGTAAAAATTCTTTATCCCTTTATGCTGACTTAGGGGTTGGCTACTGAGTTCTGACTTGCAACATTTGAAAGCATTTCTTGGAGTTTTTTTCCTTGAAAATAGTTGCCCTCTATTTGATGGTGATTTTTAATGGCTTCAAAATTTGCTAATTTTCTTATTATATATTTTATTTATGTATTTTTATTTTATAGTGTAGTGAGTGTATTTACCTGTTTTATGTATGTGCACCTGTGTCATGCATTGCTGTGGAGATCAGAAGAAGAGCGAGTATTCAGATTTCCCCTGAACTGGAGTTACGAATGGCTGTTAGCTGCCATGTGGGTGCTGGGAACTGAGACCTGGTGTCTATGCAAGAGCAAGTCAGTGGCTCTTAAACACTGAGCCCTCTCTCTATAGAGCACTCCTCTAATTTCCTTTTTTTTTTTTTTTTTTTTGGTCTTTTTGTGAGCAGGGTCTCCCTGTAGCCCGCAGCTGTCCTGGAATTCGCATCTCTACGAACCAGGCTGGCCTTGAATTCACTAAGATCTGCCTGCCCTTCTGCTCCTGAGTGTAGGATTAAGGTGTGAGCCAAACGCCTGGCCTAGAGCCTCATCTTTTAATTTTTTGTATGTATGTGTTTTCATTTTTCTTTTTTTTTAAGTTTCATTTAGTCTTAATTTATTATTTATTTATTTTATGTCTTAGTATTTAAATGGTCTTTATTTTTGTATGTGCACGATGTACTGTCTGCATGTAGGTGTCTGTGCACCCCCTCGTTGTGCAATGCTGTGGAGGTCAGCAAGAGCGGCGTCGGATTCCCTCTGGCAATGGAGTTGTCCTGAATTTGGAGTTACAGACGGTTTTCCAGTCGCCATGTGGGTGCTGGGGATCGAACGCCCCTGGGTCCTTCTGCAAGAGCAGGTCGGGGGGTCCACCCTTAACCGTTAGGCTAGCTCTCCAGCCCCTCCTTTTCTTCTTGATCAGCTTTGTTCCCTGGGTGAGTCGGTCTCCTCTGCAGGGCATCCGTCCAGCTTTGTGCATCCTTGGCTCTCTCTTTGTAGTCCTTCCCCATGTGTTGTGGATAGGAGCTTTATATTTCTCTTTGCTTCTGGGAAGTTGAAATTTGCAGTGTTTTGTTCTGATTTAGATGCTCCTTAGGAAGAACGGAAAACCTGGTATCCATTGCAAAATCTTAGAAAGCCCTTAAAAATGCCTTGAGATCGGGGTCTGGGAAATGGCTGCCCAGCTGTTAGTTCTCCCGTTGTCTTCTCCTCATCCCTTCTGTCTTCAGTCCTTACTGAGTCAGTGGAATTCCTTCAGATCAAATGGGACAGTAACCCACAGAGCTTTTTCAGAGCTCTTAACTCCTGGCACCATTGCCTTTGAGTGTAGCTTACACTAAAGGATTTGTTTCCAAAGAATAAAATATGAAAAGGAAAAATAGGTGACAGACTGCCCTAGATGGTAAACAGCAACAGGGATAAGCCGTGTTAATAGGCTTTCCGTAATACGGTGTTATGGGAAAGACGAGTCTCTCTGGATCTTAAAACATATCCTATCTGGTGTAATCATGGGAGGAGGACAGAACCTAAAATAGAGATGCTTCATTTTCTTGAAGCTCTCAATTTCAACGCGTAGGGAACAATACCAACAAAAACTCAGACCACAGGAGATTAAGGAAGCCAGTATCAGTGCAGTGTGGCTCTGGGTTAGGTGCTACAAGAGGAAATGAACTTTAGTAGGAAAAAAATGTTAGTTTTGAGTTGTTCTGAAGTTTCCTTTTGAACTAATGTCACTTAGAAATAGTCCCACAATGTTTGTCTTCTCGCCCGACCCGAAATCCTATGTTAATGGCCAGCCCCTCACTAAGGGGGTTATGAGATTGGTAATAATAAAGTAATGTACTGTTCAGACATGGTTCTAGGTTTGTGAGAGGTGAAGTACTTCAATGATGGGATTAGTTTCCTTTATATCGAGACTCCCAAAGCCAAACTGGGCTTCTTCCCTCTGTGAAGATCTCATTGAACCTGGCACTCACCATTTTGATTAGACCAGCTGGCCACGAGTCCCCAGGCCCTGCCTGACTCTGTCCTCTAACATCCAGAGCTGGTGTTACAGGTTGTGCACAAAAACATGCCCAGCTTTTTATGTGAGGTCTAGTGACCTGAACTCAGGCCTACATGTTTGCATAGTCAGCCCTTTGGGCACGTCATCTTTTCTCCCTAACCCCTCTTTTCTCTCAATTCCTGGGCTTAGCACTCGTCCTTTTGGATAATAGGAAACATGTCTGTTAGTCTTATTTGTAGTTTTTTTAATTTGCATTTCCTTATAATTAATGACACTTGAATTTTCTGAGGTCCCCTTTCCTGTTTCTAATTATAGTTCTTTGTTTCTTGCGATTTGAGTTCCTTTCACATTTTGGATATTATCCCCTGTATTGGGCGTCTGGCTTGGAAAATTTTTCTTAGTCCATAGGTTTTTGTTTGTTTGTTTGTTTTTGTATTTTCTTTCCTCTCTGTTTCCTTATAGTAGTTTTATGGTTTCTGATCTTTTGTAATTATGCCCCTTAAATAACAATTTGTTACTTCTTGAGTTTTTAATGTATAGTAATAGAGATAAATGGCCTACTTTCATTATTCTGCATGTAGATATCCAGTTTTTACTAGAATTTGTTGGAGAGATGTCATTATGTGTTCTTGGCATCTTTGTTGGAAATCACTTGACCGCACATTGCACGCATTTATTTCTGGGCTCTCTGTTTTTCCTGTTCCATTTGGTTGTGGGTCCATGGTCATTATTTTAATTATTCTAAGTTTTGGCTGTGTAAGTTTAAAAGGGTAATGGCGAGCCTCCAGTCTTGTTCTTTTCATGATTGCCTTGCCTGTTAGGTTTCTTTTGTGGTTCCGTGTGGAATTTAAGGATTTGAGGAGTATTTTTTGTGAAAAGTGATCTTAGAATTTGGATAGGCATTTTATTTAGTTTGTAGGCCAATTTTAATAGTATGAGCATTTTAATATTAATTCTCTAAATTAAGTCTCTAAACATGAAATGTTCCCATTTTAAATTTGTGTCTTTGGTTCTTTCATCAGTGTTGTGTAGTTCATTGTACCAGCCTTTTATCTCTTTGGTTAACTTTATTGCTATTTTTTGTTCCTGTAATAAAATAATGAGGTTTTTTATCTTTTGATTTCTTTTTTGAATAATTTGAGTGTGGAAACAGTTCTAATTTTTCTCTGTTGACTTGTGTCCTTCAGCTTTACTATATTCACTTATTAGTACTAACAGGTGTGTGCACGCGCACCCACATGTACTCAAGCACATGTGTGAGTAGTTTGGGTTTTCTTTATCTGGGCTCTTTCTTCCTAACTTAACTTCCTTCAGTTTCTTTCCCTTCCCTGATTTCTCCGGCATGGACCTTTTGAAATAAATGATTTTTAAAAACAAGAGTCAAGCAACTCTTTGTCTGATTTTCGCTCTTAGAGGAAAGCCTTTCAGAATTCCACTGTAAGCTGTGGGCGTCTATTAGATTGTCTTTAGGATGCAGGTGTGTATATTCTTTCTGTACTTAATGGTCTTGCCTAGAGTTTTTTCCTTAAGATTAAAACTTTTTTCTAGCAATATCTTTATCATTTCTTTGAGAGCTTTATATATACAATATATTTTGATCTACCAACTCTCCAAAAAGATTCTTAAAATTTTAATTGCATATGTGTATAGCACCCAGTGTAACAAGTGCTAGTGAAGCCAGAAGCAGCATCGGGTCCGCCTGGAGCTGGAGATGTAGGTAGTTGTGAGCCACCTAATGGGGTGCTGGGAATCGAACTTGAATCTTCTGCAAGAACAGGAAAGCGAATGGAATCACTGAGTCGTCTCCTATGCCCTCTAGTGGGTTTTTGTTTGTTGCGCATACAACCAGTTTGCTTTGGTTTTTTGTTTGTTTTGCTTGGCTTGGCTTGCTTTAAAATTCATGAAATGAATGCTGATTTGCGAAAGTTTTTGCATCTATTGAGATGATCACACCCTTTTCATCCATCATCCTGTTAATGTGCTGTGTCATAAATGGCTATGGTGTATGTTGAACTGTCCTTACACGTCAAGGATAACCCCCAGTTGATAATGGTAGGTGATCCTTTTAATATGTTGTTAAATTTAGTTTGCTGATACTGTTAGGGTCCGAGAATCCACACCAGACCCAACACTGGAAGGATGTAAAACCAAGACTTTATTTCAAGGAAAAAGTAAACCGGCATGCTGGGGTAGGAGGGAAAAGACAAGTTTAAATTTTATTAGCTGTTCTTGAGGGCTCAACTGACCTTGAGCAATTTGGAACCTTTTCCCTGAATTGGACAGGTTCCAGTAATTGCTTAAAAATGTGGCTTAACGCCAAAATGGAGTCAGTGTGGCCTCTCTTACAATTACTTTGGTTGGGTAAATTTTTTTGTTGTTTTTAAAAATTTTAATTTATGTGTCCTGTTCATGGATTTGTGTGCATGCATGGCCATCAGACAACACATGAAAGTCAGAGGAAAACTTGCCAGGGTTTCGGTTCTGCTCTTCCGTTTGTGGTGGTCCCAGAATGCAACTCAAGCTTCCAAGGCTTCATGACAAGGCCTTTTTACCCACTGAGCCTATGCTCTCTGGCCCGCACTTTTAAAATGTTTTCTCTTAACTTGGATGCCTTCCTAAAAGCTCCTGTGTTGCAGAGTTCGTCTTAGTTGG
Source organism: Rhizomys pruinosus (assembly GCA_009823505.1). Lineage (NCBI taxonomy): Eukaryota > Metazoa > Chordata > Mammalia > Rodentia > Spalacidae > Rhizomys > Rhizomys pruinosus. Next base: position 335,926 of record VZQC01006141.1, on the reverse strand, counting down.
ATGACCGACTTCATCTATGAATTCATGAAGTGATGACTTCATATCTGAATCAGCTAGGGAGTTGGGGCCTGGTTGGAGGAAGGAAGCCTCTGGGGTGTTTTCTCTAAGGTCATAACTTGTTCCCATCTCTTCCTCTCTGCCTCCTGTCTGCTGTGAGGTGAACCCCTCTGCTCCACAGCGTGCTCCCCACCATGATTCTCTGCTTCAATATGGGTCAACAAGCAGCGGAGGCAAGTGAGCATGGGTTGAAACTTCTGAAAACAGAGTCAAGATGAGTCCCTCCTTCCTTGAGCACCTTAGTCCTTTGTTAGTGACAAGCGGCTGTTGAATGCAGCATTTTCAAGGGTACTGGGAATCAAAACTGGGACCTCTGCAAGAACAACCAAGTCTTTTAACTGGTTTGAGTCATTTCCTCCTCCAGTCCCAGTCTCAGAATTTGTTTTTAAAAGGTTAATTTAATGTTTGTCTGTTCTGCTTCTGCTTGTCCATCCCCTCCTCTGTAATCTGAGGGAGTGTTTGGAGGCCCAGAGAGGGCATCGGAAACCCCTGAAGGTGGAAATTAGAGGCTGTTTTGAGCTGCCGCTTGTGGGTTGGGGAACTGAACTTGAGTCCTTCTGCCAGACCGTGCTAATGCTCTTATAGCCAACTGAGTCATCTCTTAAGCCTGATCCAAAGATACTTTGCTGGCATATATGTAAGTGTAACCATGTGCATGCAAACCTGCAGAGACCAGAAAGACCACTGGATCCCCTGGAAATAGATTTACAAACAGTTGTTTTAGGTACCATGGTGCTGGGACTGAACCTAGGTCCTCTGGAAGAGCAGCCCATGCTATTTAAATGCTGAGCCATCTCTCTAGAACCCTTTGTCTCATTTTAGAACTTTTGAGTTACTTGTATAATTTTCATTGTTAGACTGATATTTAAATAATTTGGACTATTTTTAATCATCAAAATATGGTTTTCTCATCCAGTATATGATGCTTTATTTACAAATTTTGACCAGTCTCAAAGCCTTAATTTAGAAATAACCTTTATTGTTTAATAAAAATGGATAAATTACCCAAGCGATCTAAATCCCCTCTGTTCATCACAGTACAATATTCTATTGTAGCTTTTATGGTTTCTCAGAGCCCAGTGTTCTGTGAACAAACATTTTTAACTCAATACTTGTGTGACTGAACCACAGTAACGGATGCTTGTAACCCTCCACTGTTTCTTGCTGAAACCACCTTCCCTTACTTTATCCAGATCAGTACTCTCTAAATGGCTCTTTATTCGGCTCATTAAAAAAAAAAAAAAGAGTAATTCTGGGTCTCAGTGGCACATGCTTTAATCCCATCACTGGGAGGCAGAGCAGGTGGATTCTCTGTGAGTTCAAGGCCAACCTGGTCTAACAATAGGGAGTTAGGCCAGCAACATAGTGAGAACTGGTCTCAAAAAAGACCAAAACCAAAGAAACAAACACAAACAGTGTAGATATCATGTTTTATTAATATACCATGTTCATTATAAAGTATATAAAGGATACAGATAATATAAAGGATAAAGATGGCCAGGATGGTGGTGCACGCCTTAATCCCAAGCACTTGGGAGGCAAGAGGCAGGTGGAAGTCTCTGGTGAGTTCAAGGCCAAAGCCTGGTCTATATAGAAAGTTTTCGGGCCTAGCTGGGGCTACCTGGGGAATCCCTGTCCTCAAAAAGACCAATATAATAATAATAAAATAATAATAACTAATAATAATAGAGTAAAATGAATCCAATTTGTTTTATTTAGCTTTGTACTAACTGTATAATATGTGTAAACACAATGTAATAAACTTAGTGCAAGGTTTATTACTAGCAAGAGTCTGCCATCAATATTACAAATATTTTACTAACTTCCTTTTTTCTCAGATTGGAATAGGAGATAATAAAAACTACATCATGCATTATTCTAAATACTTTTCACACCTTACTGATTTGAACATAACAAGTTACCATGGTTATGCTGAGGAAATTGAAACCCAGGAGTTAAGCCAAGGCTTATCTATGTTGAACCTCGTCCTAGCTCTATCTGTCTCTTCTAAGATCATAACTGTTAAATGGTCAAATGCTAGTTAATGTGTGGATAGTTAAATTTAATTATATTAAAAATAAGCTACCTCCTCAGTTCCACTTAGCTGCTATGTGTCAAGTGTTCGGCAGGTGCCTGGTGGCCGTCTGAATAGCACTGATGTAGAACAGTCTCATGGTCACAGTAAGCTTTATTGAACAGAGCTGACTGACAATTATGTTTTTGTCTGTTGCTGTGGCTTTGGACAGAGGCATGCTCAGAGATGAGCAGTGATTTTTTTCAGTTGTTTGGTCAATTGTACTTATACAGTTGGTATTGTCTTCAATTGAATGTCCTCCTGCCAGCATCTTTGAAAGAAAGTGGCCATTTTCAGGTGTTTAGTTAAAACCAGATAAAAATCCAGATGTTCACTTAGCTGAACACATGTAACTGTGATATGCAAATGCAGAAATGGACGAGGCATCATGGTCATCAACTTTCTGCCGTTGTAAAGTACCTCACATCTTGTCTGGAACATTCTTCAACTGAGAACCTCAGTGCCAATTGGATAAATATAATCAGATAAATATAATCAGTTCAAATGTCAGTCTCCTCTCACCATGTTCTTTTTAAAAAATTTATTTTTATTTTATGTGTAATGAATGTTTTGCCCACATGTATGTAAGTGTTAAACCTGTTGTCATGCCATACCTGCTCAAGGGCCCAGAATACATCAAGATCCCTGGAACTAGAGTATGGACAGTTGTTAGCTGCCATGTGGGTGCTGGGATCCAACCTGGTTCACTCTGGAAGAGCAGTCCAGTGTGTGGAGCCATCTTTCCAGCCCTCTTACGTGTTCTTAGAGAATACAAGAGCTCTGCTTTGGAGATAATTGTCTAGATCTTTGACCCGGCCTTCCTGAGCTGTTCATTTCCCTCTACTCCAGTGCCTTCCTGTTCCGCTGTACCATCACTTTTTCTCTGTCTTCATGTGTGCAAAGCAATAAGCAAACCTTGAGNGTGAATTCAAGGCCAGCCTGGTCTATATAATGAGTTCCAGGAAATCTGGGACTACAAGGAGACCTTGTCTCAAAAAGACATTAAAAAAAAGTTATTTTTCTTTTACATGTATGCATGTATTGCCTTCATGTATGTAAGTGCATACCCACATCATGCAGTATCCAAGGAGGTCTCAAGAAGGGATAAGATCCCTGGAACTGGAATTAGGATAGTTGTTAGCTGCCATGTGGATGCTGGGTATTGAGCCTAGGTTCTTCGGAAGAATAGCCTATGCTCTTCTTAAATTCTGAGTCATTTGTTTGGCACTCCTTGATTTATCTTATAAATCACATATGAAAGCTCATTCCTTGTATTTGAAGTTACATATCCCAAATCAGAGTTCCAGCACACTCAAAATTACCCCTTTCCCCCAAAATTACTACTGAGCATTTTTCTTTCCCTATAATTTTATCTTTTTTGGGGGGGGGGGCGGCACAGGGTCTCCCTGTAGCCCCAGCTGGCTTAGAACTCACTATGTAGACCAGGCTGGCCTTGAACTCTCAGAGATCTGCCTGCCTCTGCCTCCTGAGTACTGGGATAATTTTACCTTTTTATAAGTATCAAATATCAAATCTTCAAAATTATTTTTGTAGCTTATATGTCAAATCAGAGGCAATTGCCTTCATATTAATATTAGGGTGGTGCTGTAACTATTAGTATTTTTTTAATTTCTTATAAGGGGAGCTGGAGAGATGACTCAGTGGAGACACTGGCTCCTCTTCCAGAGGACCTGGGTTCAGTTCCCAGCACCCACGTGGTGGATAATGCCCATCCACAACTCCAGCTCCAGGGATTCTGGGCCCTCTTTTGACCATCATAGGCATTACATGAGACCAGTGTACTTAAGTACATGCAGGCAATATACTCAATACATATAAAATAAAAAATAAAAATTATTATAAAGTGGTTTATCATGTACAAGCCTGGTGTGATGTCGCATGCCTGTAATCCCAGTACTAGGGGGTCGAGTCAGGAGGATCAGAAGTTTGGGGCCAGTCTTTTTTTTTTTTTTTTATTGAAAGTTTTGTGCAATTAATGTAGCATTTCTCAGTCTTTTAGACTCCTTCCCAGCTTCATGCCCCACCCCACTGAGTTCCATTGCTTTTTGCACGATATCTTCATCTTTTTTTTCTCTATTTTGTTTTTTGTGCAGAGGTTTTTGTTTTGAGGCAGAGTTTCACTGGTTCAAGTCAGTTCTTTGACCCACGTCCTTTTGTAGTTGTTGTCTTGCCCTCCAATTTGTTTTGCTCTGAAATATGCATATTCGTATGTCACACATACCAAAATTATGTCTGAATGCTATTGATATACACGCATGTTTAGGAATTCACCAATTTTATTCCACACTGTGTAATTTTATATTACTGCTCAAGTATGATACATACCCTCCCCGCCATATCCATTAAAGTCTGAGAATGTGTAGGTTTATCTGTCGTCGTAAGAGCTTCACATTATAAATGGCACAGTTGGCCTTCCCAGGTGAAAAAAAAAAAATATATATAATATATAATATATTATTATACGGTGCTATTTTGCCTTACTAACTAGTTATTTGGTGCTAGAATATATAAATGAGGGATACCATTTGTCACTTGTTTTTCTGGGACTGTGTTACTTCACTTAGCATAATGGCTTCTAGTTCCATCCATTTACCTGCAAAGTTCATGATACCATCTGACTTTACCGCTGAATAGTACTCGATTGTGTAGATGTACCACATTTTTCTCCTTCCACTCATTGGTTGAGGGGCACTTGGGTGGTTCCAGCTCTTCTCTATTGTGAAGAGAGCTGCAATGAACATGGCTATGCATGTATCTCTGCAGTAGGATGAATCTGTGGTTATATACCCAGGAGCAGTATGGCTGGGTCAGGTGGTAGGCTCATTTTAAGTGTTCTCCATGCTGCTTTCCATAGTGGTTGTACTAGTTTACATTCCCACTGGCAGTGGACGAGTGTTCCCTTTTCCCCACAACGTCTCCAGCATTTGGTATCATTTGTTTTCTTGATCCTAGCAAGTTTTATTGGACTGAGATGATATCTTAAAGTGGTTTTAATTTGCATTTCCTTAATTATTAGCGATGTCGAACATTTCCAGATGTTTCTCAGCCATCTTTATTTCCTCATTTGTGAAATCTCTGCTCACCTCTTTCTTTTGAGTGAATCGTTTGATTTCTTCGTTTTTTGAGTAGTTTATATATTCTGGAAGTTAATGCTCTGTCAGATCTATCAGTGGTGAAGGTTTCCTCCCACTTTGTGGGTTTTCTCTCCACTGATTGTTTCTTTTGCTGTACAGAAGCTTTTGAGTTTAATGAGGTCCCACTTGTCTTAATTGCAGAACAAGTCTGAGGCTAGTTTGGGCCACATGGGACCAGGTCTCAGTAAAACATTCTGATATACTTAGATTTTATAAATTGTATCTGTTTTGTTGTAAAAATTCTTTATCCCTTTATGCTGACTTAGGGGTTGGCTACTGAGTTCTGACTTGCAACATTTGAAAGCATTTCTTGGAGTTTTTTTCCTTGAAAATAGTTGCCTCTATTGATGGTGATTTTTATGGCTTCATTTCTAATTTTCTTAATATATTTTATTTATTATTTTTATTTTATGTGTATGAGTGTATTACCTGTATATATGTATGTGCACCTGTGTCATGCATTGCCTGTGGAAGTCAGAAGAGAGTATCAGATCCCCTGAGACTGGAGTTACGATGGCTGTTAGCTGCCATGTGGGTGCTGGGAACTGAACCTGGTGTCCTATGCAAGAGCAGTCAGTGCTCTTAACCACTGAGCCATCTCTCTATAGAGCCTCTCATTTCTTTTTTTTTTTTTTTTTTTTTTTTTTTTTTAACAGGGTCTCCCTGTAGCCCCAGCTGTCCTGGAATTCGCTCTGTAGACCAGGCTGGCCTTGAATTCACAAAGATCTGCCTGCCTCTGCCTCCTGAGTGCTAGGATTAAAGGTGTGAGCCACAACGCCTGGCTAGAGCCTCACATTTTTAATTTTTGTATGTATGGTTTTCATTTTCTTTTTTTTTAGTTTATTTAGTTTATTTATTTATTTATTTATTTATGTCTTTATTTATGTCTTTATTTGTATGAATGTACTGTCTGCATGTAGGTCTGTGCACCCCTGTTGTGCAATGCTGTGGAGGTCAGAAGAGGGCGTCGGATTCCCCTGGAACTGGAGTTCTCCTGGAATTGGAGTTACAGACGGTTTTCAGTCGCCATGTGGGTGCTGGGGATCGAACCCGGGTCCTCTGCAAGAGCAGTCGGCACTCTTAACCGCTAGGCTATCTCTCCAGCCCCTCCTTTTCTTTTGATCAGCTTTGTTCCCTGGGTGAGTCGGTCTCCTCTGCAGGGCATCCGCCCAGCTTTGTGCATCCTTGGCTCTCTCTTTGTAGTCCTTCCCCATGTGTTGTGGATAGGAGCTTTATATTTCTCTTTGCTTCTGGGAAGTTGAAATTTGCAGTGTTTTGTTCTGATTTAGATGCTCCTTAGGAAGAACGGAAAACCTGGTATCCATTGCAAAATCTTAGAAAGCCCTTAAAAATGCCTTGAGATCGGGGTCTGGGAAATGGCTGCCCAGCTGTTAGTTCTCCCGTTGTCTTCTCCTCATCCCTTCTGTCTTCAGTCCTTACTGAGTCAGTGGAATTCCTTCAGATCAAATGGGACAGTAACCCACAGAGCTTTTTCAGAGCTCTTAACTCCTGGCACCATTGCCTTTGAGTGTAGCTTACACTAAAGGATTTGTTTCCAAAGAATAAAATATGAAAAGGAAAAATAGGTGACAGACTGCCCTAGATGGTAAACAGCAACAGGGATAAGCCGTGTTAATAGGCTTTCCGTAATACGGTGTTATGGGAAAGACGAGTCTCTCTGGATCTTAAAACATATCCTATCTGGTGTAATCATGGGGAGGAGTAGACAGACCTAAATAGAGATGCTTCATTCTTGAAGCTATTTCAACCGTAGGGAACAATACCAACAAAAACTCAGACCACAGGAGATTAAGGAAGCCAGTATCAGTGCAGTGTGGCTCTGGGTTAGGTGCTACAAGAGGAAATGAACTTTAGTAGGAAAAAAATGTTAGTTTGAGTATGTTCTGAAGTTTCTTTGAAAAACTAATGTCACTAGAATAGTCCAAATGTTTGTCTTCTCCCCGACCCAAAATTCATATGTTGAATGCAGCCCCCTCACTAAGGAGGGTTATGATGGTAAAATAAAGTATGTACTTTCAGACATGGTTAGGTTGTGAGAGGTGAGTCTTCATGAATGGGATTAGTTCCTTTATACGAGACTCCCCAAAGCCAACTGGCTTCTTCCTCTGTGAAGATCTCTCACTGAACCTGGCACTCACCATTTTGATTAGACCAGCTGGCCACGAGTCCCCAGGCCCTGCCTGTCTCTACACCGAGAGCTGGTGTTACAGGTGTGCACAAACATGCCCAGCTTTTTATGTGAGGTCTAGTGACCTGAACTCAGGCCTACATGTTTGCATAGTCAGCCCTTTGGGCACGTCATCTTTTCTCCCTAACCCCTCTTTTCTCCACATTCCTGCTTAGCACTCGGTCCTTTTGATAATAGGACATGTCTGTTAGTCTTATTGTAGTTTTAATTTGCATTTCCTTAATAATTAATGACACTGAATTTTTCTGAGGTCCCTTTCCTGTTCTAAAATTATAAGTTTTGTTTCTTGCGATTTGAGTTCCTTTCACATTTTGGATATTATCCCCTGTATTGGGCGTCTGGCTTGGAAAATTTTTCTTAGTCCATAGGTTTTTGTTTGTTTGTTTGTTTTTGTATTTTCTTTCCTCTCTGTTTCCTTATAGTAGTTTTATGGTTTCTGATCTTTTGTATAAGCCTTAAATACATTTTTACTTCTTGAGTTTTATGTATAGTATAAGATAAATGGGCCTCTTTCATTCTTCTGCATGTAGATATCCAGTTTTTACTAGAATTTGTTGGAGAGATGTCATTATGTGTTCTTGGCATCTTTGTTGGAAATCACTTGACCGCACATTGCACGCATTTATTTCTGGGCTCTCTGTTCTGTTCCATTGGTTGATGGGTCCATGTCATATTTTAATTATTCGTAGTTTTGCTGTGTAGTTTAAAGGGTAATGCGAGCCTCCAGTCTTGTTCTTTTCATGATTGCCTTGCCTGTTAGGTTTCTTTTGTGGTTCCGTGTGGAATTTAAGGATTTGAGGAGTATTTTTTGTGAAAAGTGATCTTAGAATTTGGATAGGCATTTTATTTAGTTTGTAGGCCAATTTTAATAGTATGAGCATTTTAATATTAATTCTCTAAATTAAGTCTCTAAACATGAAATGTTCCCATTTATTTGTGTCTTTGGTTCCTTTCATCAGTGTTGTGTAGTTCATTGTACCAGCCTTTTATCTCTTTGGTTAACTTTATTGCTATTTTTTGTTCCTGTAATATAAATGAGGTTTTTCTTTTGATTTCTTTTTTGAATAATTTGTGTGGAAACAGTTCTAATTTTTCTCTGTTGACTTGTGTCCTTCAGCTTTACTATATTCACTTATTAGTACTAACAGGTGTGTGCACGCGCACCCACATGTACTCAAGCACATGTGTGAGTAGTTTGGGTTTTCTTTATCTGGGCTCTTTCTTCCTAACTTAACTTCCTTCAGTTTCTTTCCCTTCCCTGATTTCTCCGGCATGGACTTTGAATAAATGATTTTTAAAAACAAAGAGTCAGCACTCTTGTCTGATTTTCGCTCTTAGAGGAAAGCCTTTCAGAATTCCACTGTAAGCTGTGGGCGTCTATTAGATTGTCTTTAGGATGCAGGTGTGTATATTCTTTCTGTACTTAATGGTCTTGCCTAGAGTTTTTTCCTTAAGATTAAAACTTTTTTCTAGCAATATCTTTATCATTTCTTTGAGAGCTTTATATATACAATATATTTTGATCATATCCACTCTCCAAAAAGATTCTTAAAATTTTTATATGCATATGTGTATACACCCAGTGTACAAGTGCTAGTGAAGGCCAGAAGACAGCATCGGGTCCCCTGGAGCTGGAGATGTAGATAGTTGTGAGCCACCTATGTGGGTGCTGGGAATCGAACTTGATCCTCTAGAAGAACAGGAAGCGAATGATCACTGAGTCGTCTCTCTAGCCTCTAGTGGGGTTTTTGTTGTTGCAACAACAGTTTGCTTTGGTTTTGTTTGTTTGCTGGCTTGCTTGCTTTAAATCATGAAATGATGCTGAATTTTGCGAAAGTTTTGCATCTATTGAGATGATCACACCCTTTTCATCCATCATCCTGTTAATGTGCTGTGTCATAAATGGCTATGGTGTATGTTGAACTGTCCTTACACGTCAAGGATAACCCCCAGTTGATAATGGTAGGTGATCCTTTTAATATGTTGTTAAATTTAGTTTGCTGATACTGTTAGGGTCCGAGAATCCACACCAGACACACTGAAGGATGGAAAACCAAGACTTTATTTCAAGGAAAAAGTAAACCGGCATGCTGGGGTAGGAGGGAAAAGACAAGTTTAAATTTTATTAGCTGTTCTTGAGGCCTGAGCAACTGACCTTGAGCAATTGACCTTTTCCCTGAATTGGACAGGTTCCAGTAATTGCTTAAAATGGTGGCTATACCCAAAATGGAGTCAGTGTGGGCCTCACTTACAATACTTTGTTGGGAAATTTTTTTGTTTTTAAATTTATTTTATGTGTCTGTTCATGGATATGTGTGCATGAATGCCACAGCACACATGAAGTCAGAGGAAAACTTGCAGGGTTCGGTTCTCTCCTTCCGTTGTGTGTCCCAAGGATCAAACTCAAGCTTCCAGGCTTCATGACAAGGACCTTTTACCCACTGAGCCATCTCTCTGGCCCCACTTTTATGTTTCTCTTAACTTGGATGCCTTCCTAAAAGCTCCTGTGTTGCAGAGTTCGTCTTAGTTGGATGACCGACTTCATCTATGAATTCATGAAGTGATGACTTCATATCTGAATCAGCTAGGGAGTTGGGGCCTGGTTGGAGGAAGGAAGCCTCTGGGGTGTTTTCTCTAAGGTCATAACTTGTTCCCATCTCTTCCTCTCTGCCTCCTGTCTGCTGTGAGGTGAACCCCTCTGCTCCACAGCGTGCTCCCCACCATGATTCTCTGCTTCAATATGGGTCAACAAGCAGCGGAGGCAAGTGAGCATGGGTTGAAACTTCTGAAAACAGAGTCAAGATGAGTCCCTCCTTCCTTGAGCACCTTAGTCCTTTGTTAGTGACAAGCGGCTGTTGAATGCAGCATTTTCAAGGGTACTGGGAATCAAACTGGGCCCTCTACAAGAGCAACCAGTGCTTTTAACTGTTGAGCCATTTCTCCAGTCCCTGTCTCAAGATTTGTTTTTAAAGGTTAATTTTAAGTGTTTGTCTGTCTGCCTGCTTGTCCATCCCTCCATCTGTATCTGAGAGCAGTGCCCTTGGAGGCCAGAAGAGGGCATCGGAAACCCTGAAGGTGGAATTAGAGGCTGTTTTGAGCTGCCGCTTGTGGGTTGGGGAACTGAACTTGAGTCCTCTGCCAGACCGTGCATGCTCTTAGCCACTGAGTCATCTCTTAAGCCTGATCCAAAGATACTTTGTCTGCATATATGTAAGTGTACCATGTGCATGCAAACCTGCAGAGACCAGAAGACACTGGATCCCCTGGAACTAGAGTTAAGAACAGTTGTTAGGTACCATGTGGCTGCTGGGAACTGAACCTAGGTCCTCTGGAAGAGCAGCCAATGCTATTAAATGCTGAGCCATCTCTCTAGACCCTTTGTCTCATTTTAGAACTTTTGAGTTACTTGTATAATTTTCATTGTTAGACTGATATTTAAATAATTTGGACTATTTTTAATCATCAAAATATGGTTTTCTCATCCAGTATATGATGCTTTATTCTACAAATTTTGACAGTTCTCAAGCCTTATTTAGAAATACCTTTATTGTTTAATAAAATGGATAATTACCAAGGATCACCTCTGTTCATCACAGTACAATATTCTATTGTAGCTTTTATGGTTTCTCAGAGCCCAGTGTTCTGTGAACAAACATTTTTAACTCAATACTTGTGTGACTGAACCACAGTAACGGATGCTTGTAACCCTCCACTGTTTCTTGCTGAAACCACCTTCCCTTACTTTATCCAGATCAGTACTCTCTAAATGGCTCTTTATTCGGCTCATTAAAAAAAAAAAAAAAGAGTATTCTGGGCTCAGTGGCACATGCCTTTAATCCCATCACTGGGGAGGCAGAGGCAGGTGGATCTCTGTGAGTTCAAGGCCAACCTGGTCTACATAGGGAGTTCCAGGCCAGCAACAGGAAGACTGTCTCAAAAAGACCAAAACCAAAGAAACAAACACAAACAGTGTAGATATCATGTTTTATTAATATACCATGTTCATTATAAAGTATATAAAGGATACAGATAATATAAAGGATAAAGATGGCCAGGCATGGTGGTGCACGCCTTTAATCCCAGCACTTGGGAGGCAGAGGCAGGTGGATCTCTGTGAGTTCAAGGCCAGCCTGGTCTATATAGAAAGTTTCGGGCTAGCTGGGGCTATGGGGAATCCCTGTCTCAAAAAGACCAATAATAATAATAAAAATAAAATAATAATAATAATAATAATAGATAAAAATGATCCAATTTGTTTTATTTAGCTTTGTACTAACTGTATAATATGTGTAAACACAATGTAATAAACTTAGTGCAAGGTTTATTACTAGCAAGAGTCTGCCATCAATATTACAAATATTTTACTAACTTCCTTTTTTCTCAGATTGGAATAGGAGATAATAAAAACTACATCATGCATTATTCTAAATACTTTTCACACCTTACTGATTTGAACATAACAAGTTACCATGGTTATGCTGAGGAAATTGAAACCCAGGAGTTAAGCCAAGGCTTATCTATGTTGAACCTCGTCCTAGCTCTATCTGTCTCTCTAAGCTCATACTGTCCAAGATGGTCAATGCTAGTTATGTGTGGATAGTTCAATTTAATTATATTAAAAATAAGCTACCTCCTCAGTTCCACTTAGCTGCTATGTGTCAAGTGTTCGGCAGGTGCCTGGTGGCCGTCTGAATAGCACTGATGTAGAACAGTCTCATGGTCACAGTAAGCTTTATTGAACAGAGCTGACTGACAATTATGTTTTTGTCTGTTGCTGTGGCTTTGGACAGAGGCATGCTCAGAGATGAGCAGTGATTTTTTTCAGTTGTTTGGTCAATTGTACTTATACAGTTGGTATTGTCTTCAATTGAATGTCCTCCTGCCAGCATCTTTGAAAGAAAGTGGCCATTTTCAGGTGTTTAGTTAAAACCAGATAAAAATCCAGATGTTCACTTAGCTGAACACATGTAACTGTGATATGCAAATGCAGAAATGGACGAGGCATCATGGTCATCAACTTTCTGCCGTTGTAAAGTACCTCACATCTTGTCTGGAACATTCTTCAACTGAGAACCTCAGTGCCAATTGGATAAATATAATCAGATAAATATAATCAGTTCAAATGCAGTCTCCTCTCACATGTTCTTTTTTAAAATTTATTTTTATTTTATGTGTATGAATGTTTTGCCCACATGTATGTAAGTGTACCTGTGTCATGCAATACCCTCAGAGGCCAGAATACATCAGATCCTCTGGAACTAGAGTAATGGACAGTTGTTAGCTGCCATGTGGGTGCTGGGAATCCAACCTGGGTCCTCTGGAAGAGCAGCCAGTGTTGAGCCATCTTTCCAGCCCTCTTACGTGTTCTTAGAGAATACAAGAGCTCTGCTTTGGAGATAATTGTCTAGATCTTTGACCCGGCCTTCCTGAGCTGTTCATTTCCCTCTACTCCAGTGCCTTCCTGTTCCGCTGTACCATCACTTTTTCTCTGTCTTCATGTGTGCAAAGCAATAAGCAAACCTTGAGGCAGGAGACCAGCAGCTCAGCAGGGAAACTGAAACCGTAAAAGGACACAGATCTTTACTATGGGAGAGACAGAGCCAGGAGACAATCAAGAATGAGCAAAAGGAGAGTGAGGCTGCCACACTCCCTCTGCCCCTCGGCCCCTCTGCCCCGCCTTCCTCCTCAACTGAGCCACAGTAGACATTTCCAGAAGTTGAAAAGAATAAAGGGAAGCATAAAAGGTAAGAATGATAAACTTTGGTAAGAAAATTGCTGGGTTTTAGTTGCTATTTTTTATATTTGTAAGACAGGGTCTCATGTAGCCCAAACTGGCCTCAGACCAGCTATGTAGCCAAGGCTAGCCTAGAATTCTAACCACTTCCCCCAAGGGCTTCTCACCTGCATGCCAGGTGAGAAGTCTACCAGCTGAGCTACAGCCCATGACCTGCTTGGTTTCGTTCAAACAACAAAAAAAGAATATGTCTTGCAGTGTCATTTTTTTTCTGCTTGAATTACTGTTTCAGTAGAACTCTATGTATTCATAAAAATATTATGGTATTTTATTACATTTTAAAATTGTGTGTGTGTGTGTGTGTGTGTGTGTGTATACAAGTATGATGGTGTACATGTGGAGATCAGAGGACAACTTGAAGGAGTCAGTTTTCTCTCTTCTACCATGCAAGTCCTAGGGATTGAACTCAAGTTGTCAGGTTTGGTAGCAGGTACCTTTCCCTGTGAAGCCATCTCCCTAGCGCCCCCTATGATAAGTTAATTGAGTGTATTTTATAACATGATAGGGCCTGATATTTATTTTTATTTTTTAATTAAATTTATTTTGGCTGACATGCAAATATAAAGTTGTACATATTACAAGGGTCACATGATATTTCATGCATGTATACATTGTTTAAAGCTTAAATCTACTGAATATGTCTATGTCATTAAACATGTATAATTTTCTTTGTGTTAAAACTTCCACAGTTCTTTTATTTTGAAATGCATATAACATTACATCTGTATTCATCCTACTATAAAATCCTATACCAAAGCGTCATGGTCTATGTAACTGCGACTTGGTATTCGTTGATGAGTTTCATCCACACATTTCTTCTATCGCAGCCTCTGTGTTCATGATTCTACTCCTAACTTTTCTTTTCACTCCATACATTTATCAAATTTCCAAAGTCTGAAAATAAACTATAGGTTGATTCCAAAACACATTTAGGGATTCACAGTTTAACTGTAAACTTGCATGCAGGTAAAAAGAAATGTAACTTTACATTCCTAAATTACATAGCAAGTTAATATATGTTTTAATGTACTTTAAAAAAGATTTATTCTGGGCTGGAGAGATGGCCTAGCGGTTAAGAGTGCCGACCACTCTTACAGAGGACCCGGGTTCGATCCCCAGCACCCACATGGCGGCTGAGAACCGTCTGAAGCTCCAATTCCAGGAGAACTCCAGTTCCAGGGGAATCTGAGACCCTCTTCTGACCTCCGCGGCGTTGCACGACACGGGTGCACAGACTTGCATGCAGACAGTACATTCATACACATACAAAAATAAATAAAATTAATAAAAAAAAAATTAAAAAAAAAAAGATTTATTCTTTCTCATAAATCTTAGAGGAAAAGAGACATAAACCTCTAGCTCTATGTATAGCGATATCAGTCAATGTGGTATTATCTTTACTGACTAATTACCCACTTTGACTTACATATGAAGATTTGGTGCTAGGATCCACAAATGAATAACATATGTAGTTTGTTTTTCTGAGACTGTTACTTCACTTAGCATAAAAGCTTCCAGTTCCATCCATTTACCTGCAAATTTCATGATGTCATCTTTCTCCCCCCCCCCCCCCGAGACAGGGACTCTCTGTAGCCCCAGCTATCCTGGAACTCCCTCTGTAGACCAGGCTGGCCTTGAACTCACAGAGATCCTCCTGCCTCTGCCTCCCAAGTGCTAGGATTAAAGGCGTGCACCACCACGCCTGGCTTAATGATGTCATCTTCTTTTTTTTTTTTTTTTTTTGCGGTTCTTAGCCTCCTCAATCTTGAACGGCTGCACTATCCCCACAGCCCAGATGTCATCTTCTTTACCACTGCCTAGAACTCCATTGTGTAGATGTACCACATTTTCATTATCCACTCACCAGTTGAGGGACAGTCGGGTCGCTTCCAGCTCTTCGCTATTGTGAAAAGAGCATCAATAAATGGCTGTGTATGTATCTCTCCTATAGGATGAATCCTTTGGGTATACACCTAGGAGTGGTATTACTGGGTCAAATGGTAGGTTCATTTTTAGTCTTTTTCGAGTTCGCCACTCTGCTTTGCATGTATGTGTGATGAAAAAAATGAAGGCAAATGTCATTTGCAAATACTTTTCAAGTAGCCTCACTATTGTGGGTGTAAGAGTTTAAAGAAGGGGTAGTAAGCAACCTGTTGACTGTGCCTTCAAGCCTGCTGCACTCTTCATACAGAGCAGCACTGGACGTGCTGACGTTGGCTGTGTGGCTGTCCCACGGAGCACTGGACACTTCATACAGAGCAGCACTGAGCGTGCTGACGTCGGCTGTGTGGCTGTCCCACAGGACACTGGACACTTCATACAGAGCAGCACTGGGCGTGCTGACGTCGGCTGTGTGGCTGTCACACAGGACACTGGACACTTCATACAGAGCAGCACTGGGCGTGCTGACGTCGGCTGTGTGGCTGTCCCACAGGACACTGGACACTTCATACAGAGCAGCACTTGGCATGCTGAAGTCGGCTGTGTGGCTGTCCCACGGAGCACTGGACAGTTCATACAGAGCAGCACTGGGCGTGCTGACGTCGGCTGTGTGGCTGTCCCACGGGGCACTGGACACTTCATACAGAGCAGCACTGGGCGTGCTGACGTCGGCTGTGTGGCTGTCCCACGGGGCACTGGACACTCTTCATACAGAGCAGTACTGGGCGTGCTGACGGCTGTGTGGCTGTCCCACGGGACACTGGACACTTCATACAGAGCAGCACTGGACGTGCTGACGTCGGCTGTGTGGCTGTCCCACGGGGCACTGGACACTCTTCATACAGAGCAGCACTGGGCGTGCTGACGTCGGCTGTGTGGCTGTCCCACGGGGCACTGGACACTTCATACAGAGCAGCACTGGACGTGCTGACGTCGGCTGTGTGGCTGTCCCACGGGGCACTGGACACTTCATACAGAGCAGCACTGGACGTGCTGACGTCGGCTGTGTGGCTGTCCCACGGGGCACTGGACACTTCATACAGAGCAGCACTGGACGTGCTGACGTCGGCTGTGTGGCTGTCCCACGGGGCACTGGACACTTCATACAGAGCAGCACTGGACGTGCTGACGTCGGCTGTGTGGCTGTCCCACGGGGCACTGGACACTTCATACAGAGCAGCACTGGACGTGCTGACGTCGGCTGTGTGGCTGTCCCACGGGGCACTGGACACTTCATACAGAGCAGCACTGGACGTGCTGACGTCGGCTGTGTGGCTGTCCCACGGGGCACTGGACACTTCATACAGAGCAGCACTGGACGTGCTGACGTCGGCTGTGTGGCTGTCCCACGGGGCACTGGACACTTCATACAGAGCAGCACTGGACGTGCTGACGTCGGCTGTGTGGCTGTCCCACGGGGCACTGGACACTTCATACAGAGCAGCACTGGACGTGCTGACGTCGGCTGTGTGGCTGTCCCACGGGGCACTGGACACTTCATACAGAGCAGCACTGGACGTGCTGACGTCGGCTGTGTGGCTGTCCCACGGGGCACTGGACACTTCATACAGAGCAGCACTGGACGTGCTGACGTCGGCTGTGTGGCTGTCCCACGGGGCACTGGACACTTCATACAGAGCAGCACTGGACGTGCTGACGTCGGCTGTGTGGCTGTCCCACGGGGCACTGGACACTTCATACAGAGCAGCACTGGACGTGCTGACGTCGGCTGTGTGGCTGTCCCACGGGGCACTGGACACTTCATACAGAGCAGCACTGGACGTGCTGACGTCGGCTGTGTGGCTGTCCCACGGGGCACTGGACACTTCATACAGAGCAGCACTGGACGTGCTGACGTCGGCTGTGTGGCTGTCCCACGGGGCACTGGACACTTCATACAGAGCAGCACTGGACGTGCTGACGTCGGCTGTGTGGCTGTCCCACGGGGCACTGGACACTTCATACAGAGCAGCACTGGACGTGCTGACGTCGGCTGTGTGGCTGTCCCACGGGGCACTGGACACTTCATACAGAGCAGCACTGGACGTGCTGACGTCGGCTGTGTGGCTGTCCCACGGGGCACTGGACACTTCATACAGAGCAGCACTGGACGTGCTGACGTCGGCTGTGTGGCTGTCCCACGGGGCACTGGACACTTCATACAGAGCAGCACTGGACGTGCTGACGTCGGCTGTGTGGCTGTCCCACGGGGCACTGGACACTTCATACAGAGCAGCACTGGACGTGCTGACGTCGGCTGTGTGGCTGTCCCACGGGGCACTGGACACTTCATACAGAGCAGCACTGGACGTGCTGACGTCGGCTGTGTGGCTGTCCCACGGGGCACTGGACACTTCATACAGAGCAGCACTGGACGTGCTGACGTCGGCTGTGTGGCTGTCCCACAGGGCACTGGACACTTCATACAGAGCAGCACTGGGCGTGCTGACGTTGGCTGTGTGGCTGTCCCACGGGGCACTGGACACTGAACATTTCTCACCTCTTCCTACCGAATGTCATGCCAGGCTTTTGAACAATCCAAGCTCTCTGTCTGAAATGCCCGCGGCCCTTCAGTGGGTTAGAGTATTTGCCTGCTTGGCCGAAAGTTGTTCTCTCTGGATTATTTGTGTCCTTCAGCTCATGAGACAATTACTCACATTTCACAACTTAAATTGGACAAAAGATTTCCATGCCCAAAACTGAAATGAAACAAAGAGGTTTTGTCTAGTTTCTTTGTCTTCCTCTCTCCCTCCGTTTTTCCTCCTCCTTTGCTTTTTGAGACAGAGTTTCATTATGCAGTCTTGGCTAGCCTGGAACTAGCTGTGGCTGTGTAGCCCAGACTGGCCTCAAATGCAGTGATCCTCCTGCCTCTGCCTCTTGAGGGCTGGGGTCCCAGGTATGTGTCACCATGCCCTACCTAGCCTTAACTTCTGATAGTTAACCCTGTGTGCCTGGCACTCTGCTACAGGCTTTATGTGTGTGTTTTCTTATTTCATATTTGTATCATGTGAATTGAGTACCAGTGATTAAAATGTATCCAGTATCTATCAGTTAGTTACATTCTATGTGGAAGGCACTAAGACATATTCATGAACAAGGGTCTTGAGCTTGCACAGCTAAGGAAGTAGAAAGGTCAAGATTTTAACCCTTGGACTGGTGAGATGGCTCTGCAGATAGTGTTTCCTGAGACTGATGAAGGTCATTCGGTCCCTAGAACCCACGGTGCCAAAGGGGAACCAGATTCTATAAAATGTTTTTTTTTTTTAAGATTTTAAGCCAGATATATTTCTAGAACAGCTTATTGTTTCCTATTTCTATAAGTTCTTCCACCCAAATTATCATTCAGAAGAAAAATTTAGTCAGCCAACTTATTCAGAAGACAACTGGTCTCTCCCGTCCTCCGGGCTTCAGGAGCCAACCTGTAGGCACCCTCTAGTCACTAAAGGCAACCTTGTTACATGAGCTCATCCCGCCTGGCACCGAGACTCCGCTCAAACACCTTCTCTGAAGTAGCTTTTCCAGGTTTCAACCAACCCTAGTCTCTCCTAGCTTCAGAGAGAGGGCTTTGTAAACTTTTGACTTTCCTGCAGGAATACTTGCCTATACCAGATAATGTGTAACTGTCTGCGTTAGCTCCTACGAAGACGGTAGTGAAAGAGGGACAGCCTCAGCAAATTAGATGAGTCAAAACATTTGAAAAACTTTGTTATTTCTCAAGATAAACTTTTACCCCAAAATATGTTACTTGGGTGTGTAAACAGCCCTTCCCATTTGATCATGAGTCATGGCGGGCAGAACCCATAGTTATTGTGTTGCTGATGCTTGCTCTCCCTCAGCACCATCTCAAGTCACTGCACGCTCTCTGTATTCATCAAATTGAACATGGAAGTAAAAGTCTGCTTCAGCCAGAGTAGACAATATTGTAAAGAAATCAAATTCTGGAAAACAGGGAACCTGGATTCTGAGTATCTTTTGTTGTAGCCTGAAAGAAATCACTCAACCTCAGTAGGGTCAAAGTGTTTGAAAAAATGAAAAGATAGTAAGATTGTTTCAAGGGATCTTGACAGCTGCCAAAATAAAAGAATAGAACTATTCTTTTACCACTGAGTCTAAAAATCTATACTTCATGTTTTAAATAATGACAGCCTTGATTGATTTTATTTGAATTTTTGAAGAAGTCATATTTCTTCTGTAGACTGCATATATTCTGCACATGTAAACAAGATATTATGCTCTTATGTATGTGAACATGTAAGTTTTCAGTTTACTATAAATCTTTTTCTTACCGTGTTGGACAGATCTGTCTCCCACCCTGACTCCAGAGTGCTCATCGGCTGCTGTCACTGGTTTTTAGGTCTATTTCAGTCTCCACAGTCATCACAGCTCATGTGGAGTGGGTAGGCATCACTAGAAGCCTTCTGAGTGGGGAATCCAATGGAAAATATAAGACCCCTGCTGTCAAGGAGCCTAGTTCTAGTAATTAGTTAATGATGTGCGTGCGTTATACATTGTGTGTGTGTGTGTGTGTGTGTGTGTGTGTGTGTTTGAGAGAGAGAGAGAACAAGAACATACAGACATGCTTGTGGAGGTCAGAGGACAGCTTGTGGGAGTTTGATTCTGCTGCCACCCTGTGAGACCTGGGGCTGGAACTCAGGTCGTCAGGCTTGCATGCTGCACTTTTATCCAGAGTCATCTCTCTGGCCCTAGTGAGCATTTTTAATTGCATGTATCTTAAATTCCTGTCTCTAATACTACACCAGAGAGCTCTCATCTTTAAAATCCCATGCCCAGAGAGTAGACCTAGGAGAGAACAATGTGTCCTCTGATCCCCAAATGTTCATCTGTCTATATCCATGAGAAAAAAATTAGGGTAAAGGAGTCTTCATGCCACTTAACCCGGTCTTTTACTTTGAGAGTAGTCATGTCTATTCCCTTGCTTGGTGTGAAAAGGTCCATTAGGAAAAAGATGATGCTGATCATAGTGATAGGCGGTTTGATAGCTGGTTGTTTGTTGTTACAAATGCTATTTAGTGTTCCGCCATAGCAAGTGCACACATTGATAGATAAAATGAATTTCTGGGTCCGGTCGCCACCCTGCCATTGTGTTACAGATGTAGCTGTGTCTTCGTGGAGCTTATCTTCTGCTCTTTCAGAATGAATACACTGCTCATTCTGTGGTTGAGTGAACAGACTTGGAAGCATGTGTTCTGCATTTCTATTAATATAATACAGGCTTGTTCTGGCATTGATTAAAAATCTATTCTCCAGATACTTCAGTGCATGGTCATTATATGCTCAAAGTTATTTTCTATGAAGATTTCAGACTTCACATGTTCCTTACACCTTGCAAATACTGACCAAAGTTCTTTCCTGCAGTGGTGGGCGTGGAGGTGCAGCTTTCCCTAAATGTTGTGCTTTTCATTAGTAATGGTAAGTTTTGAGTGAGAAATAGAGATGTCTGTTTTCTTGGCGAAAGCTTCGAACATATTTTGAACGTCTTGCTTTGAGGGGATAGTTCACACATCAGGTTTTAATTTGCATGCAGTTAGTTTCCATTCTGAGAGGGGCCAAGTATTACCCTACAAGGTCAGGCTTTGGTTCCATGCTTAATTGAACAATTGAGTTTCATGGCTATTTTTCTGTTAAATACAAAGTTCTCTTTTAAGTATAGATGGCTTCTGCTGTGTTATACATTGATACTTGATGGTTCAGAAAACTAAACAAAACAGTAGAATTGGCCACTTATTCACTTTGTATTGTACACACACACACACACACACACACACACACACACACACAAATAACAGATTTAAAAAAATCCTGGGTTCCATCCTCGACTTAAAAAAAAAAAAAGAAAGGGGGGATGGAGAGATGGCATAGTGGTTAGAGCACCCACTGCTCTTGCAGAGGACCCGGTTTCAATCCTCAGCACCCACATGACGGCTGAGAACCGTCTTTAACTCCAGTTCCAGGGGAATCTGACACCCTCTTCTGACCTCCACAGCACGACATGGGTGCACAGACCTACATGCAGACAATACATTCATACACAAAAAAATAAGTAAAAAATAAAAGACTTAAAAAAAGAAAGAAAAAAACTTAATACCCCTTCCATTTTTTTAATGATACTGAGGATTAAGCCTAGGACCTCACTCAGTACTGGGTAAGCACTGTAACAATGGATTGTATTCCAGCCCTACATTCTTTTAATCTATGTTTGTCTTATACTTACTCTGCACCTGTCAGATTATGACCTTTGGTCCTACTTTCTCAAGGTTCCTAAGCAGCTGGGATTACAGGCCTATAGCATCAAGCCTGGCTCTGTATGCAATTTGGATAAGAAAGCTGAAATATTATATATTATAGAAGTTCAGTGGAAACTCTACTGCCTGGGTTCAAATCCAGCCTCCATCACTGACTGAACTGTGTGACATTAGGTAAATAGCTTGCTCTCTTGATGCTCCTCCCTCTTTACCTCTCCAGCAGAGATGATGATGATGATGATGGTGATGGTGATGGTGATGGTGATGATGATGGTGGTGGTAGTGTTAACCATTGAAATTCCATCTTTTAGGGACTTCTCAGAAGTTGAGAAGAGGTTAGCAGATGCATTATCCAGCAAATAGCCCTAACTGCTTAGAAGGGTAAAAACACAACCACTTGAAGTCCCTAGAAATTGTTCTAAGAGCAGACAGTAAACTAAGAAATATTCGTTCAACAAAGTCTAAGTATGTATGAACAGCAGACATCAGTGGCCCTTGATTGGAAACACAACAGGCAGATGTGGCCAAGGCACAAAGCTCCCATGGCTCTCGACACCCAGCCAGGGGTGCAGCATCTCAGAAGAACAGGCCAGCAGCATTTCAAATCCCCTCCAACCTTAATTCACAGAGGCTCACTATTTCCTGATGAATGTAACCCTTACTCACAGGGCTAACAACTTTGCCCATAATGCAGAGATACAGGCCACTTTACTGTCCAGCACCTCAGTGTCATGGAGGAAAGGCAGCCAGGCTCTCCTCTCAGAAAGTGGACTTTGTTTGACAGGGGAACTTCACACCTAACAGTTCTTTCTAAAACAATGGAGATTCCGTAAGAAATTAAGAGGGGAGCTCTGTGAGAGCAAAGTTAAAACCATATGCTGATCCACTAGACAGACTGGGAAAGAGCTACCAAGAACATTCCTGAAGCGGGAAAGAATAAAATAATAAACTCTCAGGGGCTGGCCTCAAAAAGTACCTTGCTTGAATTTAATTAGGGCAGATTGTGGTGCAATTTATGTCCTAGGGAATTGTTGGAAAGAATAGAACATTCATTAGGCAGTCAGTGGAGCCCAACAGCTGGGCTGTGATGTAATAGAGATGGACAACTACACAGAGTCAGGAGAGGAGACGGGCTCTGCTGAAGCCACCTCCGTCCCGGGGTGGCTGCACATGCCAAAGGCTTTACACAGTAGAGTCACAGGGGGAATTAGATTTCATTAAGACTGTGGGGCCAAGTCAGTAAACAAATAAGAGAGGGGAAAGCACCATAAAGGGAGGAGACAGATTAGTACTAGAGTTTCTGTTGTAATATTTATTATTTAAAATGCCCTGTCCCGGGGCTAGAAAGATGGCTCAGTGGTTAAGAGCATTTACTGCTCTTGCAGATGACCCAGGTTCAGTTCCCAGCACTCACATAGCAGTTAACCATCATCT
Organism: Rhizomys pruinosus; assembly: GCA_009823505.1. Taxonomy (NCBI): domain Eukaryota; kingdom Metazoa; phylum Chordata; class Mammalia; order Rodentia; family Spalacidae; genus Rhizomys; species Rhizomys pruinosus. The sequence goes on along the minus strand of VZQC01006141.1, from coordinate 312,999 downwards.
AGTTCCAGGAGATCCAACACCTTCTTCTGATCTCTGCCTGTTGCCGCACACATGGTGCACTTACATACATGCAGGCGAAACGCTCATACACATAAAAATCAGTGAAATAGAATGTCAGAGGAGAGCTAGAGAGGGAGCTTAGTGGTCAGAGACACTGGCTATTCTTCCAGAGGACTTGGGTTTGAGTCCCAGCACCCACATGGGAGCTAACAACTGTCTGTAACTCCAATTCCAGGGTATTCAGTGTCCTCTTACATACTCCTCAGGCATTGCATGACACAGGTCCACTTATGTACAAGCACTCACATGGAGAAAATAAAAATCAATCTATCTATCAGTAAATAAATACATAAATAAAACAGGGGCTGTAGAAATGGCACAGGAGTTAAGAGCACTAGCTGCTCTTACAGAAGACCCGGGTTCAAATCCCAGCACCCACATGGCAGCTAACAACTGTCTGTAACTCCAGTTCTAGGGGATTCAACACCCTCTCCTGGCTTCTTCAGGCATTGTATTATATGCAAATGATACTCATATACATAAAATAAAGGTAATAAATATTAAAATAAATAATTTTTAAAAGGAGTGCAACTCCAAACATTGCAGTGGATACCTGTAATCTTAGCACTTAGAGGCAGACGTAGGCAGATCTCTGTGAGATTGAGGCTAGCCTCCTCTACATGGTGAGTTCCAGGACAGCTGGGGCTACAGGCAACCCTATGTTAAAAAAAATAGAAAAAGGAAAAGCTAGAAGACAGGCTAACATGCAAACAAATGAGACTATGGGGACTCCCACAGAACCACTGGGCATGAAGGAGCTGAGAGCCCACCTTTAGCAGATAATTCAAGGAGCCATTAAACAGTTATTTTTAATAATGAATGAAACAATGCTTAAAGAAGTAATGAAACTGATAAAAACATCACTAACAAAGACGTTAATGTAGTTGGTCTTAGGAGGTAGTTCAGTTGGTAGAGCATTTGCGTAGGATGCATGTGAAGCCCAGGGCTCAATCCACAGCACCAAATAAATCAAGACTGGTGGTGCTCACTTGTAGTCTCAGCCTGGGGAAGTTGAGGCAGAAGACTCAGAAGTTCAAGGTCATCCTTTGTTACACAGAGAGGCAGAAGCCAGCTGTGAGTTAGAGACTCAATATACTAAAAAGTAATATATAGCGAGACAAAATTACATGATCATAAAAGACAATATAAATATATTTTTTTCAAGTTTCCTTTATGTGTGCCTGCTTGTCTGTAGGTGTACCACATATGTGCCGTGCCCGTAGAGGCCATAAGGGAACCAGAAGACCAGGATTACAGGTGCTTTAGCTGCCCAGTGTGAGTGCCTGGAACTGAACGCAGGCCCGCATAAGGGCAGCTACTGGGTCATCTCCACAACCCTAAAACAATATAATTTTTTTTCTCTTTTCTACTTTTCACTAATTTAAAAGAAAATTTTATATAACAACATGTGTATGTGCTGTCAGGCCTATAAAATAAGGAAATATACCTGACATAATAGCACAATGGAAATGGGCAGGAACATAGGTGTGAAATAAGGATGTGATCCTAGGCTGTACCCTGACTCTGCCAGAACAAATGAAGAGAACAGGAAATGGTAGATAAGAATGTTAAACTAGGGCTAGGGATTTAGCTTACTTGGTAGAGTGCTTGTTGAGCGCATGTATGGAGGCCCTTGATTTGATCCCCAGCACCTCATACTGAACATGGCAATGCATGCATATATTCCCAGCACTCAGAAGGTAGAAGCCGGGCATGGTAGCAGGCACCTTTAATCTCAGCACTTGGGAGGCAGAGGTAGGCAGATCTCTGTGAGTTCAAGGCCAGCCTGGTCTACAGAGCCAGCTCCAGGACAGCTGGTACTAAAAGGGAGACCCTGTTTCAAAAATACAAAAAAAAAAAAAGG
>VZQC01006141.1:261334-305984 GCA_009823505.1 Rhizomys pruinosus | reverse complement strand
ACACACACACACACACACACAGACATGTACACATGTACAGACACAAAGATACATACACAGATGCACAGACACACACACAAATAGAGACACACACACATACACTCACATACAAACACATATATGCACCATTTTTCATACTTCTACCAAAACTTCCAAGGAAACAAATTCAAGTTATAAAATATATATTATAATGGTTTAAAAACAGTAAACAGATTTTCAAATAAAATGTAGCATGTATTTGGAAAGGTGTATAAAGACAGACAGCACATTTGACCAACAATGATGAGCAAATTCCAGGTCAAGAAGTTTAATATTTTTTCCACCACATCTCCCCAGTGGTCCCTGAGCAGCAGGTGGGTATTGTTCAATACAGAAGTCCTACCCAGGGACACACACTGTACAGTCTCTTATTCTCTAAAATGTGTCCAGTTGTGGCCCTCTGTGTGCATAGCACATTGTTGTATAAGGAAGCTTCCCTGGTGAGGGTTGAAGTGAAGGCAATGTATCTTATAATCTCTAGATGGGATGACTAGTCTGCAATGAATGAATTTTCACATAAGGACATCTGGGAGCAAACACTTGACTAGACAGGTCTTACCATGTATGGCAGAATACATGAGGTCTGGTTGGGGATTGGAGGGGAAAAGATAGTGTAGGAGGTTTAAACTTCAATGAGAAATTTACTATGAGACTACAAAAGCTTAATAAAATACATAAATGAAAATAATAAATGAAAAATGTTGTTGTTTTTGAGACAGGGTCTCCCTGTAGCACCAGCTGGCCTGGAACTCGCTCTATAGACCAGGCTGGCCTTGAACTCACAAGAGGTGTGCCTGCCTCTGCTTCCCAAGCACTGGAACCAACACTCCCAGCATAAATATTAAAAAAAAAAAATAAGTTGAATGTTGCTACTGAGTCTCCAACTGCAACTTATTTTTGTTCTCTGAAAAGTTTATGAAATTTCTACTTTTAACTTAAAATTTCCCAAATTAGTCTTTATTTCTAAAACAATAGTATAGTTGCTATTACCTTAGAATTTTATTAAGAGATAGACAGACTTCTGGAAAAATGAAATAAACTTTTACGATTATGTAAGGATCATATGCCTGCCATTCTTTCCTCTCATAACCTGAGAAAAGGAATAGACACTCTGTGGATGGGAGCTATCATATCTGCATTTCAATAGTGCTTTATTTACAGAACAGGCTCACCTACAGGAATCAGTGTTGCCGACCTGTCTTAAAAAAGGAATCAGTTGTTCAAAATATTATTTGTGTGTATATCTCACCATTCATTCCTTCTGAGACATGTTCTTATGTATTGTTAGATTGTGCCAATTCCTGGCTCTTGTTGCTACCCCCCTGACCTTCCTTGAACATCCAGAAATGTCCACAAAGAACACACTCTGATACCTATGAAGAAAACCACACAGACTGAGGGAGTATGTATTTCATGTACCATTACTGGAGTATTTTTATCAATGGTTCAATGGTTAATTTTCATGGCTAACTTGACTGGAGTAAAATACCTTTGGCTACATCTATGAGGGTGTTCTCCAGAGAGGTTGAATTGAAAACTGAGAAAGAATTATTAGCAAATTAGCCAACCTCAGAAAGATAAGATTGTATGTTGATCAATAAAATTGTACATATGTCTATGAAATGTGAGTAGAAGGGAAACTTTCTAGAACAAAATTTTACTCATGGGAGGGGGAAGGAGAAAGGAGGTATGCGGAGGCTGTGCTCAAAGTACAAAATGTATCTGTGTGAAAATGACCTCACATAACATAATAAATATGCATAATGGACAAAAGGAAGCATATCTGCTCCCACAGTGTAAGAGGTTTTTATTTAAGTTAATTTTTATTGAGTACATTTCATACAACATTTCTTTTTTTACTTTTTTATTTTTTTTCATTTTTTAACAATAAGTAATAATTTATCAGTACAAGCATCCTTCATGTAAAACCAATTTGCAAGCAGTTGTGCCCAAACCCACCCAGTCCAAGGGTCCCACCATCTAGGTGGGGGGCTTGAATATTGACTCAAGTTGATCAAATAAGTGTCCAGTCTATATTGCTGTAGTTTCACCATTCACCCCAATCGCAGCCTTTACATTCTACCACGCCCCCTCTTCCTCTCAGATTGTTCCCTAGGCTTAGAAAAGGGGCGCGGGTGGACAAGAAGCAAAACAGTCTACTTTCTCTGGAGCTGTCATTTTGTACTCTGGTCAATTCTGGCTGTTTCCTTTCATGGGCTGACAGTTTGTCCAGGAATAACCTTTCAATCCTACTAATGAAGCACAAGCAATTAGATATATAGGTATTTAAACAGTACTAAGCCTTGCCTCTTACAGCTCACTACAATCAAGGGAAGGTGATAGAAGCATAAGCAGAGACATTGTTCAATGAAATAAAAGCAACAGTCCAAAAGAAATCTTTACATTTAGAAGCAGCTGCTCATTAGTAAAGGGGTGAGACAGTTCAGTGGGAAAAGAATAATCTTAATAAATGGTGTCAGAACAGCTGGATAATCTGTGCAAAGTAATAGAGCTGGATCTTTGCCTTGAACCATATGTAAAAATGAACTCGATTTGGGCCAAAGACTTAAATGTAAGGATTATAACTATAAAATTCTTAAAATGATAAGTTTAAATCTCTGTGATCTCAGATTGACAGTTGTGTGAAAACACAAGCACATGAGGAAAAGAAGAAGTAAATTTAAGTCGGTCAAAATGTAAAACTTTCAGACTTCAAGGGACACAAAGCCTACAAAATTTGTAAGAAATTTGTTTTGCAAAATGGGTTGAATCTATGATATGTAAGGAATTCTAACATATGCATAATAAATGATAGCCCACATATAAAATAGAGAAATCCTAGATAGCTATTTTCCCCAAGAAAATATACAAATGGCCATGAAATAAATGGCACAGCAAAACATCAGGAACTATAGTAATAGCACTTCCCACATCCTAAGATGGCCAAAATGTCAAGTGGTGCAGCCACTGGAAAACAGTTCACCAGCTCATCAGAAGAGTATTGATATGACCCAGCAATTAGGCAATGTAGCCAAGAGAAATGAAAAGATCTCACTCAAAAACTTGAGCAAAATATTCATAACAGTTTTATTTACGACACACTTGATCTTAGCTAAAAGATCAAGAAATGATAGTTTTATTTATAACTGTGAAAAGGTGGACTCAATTAAATGTGTATCAACTGATGAATTGGCAAGGAAAGTGTAGTATATCAATATAGTGGAAACATGTTCATTAATAAAGAGACAAAGATAGATGCTACAGTGTAGACAGAAGTAGTGGACACTGTGCCAAGCAGAAGACACCAATTCCACAAGAGCATCTGCTGTGTAATTTGACTTAAGTTGAGCAGTAAGAAGAGGTAAATGTGCCTGGAAAGTTGATCAGCAGTCACCTAGGGTGGGGCTGGAATAGAAGAAGATAAGGGGTCATTGCTAATGTGTTCAGAGATCTTTCTGATTCCTAACAATGTTCAAAATCAGCCATGGTTGTTTTGTGATTCTGGCAATTCGGAAATGCATACAAAACATCAAGGATGATGTTGTGCTTTTTTTTTTTTTTCTGAGACAGGGTCTCCTTGCCCCAGCTGGCCTGAAATAACTTGCTATATAGACCAGGTTGTCTTTGATTTCACAGAGATCTGCCTGTCTCTGCCTTCTGAGTGCAGGCAAGAATGATACTTTAAATGAATGAGTCCTATAGTGTGTGAATATATCCTGAGCTGCAGGATGAAATGCTAAGAGGCAGTTGCCTGTCAGATGGTAGAGGCCCTGCAGAAGGCTTAGTCAAGAGATGGGACCATTGACTAGGGGAAGAGTGTACCATAGGTTGAGAGTCCTTTAGTAGAAGATGAATGGATAGAACGGGGGATTTTACAACTATCCAAAGAACTTTGTTATGATAACATGGGGTCCATGAATATTAGTGACCTGAGGCAGTATGCAATGCTATGCTCACAAATGCTTTCTCCTACCTCAATGATTTTAATTGCATGTTTTCTTGTCTAAGTGGAAAATTTCTTGTTTGATTGATTGTCTGCTTGTGTCCCTGAAGGCAAGCTTATTTTTTGACACTGAAATGCAGCCAGTTGGACTCACTTGTTGCTCAAGCTATGCAGTTACACCAGATCTTGCTTTTCACCTCCAGGAGAGAAACTACTGGAAATTGACTGGCCTCAATCCATTTTATGCAAAATGAATGTGGTTTTTTTTTTTTTTTTACAAAAGTGTTTTAGTGAAAGATGATGAAATTTCATAACTATTAATCAAACTTTATCTGCAAAATATATTCCTATGATTTGATCTTTCTTGAGATTTATTTAAAACTAATAGCATTGGTGTGCTATTTCAGGGTAGATTTGATTTAGAAACCTTTCAACAATTCTAGTTTTGAGAATTTGATTCTAATTTAAAAAGCATTGCCACTGTAGTTTTCATGACCAAGAGGACTGGTAGTGGATTGATAGAGTCTAAAGGAAACTGAAGAGCAGTTTAGACCTTTGCTATGAGGTGGTGATAAAAAGTTGTGGGCATATATTTTCAGAAGGAAGTTTGATGTCATCGTTTGATGCAACCAGTATCAGAGAGATGAAGGTGTAAAGGTGAGCAGCCCTAGTCCCCAAGGTACCTGGCTGACATCTCCAGGGACAGGTGTTTATAGAAAGAGGGCATTTGAAAGCTGGGCATGGTGACGCATGCCTTTAATCCTAGCACTTGGGAGGCAGAGGAAGGCGGATCTTTGTGAGTTCGAGGCTAGCCTGGTCTACAGAGTGAGTTCCAGGCCAGCTGGGGCTGGAGGGAGACCCTGTCTCAAAAAGACAAAAAAAAAAAAAAAGAAAGGAAGGAAGGAAGGAAGAAAGAAAGAAAGAAAGAGAAAGAAAGAAAGAAAGAAAGAAAGAAAGAAAGAAAGAAAGAAAGAAAGAAAGAAAGAAAGAAAGAGGGCATTTGAATGCAGTACACTAAGCATTGTTTTAGAAAGACACCTTCATGCTCTGTGGTGAATAAGATGGTTTCCTGTGGGCAGAGTAGGCATGAAGAGCGAAAAGGAGAGATTGATTAGGCAAGGGTTTTCCAAAAGAGAATGACGTAGGCTTCAAAGACCTGTGTTCTAGGCAGAAAGGTACACATTGTCTGTGCTTTTCATACCAGAAGCTATTCTTTATTTAATGATAAATGTTCTTTAGAAGTTTTTGAAGAAGACACATCAGTAATAGGCATTTTGGACAGAAATTTCAAATACAGGGATAGATGTTTAAAAGACAAATAGGGGGCAGGAGAGATGGCTCAGTGGTTAAGAGCACTAGCTACTCTCACAGAGGACCCGAGTTTGATTCTTAGTAACCACATGGCAGCTAACAGCTGTCTGTAACTCCAGTTCCAGGGGATCTGAGGCTTTCTTCTGACCTTCGTGGGCAATCCATTACATGGATGCATTTTGACGCATGCAGGCAATGCACCCATACACATAAAGCAAAAATAATAAATAAAATATTTTTTTTGATATTTTTGAGACAGGGTCTCCCCGTAGCCCCAGCTTTCCTGGAACTCACTCTGTAGATCAGGCTGGCCTTGAGCTCACAAAGATCCGCCTGCCTCTTCCTCCCAAGTGCTAGGATTAAAGGTGTGCACCACCATGCCCAGCTTTAAATAAAATATTTTTAAAACAAATAAACAAAACCACAAGCAACAGAAATGAAATGAAACAAAGAACTTAAGCCCAAACTAGAGATTGTACTGGATCCCTGCACTTTAGGTCCCAGTCCACTGAAGGACTCAAATGAGGTTGTGTCCTAACACTATGGACCTGCTTTTCTTTGTCAACTTTGTCAACCTCATTACCCCCTACTGCAGACAGAACTCACTTCATGTAGCCACAGTGAGATAAATGTCAGAGGCCATGAGCCACTAATTCCCAGTTTAGCAACTCCTGGAATAAAAGGTCTTCTCTTGCATTGCCTATATACAAATCTCAGATTTGTCTGCTCACACCTGCCCTTGCCAGGCTGGTGAGTATGAAGAGACTATGTCCACAGACAGGTCTGTCGCTGGAGACAAATAGACAAGTATTTTGACAGACTTTTCTGATATTTGTAGTTGGCTCTTTAATTCTACATCAAAATTCAACCACTGGTAATCTTTTAAAGGGTAGATTCAGCGCTGGGCGTGGTGGCGCATGCCTTTAATCCCAGCACTTGGGAGCCAGAGGCAGGCAAGTCTCTGTGAGTTCAAGGCCAGCCTGGTCTACATAGTGAGTTCCAGGCCTGCTGGAGCTAAAGGGAGACCCTGTCTCAAAAATAAATAAATAAATAAATAAATAAATAAATAAATAAATATTAAAAATAAAATAAAATAAAATAAAGGGTAGATTCAATGTGGTTTATGAAGTCCTACCAAAAAATGATTTGTGCTCTGAGAAAATGAACAGGAAGTAAGAGGACTTCTGACTTCATAAACTTATGAATGTGTAACACAAACTGCACTGAGAGCCACTGCCTTGGAGCATCACAAATGAGAGAACAGTGGGTGAGTCTAGATGGAAACTCCTCGGCTGAGATGGGGACTTGCAGAGTCTTCAAATGGAATACCACTGTTACATTTGAGTTAGGGAAAAGTGTAGACCTAACACTTACAAGGGCTGCTTTCTGCTTCTGGTGGATTGGTGTGTGAGGATGAGGGTGGAACAGAGGCCAGCTAAGAGGAGAGGGCATCTTGGACTGCTAGAAGACATAGAGGAATAATTTTTCCCCTGGAAATGGTAGAAATGGAAACCTACGTCCTGTGTGGGTTGACCTGTGTCAGGATTGACTAAATGTATTTAAGTAAAAACTTTCATTTGCTTAGGATGAGCTTATCTCCAAAGGTTCTTGCTCTCTCAAAAAAAGTATCTCCAAGTATCAAGGAACCTTTGAGCACTTCTTGATCAGTAATTTAAAATTGTTCTCTAAGGAGCCCAAGGATCTTCTATGAAGGCAGCGTGCCTGTATTTACAGAGGGTTAGAAGGAAAGCAACAAGTGTTCCTTATATGTATTCTCAACCCCAGAAACTCTGATTCAGTTGTATTACTGGCATCTTAAAAAATTAGCTTTATTGCTAAGAACCTTGCAATATTTCCAAATTATAAGTCAAAAATCTCCTAACTATATTTATAGAAATAAGAAACTTTGCCTTCAAACTATTACTCCTTTTTTCCCTTTGTGTGTGTGTGTGTGTGTGTGTGTGTGTGTGTATGCACATTCTATTTATCCATTTAGATCTTTTTTTTTTTTTGAGACAGGATCTCCCTGTAGCCCCAGCTGGTCTGGAACTTGCTATATACATTAGGCTGACCTCTATTTTACAGAGATCCACCTGCCTCTGCCTCTGCCTCTGCCTCCTGAGTGCTTGGATTAAAGGTGTGCCACCATGCCCAGCAAATTATCCATTTATATCTGAATGTCACTTCCTTGTAATGGATCAAAATTCTGCTCTACAGATCATCCTTCTGTCAGGGGATTCTTACAAACTTTTGTTCAAGGAAAGTATTCTGGAGCTAAAAAGATATTATGAGTCTTTTAACAATAATACACACACACACACAACACAACACATATAATATCATATATATAATATATAATATTAATATATATATAGTTTTTTTTTTTTTTTGGTCCAGGGCCTTGCACAAGCTAGGTGATGTCTTCCCAGCTGAGCTCCAGCCCCAGCCCCAGCCCCAGCCCCAGCCCATTCTCAACATGTCATTTCTACTAAACACTGATCAGAATCTGCACTTCAACTAAACAGTGTCTTCCATTCCTATGACGGCTCATTAGGTATCATTTCACAAAGCCTTCATTTAATTTCAATGTCTCTCACTCTGACTTTCCTAATGTCTACTTTATTCCTGCCCTGCTTTCATGAGTGCACAATGTTCAGCCATGGAGACACATAGGAGATCAAGTGAAAAAAAATCATAGAGCCAGGCATGGTGGTGCATGCCTTTAATCCCAGCACTTGGGAGGCAGAGACAGGTGGATCTCTGTGAGTTCATGGCCAGCCTGGTCTACATAGTGATTTCCAGGCCAGCTGGAGCTACAGGGAGACCCTGTCTCAAAAAGACCAAAAAGAAAAATCATAGAGGGTTCCATGGTTGGAAACCTAAATGCTTTCAGAGGTCAAGTTGATAGAAGGCAGCATAGAAAACAAAAAGAGGAGAGCAAGCCTGAGTGGGAAGACAAATATGTCCGAATGACAGGAGGGGAACTCCTATTGAAGACAGTCAAGTCCAAATAATGGCCAGCAATTCTGGCAAACAATTATAATCACTCAAGGAATTAAAACAGTTCACAAACTCTTTCTTAATCTTCTAAAATCTCAATCATGTTTAACATACCCATTTTATAGATGAGCATCTTAAATTTACCATGAGATAGAGGTTGCTGAGTTTGAGATTTAGAGCATGGGTTTTACAGTCACACTGACCTGGTTTGCCTAGGACCGCCATTGGCTAATTGCCTGGTCTTGGATATGCCAACTTCTACAGCCCTCCATCTCTGCATCTGTACATATCTAAGAAGCACTTGGCCCAGATCCTTGCACATTAAGTGTCGACTAAATGGTTAATGTTTGTGCTGCTGAGGGATGGGTCATGGGCAGACAGTTGGCTACAGAACTGGCAGACTCTTATTATCCTGAGATTTTATGTTAAGAAAGTCGCCCACGGCACTTCTGGTCCCCATGTTCTTACATGTGCCTGGATATGCTTCTAAAATATGAAAAAGAAGGAGATTCACAAAAGAGAAGCTGTGATCAAGGGAGTGATTTAATTTGGGGGATGGTTTGTAGCAAGACACAGCTTCATACTGTTTCTCAGGATCATCTGTTTTGCCTTAAGCATGGGGTCTCTTTAGGGAATGTTTTCAAAGGAAGCTGATCTTTTCCTCAGGTTTCCCCCAGCTCTGCCATGTGGTTCGGCAGAGGCCAGTAGCATGTTTGTTCACAGGCAGTCTGCCTCCTAGGAGCACCAGTTTACCAAGAATGAGCATGGATGCCTAATGCCTGTCAGGAAGGAATAATTTCCCGTCAATTCAAGTCCAGAACCAATTTAAATGAATGGCCTGGAATTAAAGGCCATCCTGTCTCAGAACAGAGAGTGTATCTTCCAAATGCAGTGTGGACCGTGCTGCCTGTCTGAATTCAACATAGGTTTGTGTGTGTGTGTGTGTGTGTGTGTGTGTGTTCACATGGAGGCCAGAAGACCAACTCTAGTTTTGTCCCTCAGGAGCCATTTACCTTGTTTGCTAAGAATGAGTCTCATTGGCTTGGGCCTCCCCAGCTTGGCTAGCCTTGTTGACCAGCAAGGTCCCACGATACTCCTGTCTCTGTCTCCCCAGCATGAAGATTACAAAGGGTGCCCTACCATGCGTGGCTTTTTATTTATTTATTTTTTTGGTGTTTTTGAGACAGGGTCTTCCTTTAGTCCCAGCCGGCCTGGAGCTTGCTCTGTAGACCAGGCTAGTCTTGAACTCACAGAGATCCACCTGCCTCTGGCTCCAGAGTGCTGGTATTGAAGGCATGTGTCACCACGCCTGGCTAATGCCTGGCTTTTTTTGTTTGTTTGTTTGTTTGTTTGTTTGTTTGTTTTTTCGAGACAGGGTCTCCCTGCTGTAGCCCCAGCTATCCTGGAATTTGCTCTGTAGACCAGGCTGGCCTTGAACTCACAAAGATCTGCCTGCCTCTGCCTCCCAAGTGCTAGGATTAAAGGTGTGCACTCCCACACCTGGCTGAATTTCATTTTTTTAAACAATAAGTAATAAGTTGTGTGTACAAGTATCTTTCATGTAAAACCAATTTACAAGCAGTTGTGCCCAAACCCACAAAGTCCAAGGCTCCCACTATCCAGCTGGAGGGGCTTGTATGTACAAGCATGTTGATCAAATAAGTGTCCAGTCTATATTGCTGTAGTTTCACCATTCACCCACTCACAGCGCTTACATTTTACCATGCCCCCTCTTCTGCAGATTGTTCCCTAGGCTTAGAAAAGGGGCACAGGTGGACAAGAAGCAAAACAGTCTACTTTCTCTGGAGCTGTCCTTTTGGACTCTGATCAATTCTGGCTGTTTCCTTTCATGGGCTGACAGTTTGTCCAGGAATAACCTTTCAATCCTACTAACGAAGCACAAGCAATTAAATATATAGGTATTTAAACAGTACTAATTATTTTGGTAGGTTACATTGGTATAGACACAGATGTTTGGATGGTATGCTAATCCATGAATTATGTTTCTTCTGTAAAAACTGACAAGGTCTGACTGTGGCTTATAACATCTCCTAACCACTAGAGGATGTAAGCTTGTGGCATCAGCCATGGGTTATTCCTCCAAGGAGAGAGCTAATAGCCAATTAGATTTGGGATATACAGACATATGGCTGCCAGTGCTGCACAGTATTTCCAGGCAGGCGAGGTGTAGCTGATGCTGACGGAGGAGTCTTGCTTGACTCAAGGAGACCAGTATTTGATTTATTGGTTTAGTGGCCTTTGGTAACACTCTCTGGTATTCCAGAGACCAACTGTACACTTGCAAGTGCAGTCTCAATACATCTTTCCCATACTTACATCAGGTCTTCGACAGCAGGGCCTTATCACCTCTCTTCTTGCAGGTATCCCAGTTTAAGGGCAAGAAACCTTTACCTTTTGTGGGGACTTGGATCCCCTGGCCAACATCTCCTTGGTAGAATAATCCATTGCTGATATCAGAGCTCTCCTGTATTAATATATTTTGCTTAAATGCACAGCTTAAAGAGACTTTAGTATTATATTTGGTTCTGGATAAAGAATGATCCTTTTCACAGTTCCTGTGTCTACTAGTCAATTAAAGAAAGCAGTTTTACCAGTTTTATAAGAGATTACCTCTATAACAGTTGGCTCTAATTTACAGTTAGAGAATGACTTCATTACCATCATATTTTTCTTTGTTCTATGAAAAGGAGGTAAGAAAGTCTCTCATATTAAAACTTTGTGGCACCTAGAAGGTAAGGTTCATTAGGACTCATTATAAACAGTTGTTATAAATAGGATCCACAGAGGTGTTTGATGCCTGTAGCAGTCTGAGGCTTTTTTGTTTGTTTGTTTTAATGTTTAGATGGGTCAACTTCTCTGCTGGTATTTCGTAGTACATCCTGTACAATTAATGCCTGGCTTTTTAACTTGCATCTAGGGATGGAGCTCAGGCCCTCATACTTGCACAGTGGCCACTTTACTGACTGAGCCCCTCCTGTGCTATGGTTTGGAAGGAGCTCTAGTCTCAATCCTGGGGAGATGTTGTCCTTGACATTCATACAGTTTGGGCTTTTGGTATGTTAAAGGACATGCTTTTAAGAGTGTTCATTCAATCTATTCAGGGCATGTGCAGGGCAGGTACATATAATGATTCCCTCCTAATTAAATTATTTTAATGTGCCTAATGAGGGTGGCAGTATAGTGTCATGAATGAGAAAAAATTGAGCAGTGATGTCAGAAGGACAAATTCCATTTTCCAGGTGTTTGACTCTAGCCAGTTGCTTAATATATCAAATAAATGCTCATGATCATAGGCTCCTAAACTTATGCTGCTCCCTGGTGTTGATAACCTCCATGTCTGGGCTCAGGAGGCATGCTCAGTGTCTCAGCCCCATTCTCCACTCTTTAATGTCTCAAATGAATAAAACTAACATCATGTTTTTGAACACTGAATCACCAGTGTATGTGTTTGGTATCTTCAGTTCAGAAGGAGCATTCACCTTTAGTTTTACTATAATATTGGAAGGGCTGGGAAACACAATCCACAGGAGACAGAGGATGTCACCTTTCTAATAAGCCAGAGGTTTTCAATGACCTCTGTTATTCTGTGTTGAAAAAGTACAAAATGGAAAATACACATTTCTTAAATTTTTATTTATTATTTTTTATGTGTATGAATGTACTGTCTGCATGTAGGTTGGTGTCGTGCAATGTTGTGGAGGTCAGAAGAGGGTGTCAGATTCCCCTGGAACTGGAGTTAAAGATGGTTCTTAGCTGCCACGTGGGTTCTGGGAATCAAACCTGGGTCCTCTGCAAGAGCAGTCAGTGCTCTTAACTGCTGAGCCATCTCTCCAGCCCCAGAAACATACACTCTTTAAAGGAAATTGATAGTTGGTGCTGCCAGACAAATCAGACTTGATCCAGTGTCCTGAGAGAAAAAGATGTGAAACAGTGTCAGGGTGGCTGAGGTCTCTTAGGATATTTTGTTGAGGATTAGGAAAGGGAAGCTCTATATTTTCTGGACAGATATGCAGAAGCACCGCCGGGCTGGGATCAACAGCAGAGCCTTCCCAGCCACCAAGCCTGGGTTCACACGGTGTCCTTCTCCCCCCACCCCCCTCCCTACCCCCGCTGACACGCTCATAATCACTTCATCATCCACTTCTGCTTCATGTGTTGATGTTTTTCTTTTTTTTTAAGTTAATTTTTATTGGGTGCATTTCATACAACATTTCTCAATCAATTCTGACTCATTCCCCATCCATACCCACCCCTCACGCCCCCACCCCACCAGATCTCATGGATTCTGTCATAGATGTTAAGTACCCTGTCTTGCATCTTTTTCTTCAGTCTTATTATCCTTTTCTGATACATTGTTTACTGTTTGGTCAGTTCTTGATAGGTTTCTCGGCTTCTTTTTGTTCCTTTTAATTTTAATTAGTCAAAATATGCACTCCACCATAAATCAGTTCATTACAAATCTGAAAATAAAACTATAGGTAATTCAAAACACATTTACAGATTCACTTTTTTTATAAATATATATTGTATTTTTTTTTTTTTTTTTTTTTTTGTTTTACTGTTGCATGTAGTTTGTGCAACTATGTGTCATCAATGCCGCAGGAGGTCAGAAGGGCGCGTCGGATTCCCCTGGACTGGAGTTAAACCACGGTTTTTCTAGCCTGGGGCTGTTGGGTGTTGGGGATCGACTAGGTCCTCTGCAAGAGCAGTCGGCACTTTATCCGATCTGGGGCCATTCTCCCACGCCCCCCGAGATTCATTTTTTTAACAGTAAGATTGCGGAGGTAAAAAGAAGTATCTTTTGGTTGATAGATATGAATACTAATCTTCCACCCGATCTATGGTAATTAACAATGTGTTGATAAAAGTGGGTAGGTCAATTCTAGAGCCCATTTAACGAGATTCAATTATAAAGACAGTGCTTCAGATGTAGTGAAATATAATAATAAAGTTCTTTGCTTGCCATGCCAACTGGGGATTTGGTGTTAGCATCCACAAGTTGAGGGAACCATTTTGGCCTTTTTTTTTTTTTTTTTTTTTTTTCTGGGATTGTGTTACTTCACTTAGCATAATGGCTTCAAGTTCCATCCATTTACCTGCAAAGTTCATGATGTCATCCTTCTTTACTGCTGCATAGAACTCAATTTTGTAAATGTACCACATTTTTGTTATCCAGTCATCAGTTGAGGGGCATTTGGGTTGGTTCCAGCTCTTTGCTATTGTGACGAGAGCTGCAATAAACATAGCTGTACTTGTATCTTTGTGGTAGAATGCGTCTTGTGGGTATATACCCAGGAGTGCTATGGCTGGGTCAGGTGATAGGCTCATTTTGAGTTTTTTTAAGGGTTCTCCACACTGCTTTCCACAGGGTTGTATGAGTTTACATTACTACCAGCAGTGGATAAGTGTTCCCCTTTCCCCACAACCCCTCCAGGATTTGGTGTCGTTTGTTTTCTTGATCTTGGCTAGTATTATTGGAGTGAGATGATACCTTAGTGTGGTTTTAATTTGTATTTCCTTAATTATTAATGATGTTTGGGGGCTGGAGAGATGGCTCAGTGGTTAAGAGCACTGACTGCTCTTGCAGAGGACCTAGGTTTGATTCCCAGCACCCACAAGGTGGCTAAGAATCATCTTTAACTCCAGCTCCAGGGGAATCTGACACCCTCTTCTGACCTCTGCAGCATTGCATGACACGGGTGTACCCACCTACATGCAGGCAGTAAATTCATACACATAAAAAATAATAAATACTTTAAAAATTATTAATGATGTTGAACACTGTTTAAGATATTTCTCAGCCATCTTTACTTCCTTACTGGTGAAATCTCTGTTCATCTCTTTACTCCATCTTTTGAGTAGGTCATTTGTTTTCTTCTTTGTTTTTTAAGTAGTTTACATATTCTGGATGTTAATGCTCTGTCAGATGTATCACTGGTGAAGGTTTCCTCCCACTCTGTGGGTTTTCTCTTCACTTCCTTGTTTCTTTAGCTGCACAAAATCTTTTGAGTTTGATGAGGTCCCATTTGTCAACTGTTGTCCTTATTTCCTGTGCAGCTGCTGTTTGATTTAGAAAGTCTTTTCCTATGCCTATGTCTTGTAGGTTGCTGCTGACTTTTTCTTCTATCAACTTCAGGGTTTCAGGTATCTGGTTGAAATCTTTGATCCACTTGGAGTTTATTTTTGTACAGGGCAAGAGGTAGGGGTTTAATTTTGTTCTTCTACAAGTGGTGATCCAGTTTTGCCAACACCATTTGCTGAAGATGCTATCTTTCCTCCATTGAACTTTTTTGGCCCCTTTGTCAAATATAAGGTGGCTGAAGTTATATAAGCTCAAGTTTGTATCTTCAATTTTGTTCCATTGGTCAATGGGCCTGTTTTTGTGCCAGTACCAGGCTGTCTTTATGACTATAGCCATGTAATATAGCTTGAAGTCTGGTAAAGAAATCCTCCCTGTATTGTACTTTTTCACTCAGGGTTGCATTAACTATTTGGGGTCTTTTGTTTTTCCATATGAATTTAAGGATTTTTTCTCCCAAGTTTGTGAAAAAGCTCATGGGGATTTTGATTGTGATTGAATTGAATCTGTGTATTAATTTGGGTAGAATGGACATTTTTATCAAAATTCTCCATGTGGAAGTTGACTGTTTTGAGCAGAAGTTCACTGTTTCAGTCAGTTCTTTGATGCAGTCCTTTCTGTTGTTGTTGTTGTTGTTTTTTCCAATATGCATCACTCCCAACTACTTGGACAAAAGCTCAAGGGGCCGTGCACAAGAAATACTTACAACTAGGTAACTGGCACTAGCATCCACAGATGAGGGATACCATTCGTCGTTTGTTTTTCTGGGACTGTGTTACTTCACTCAGCATGATGTCCTCTAGCTCCAGCCATTTTCCTGCAAAGCTCGTGATGTCGTCTTTCTTTACTGCTGCATAGAACTCCATTGTGTAGATGTACCACATTTTCTCTATCCATTCGTCAGTTGAGGGGCATTTAGGTTGGTTCCAGCTCTTTGCTATTGTGAAGAGAGCTGAAATAAACATGGCCGTGCATGTATCTCTGTGGTGGCGTAAGTCTTGAGGGTACATGCCCAGGAGTGGTATGGCTGGGTCGGGTGGCAAGTTCATTCCAAGTCTTCCAAGGGTTCTCCACACTGCTTTCCATAGTGGCTGTACGAGTTTACATTCCCACCAGCAGTGGATGAGTGTTCCCCTTTCCCCACAACCTCTCCAGCACTTGGTATCATTTGTTTTCTTGATCCTAGCCAGTCTTACTGGAGTAAGATGATATCTTAAAGTGGTTTTGATTTGCATTTCCTTAATGATTAGTGATGTTGAGCAGTTCTTGAGGTGTTTCTCAGACATCTCTAATTCCTCGCTTGTGAAGTCTCTGTTCAGTTCTTTGCTCCATCTATTGAGCGGGTCATTTGTTTTCTTTTTTCTTTGTTTTTTGAGTAGTTTATATATTCTGGAAATCAATGCTTTGTCAGATGTATCTGCAGTGAAGGTTTCCTCCCACTCTGTGGGATTTCTCTTCACTTCCTTGATTGTTTCTTTTGATGTACAGAAGCTTTTGAGTTTGATGAGGTCCCATTTGTCAATTGTCGACCTTAATTCTTGTGCAGCTGCTGTCTGATTTAGGAAGTCTTTTCCTACGCCTATGTCTTGTAGTCTGCTGCCAACTTTTTCTTCTATCACCTTCAGAGTTTGGGGTTTCACGTTGAGGTCTTTAATCCATCTGGAGTTGACTTTTGTACAGGGTGAGAGGTAGGGGTTTAATTTCATTCTTCTACAAGTGGTGATCCAGTTTTGCCAACACCACTTGCTGAAGATGCTGTCTTTTCTCCATTGTGGTTTCTTGGCCCCCTTGTCAAATATGAGATGGCTGAAATTGTATGTGCTCAGATTTGGATCTTCGGTTTTGTTCCATTGGTCAACAGGTCTGTTTTTGTGCCAGTACCAGGCTGTTTTTATGACTATAGCCCTGTAGTATAGTTTAAAATCTGGTATAGAGATCCCTCCTGTGTAGCTCTTTTCACTCAGGATTGATTTGGCTATTCGGGGTCTTTTGTTTTTCCAAATGAATTTAAGAACTTTTGTTTCCAAGCCTGTGAAGAAACTCTTGGGGATTTTGATTGGGATTGCATTAAATCTATACAAGAGTTTTGGTAAAATGGACATTTTTACAATGTTAATTTTCCCAATCCATGAGCATGGGAGGTTTTTCCATCTTCTGAGGTCTTCTTCAATTTCTTTCTTTAAGGGTTTAAAATTTTTGTTGTAGAGGTCTTTGGTGTCTTTGGTTAGGTTTGTTCCTAGGTATCTTATTGTTTTTGAGGCTATTGTGAGTGGGAAGGTCTCTTTGAATTCTTTCTCCAGTTGCTTGTTCTTGGTGTAAAGAAAGGCCATTGATTTTCTAAGGTTAATTTTGTATCCTGCCACTTTGCTGAAGCTGTTAATCGTTTCTAGGAGTTTTCTGGTGGAGTTTTTTGCATCCCTTAAGTAAACAATCATATCATCAGCAAATAGGGATAGTTTGACTTCCTCTTTTCCAATTAGTACTCCTTTAATATCCTTTTCTTGCCTTATTGCTCTAGCAAGTGTTTCAAGCACTATATTGAAGAGGAGTGGTGATAGGGGGCAGCCTTGCCGAGTTCCTACCTTTAAAGGGAATGTTTCTGTCATTTCCCCATTTAGGATGATATTGGCTGTGGGTTTCCTGTATATGGCTTTGATTACATTGAGGAATGATCCCTCCAATCCAATTCCTTCTAGGACTTTAAGCATGAAGGGATGCTGGATTTTGTCAAAGGCTTTTTCAGCATCAATTGCGATGATGGTGTGGTTTTTGTCTTTGATTCCGTTTATGTGTTTGATGATGTTTATTGATTTTCGTATGTTGAACCATCCCTGCATCTCTGGTATGAATCCAACTTGGTCATGATGGATGATCTTCTTGATGTGGGTCTGTATGCGATTTGCCAGTATTCTGTTTAGAATTTTGGCATCTGTGTTCATGAGGGAGATGGGTCTATAATTCTCCTTTTTAGTTGTATCTTTGCCTGGTTTTGGTAATAGAGTGATGTTGGCTTCATAGAAGGAATTTGGGAGAATTCCCTCTGATTGTATACTTCTAAACAGTTTCAGTAATAATGGTTGTAGGTCTTTTTGAAATGTTTTATAGAATTCTGCTGTGAAACCATCTGGGCCTGGGCTTTTTTTAGTTGGGAGGCTTTTTATTATATCTTCAATTTCCTCAAGTATTATGGGTCTGTTCAAGCTGTCAATCTCTTCTTGGTTAAGCTTTGGTGAATCCCAGGATTTCAGATATTCATCCATTTCTCTTAGGTTTTCAAATTTAGTAGAGTATTGGTTTTTGAAGTATTCTCATATGGTTATTTGGATCTTTTCTTTATCTGTTGTGATGTTTCCCATTTCATCACGAATGCTATTGATTTGGAGTTGCTCTTTCTTTCTTTTGGTTAACTGGACTAGAGATCTATTTTGTTTATCTTTTCAAGGAACCAGCTGTTGGATTCATTGATTTTTGTATTGTTTTCTTTGTTTCTATTTCATTGATTTCTGCTCTGATTTTTGTTATTTCTTCCTGTCTGTTGGGTTTAGGATTCATTTGTTGTTGTCTTTCAAGTGTTTTTAGCTGCAGTGTTAGTTCGTTTATTTGTTCTCTTTCTATATTTTTAATGTGGGCACTTAGGGCTATAAATTTCCCTCTTAGGACTGACTTTAATGTATTCCACAGGTTTTGTTCTGTTGTATTGTCATTTTAATTTAGTTCCAGGAATGCTTTTATTTCATTCTTTATTTCTTCCCTGACCCACTCACTCATTATTCAGAATTGTGTTGTTTAGTCGCCATGTGTTCTTATAGTTAGTAGGACTTACCCTGATGTTAATATTGAGCTTTATTGCACTGTGGTCTGAGAGAATGCATGGAATAATTTCAATCCTTTTGTGTTTGTTGACATTTCTTTTGTGTCCCATTACGTGGTCAATTTTGGAGTATGTTCTGTGGGGTGCTTAGTAGAAAGTATATTCTCTGGTGTTTAGGTGGAATATTCTATAGATATCTGTGAGGTCCATTTGGTGTATTATATTGTTCAGTTCTGATGTCTCTCTATTTTTTGTCCAGTTGACCTATCCAAGGGACTCAGTGGGGTATTGAAGTCTCCCACTATTATCGTGTTGTGATTAATCTGTGTCTTGAGGTCCTGAAGGATTGTGTTTATAAAGTTTGGTGCACCAGAATTTGGTGCATAAACATTTAAGATTGTGAAATCTTCCTGGTTAATTGTTTCATTGATAAGGATATAATCGCCCTTTTTGTCTTTTCTGATTAACTTTACTCTGAGGTCTATTTTGTCTGATATTAGAATAGCCACTCCTTCTTGCTTTTTGGTACCATTTGCTTGGAATAATTTTTTCCATCCTTTCACTCTAAGATGGTGTCTGTCCTTGAGGGTGAGATGGGTTTTTGTAGGCAGTATATAGATGGATCCTGTTTCCTAATCCATTCTCCCAGTCTATGTCTTTTGATTGGGGAGTTTAGACCATTAATATTTAAGGTTATTATTGAGAGATGTGTCTTGTTTCTTTTCAACTTATTTTTCATTTGCATACTTGGTCTAGGTATTCATTTACTCTGTTATGCTTTTGTTAATTTCTTGCTTTAGTTGCTTGGGGATAGTTGCTCCTTTCCTCTGTTCTTTGAATTGCTTCGAGTATTTTCTGGTGTTGGGTTTTTTTTTTAAACATCTATTCTTTCATTTTGTTTATGTCATGAAAGATTTTCTTTCTCCTTCAACTATGATTGATATTTTTGCTGGGTATAGTAATCTGGGATGGCATCTAAAGTCATTTAGCACTGGGAATACTTTGGTCCATGTTCTTCTGGCTTTCATAGTTTGCACTGAGAAGTCAGCTGTGATTCTGATGGGTTTCCCCTGTTTGCACTGAGAAGTCAGTTGTGATTCTGATGGGTTTCCCCTTATATGTAACTTGTGTTTCTCTTGTGGCTGGCTTTCAGTATTTTGTCCTTCTTTTGAGCATCTAGTGTTTTAACTATGATATGGCATGGGGAATTTCTTTTTTGGTCTTGTCTATTTGGTGTTCTATGTGCTTCTTGTATTTGTATGGGTTTTTTTTTTCAGTTTGGGGAAATTTTCTTCTATTATGCTGTTGAAGATCTGGTCAATAGTGTTGTCTTGGGATTCTTCTCCTTCCTCTATCCCTATGATATGGAGGTTTGGTCTTTTCATAGTTCCTTTCACATTTCCTGGTTGTTCCACTCTTGTGTTTTTAAAAAATTTTTCATAATCTTTACTTGAGGTTTCTAGCTGCACTGTGTTATCCTGTAGGTCTGATAATCTTTTTTCTGCTTCATCCATTCTGCTTCTGAGGCTTTTTCCCATCCTTTCCTGCTGATTGGATGAATGTTCAACTTCCTTTTTCATTCCATCCTGTGATTTCTTCAGTATTTCCACTTCCTTTTGGAGCTTTTCATTCTCTTCTCCTTGCTTTGCTGGTCAGTTTTTTTCTTCCTTTCAGCCTGAGATCTTTCCAGTGTTTCCACTTCCTTCTGGAGTTTGTCATTCTCTCCCTCTAGTTCTTTTCAGAGTTTATATTTCTCTTCCTCTAGTTCTTTTCAGAGTGTGTCAGTCTCTCCCTTTAGTGCTTTCCAGAGTTTGTCATTCTTTCCTTCTAGTTCCTTCATAAGTTTTTCATTCTCTCCCTTTAGTTCTCTGATTTGTTCTTTATAGTCTTTGAATATGTCTACAATTGTTCTTCTAAGGTCAGTGTCTTGGTTTCCTTCCAGGGAGATCTCGTTGTCGGGATCTTTTACAGGATTGGCTGAGTTCAGTGGGGATTATTATGAGCTTTTCCCATATTGCTGTTTTTCCGTTGTGTCTTTGGCATGTGTATTTGTTTTTCTTATTTTTTCCCTTTGTTTGTTTGTTTGGCTCCTGTTGCTAATCTCAAATGTTAATATGGAGGACAGGTTGGTCAATCAGTTTGCTTCCTGCTGGTTTCTTCCTCAGCTTTGGCTGTGCATCATGGACACTGCTGGATTGTCCCAACCACAGTAAACCACAGCACCAGCAGTTTACACTTTCCACTACAGTACCAGTAGCTTAAGGGGGGGGTTACTCCTTTGGCTGGTGCGCTGGACCCTATGAGTGTGTGCACCACTGTCTGTCCTATCCATGTGCATAGTTCCTCTCTATGGTTCTAGCAGTGGGTGGCAGATGCCTGGGGTGGGCAGCAGCAAGCCTGTGGGCCAGACACCCACTTGGCCAATGAGTCTGTGCACCACTATCTGTCCTTCTATCCATGCACACAGTTCTTCTCTATGGTTCTAGTGGTGGGCGGCAGATACCTGGGGTTGACAGCAATAAGCCCGTGTGCCAGACACCCACCTGGATGAGTGTGTGCATTGCTGTCCTTCTATCCATGCACAGGGTTCCTCTCTATGGTTCTAGCGGTGGGTGGCAGATGCCCGGGGTAGGCAGCAGCAAGCCTGCATGCCAGACACCCTCCTGGCTGATGAGTGTGTGCGCCGCTATCTGTGTGTTGATGTGTTTCTAACCACATTCTCCTTCTTTAAAATAAAACTTTTGGAGGTGGGAGACACAGGTTTTCCAGTTATTGTTTCTTTTACTTTGTCACACTTGGGACAGAGGACTGGTAAACTTTGAAAGGGGAGG
Source organism: Rhizomys pruinosus (assembly GCA_009823505.1). Classification (NCBI taxonomy): domain Eukaryota; kingdom Metazoa; phylum Chordata; class Mammalia; order Rodentia; family Spalacidae; genus Rhizomys; species Rhizomys pruinosus. The sequence goes on along the minus strand of VZQC01006141.1, from coordinate 284,949 downwards.
TGCTTGATCCTTGGAACATTCTCTTAGCAAGTCTTTTGATAGGTATCATCTGGGATGGGGGGTGTCATATTTGCTTAGTATGCACAAAGGTCTACCCCATTCCCAGCACCTCCAAAATAAGATCTGAGCACCTACATCTTAATTCCACCTGGGCCTCTGCTTAAAAATTGAAATTTCACCCCTACTTTTCCTAACCAGTTAGTTCTCCAGTGATTCAAGGAGGTCTGGGAATTTGCATATTTTAAAAGCTTTTCTGGTGATCTCATCAGAGTGAGCTTGAGAGTCCCTGGTGTGGGGTGTCCTAGGGCCAGCCATGGGCAATTCAAGCAGAGAGTGTAGGATACATTTGTGGATGTGGCTGCATCTGAAGACAAAGCTCATCTCTTGTGCTTCATCATTTTCATGGGGACATCCTGGAACTTGTCACCACAAGGTAAGGAGCATCTGCACCTGTTGCCCAAGAGTGAGAAGCAGGGGCAAAGCTAGGATGCCCCTTCCTCATCCCTATCCTCCCAGCTCTGTCTACCCTCACAAAGACATGACTTCCATACAGAAATACACATAGTCTTTGATCCCATTTGTGTTCAGGAGATCTCCACTGTGCACACATCTGATCCATTTTGCTTGGCACTGAAGGAGAAGAGAGAGGCCATTTAACAGCCTCTACAAAGTCATCAGCAGAGGGCAAAAGGATCTCTAGCCCAGGCATCAACACAAATCATTATAACTCTGAAATTCACTTTAACCTCTTTCCCGTGTTGGAAGCATGCTTTATATACTCCAAAAGTTCTGTGGCAACCTCCTGTTTTGTTTTTTGTTTTGTTTTGTTTTGTTTTGTTTGGATAGAGCTGAAGGAAACTACAGTGGGGGTAATTTTCTGTATTTTTACCATAAACTTTTAATTACCACCAGGAAAGAAAAAGAGCAGTAAATTGAATGTTCTCTTCTGAAAGCTACACACAGAGAGGAAGGAAACTCCCAAGGCCTTGATGATATCACTGGCCAACGTCCTTAGACACAGTCAGTAATGCCAATCAGACTGCTGTTTGGCACCAGAAGGAAAACAATTCATTCCTGTTTTTGTTGAGAATTCAAAAGGCATTAAAATAATGAATTGCCAATTTCACCTTAATGTTGTTCTCAAATCTGTAAGCAGAAGTAAGTGCTATGAAGACTCTTGAGAAAAGTGTAGTGGCATGTCTGGTGCTTCTCATTTCTGATGCTTACTGTATAATAATGTATAATAATACATATGCTGAGATTTCAACTACATAATCATGCATGATGTGTTTACATGATGCTCTTATACATGAGTTTTATTGCAGTTTTTACCTGTATTGTTCATGTTAGTTGAATAAAGATCATACTACAAGATGTGTATTTAATTTCACAAGTCATAAGTATATTGAGCATTCACTGTGATAGGTATTACAACAATATATTTTTTACTTTTTATTGTTTTATTATATATATATATATATATATTGTACAAGAAACAATATTTTTTTTCTGAAGAACCTGTTACATTTATTCTGCCTGAAATAAACACTTAAATGTCAATTACCACTGAGATTTATGAGGGAACTTTTTATTTACATTTAAATTTGTCTTCTTCTTTATGTTCCAGTCTATAAATGGCTTATGCTTGAACTTCATGTAAGTTCCCAGTACAAGGAGGTGGGAGTAGGAGGTGGGGAAGATCCTCATCACATACGAAAGCATAACCCAAATCTCTCCACATTTGATACTTCTGCTCTTCTAGGAGGTAGTCCGCTTTAATGGGTTGTTAGATGCTTATATCCTGATATTTTCCACTTGCTGTTTGGTGTGAGGCGAGAAACGCAGCATTTAGCACTGCTAAGGAAGACAGTGGAAGACAGCAGAAGCACTTTGCAGTGATGCTGTCCCAATTCCCAAGAGTCCCCAGAATGCATTCAAGACTCCTCATAATATGGTTCTGTGGCAGACAAGATATGAAGAAAGCCCATTCTGCCCTGGGTCCTCAGGACAGCACTGTGTTATAAAGGCAAAGGGCATGTGGTTAGGGGGCAGGCTGGGCCCCTGTGTGATGCTACGGTGAGTGGTAGCACCATTTGAGGACAAATCCGGGAGGCATGCATAGCTTGGTTTCCCAGAGACAAGCAGATGAGGTGGGGCAGATAGACCGATTCTAGTGTGCCCAGGAAGGCTGCAGATCATGATGCTGGTTGCTGATTTGGCATCAAGGTGTGAAACTGTCAAAGCCACAATGGCTGAGAGGGGCACCAACATGCTGCAGCCAGAGAAATGAATGGCCAACCGATGCGTGGATAACAGAGGATGTTCTGTGACTGCCTTGGCCAGCAGCTCAGAGCTTCACAAGACCTCTCTGCCTGGCCAGCTGCTCTTGGACAACGTCTCCCATCGAACCTTCGAGGCACTTACATAGCATATTTCTGTGTCCACTCTCTTGCTAGTCTGTTGTACTTTTCTCTGTCAGCCTTGTAGGTGTGGGCTATTTCTGGCACCAGTGGGACATCGGGGTTGGGGTCGCAGAGCAGAGAGCAGATGGACAGAAGAACTTTGGACACAGTCAGTGCTGGAGACCACTGTGACCGCAGGATGTCTAGGCAGATGCTGCCATTGCTGTTGATATTAGGGTGATAGATTTTGGTAGTGAAAGAAACCTTTGGGGGCTTGAAAGGATAATCTGTAGGAAAGTGGATGGTCAGGAAAAAAACACCTCCTTGGTAAGGACTTTCATTCGGGCCCATGATGGTGGCCTGCCAGTGGAACAAGTCGTCACCCACTGATCCTGCAGAACACTGGGCAGGAGGATCCCTCTGTAAGTCAGTTCCTTCTGGATCTGTTTCAGCGCCATGCTCTTCAGGACCCAGCGGCCCAGCGGGACTGCCTGAGGTGAGGTGGCCCTCGGCTCGGCCGCAGCGCTGCTCGTCGGGAGCTGGGCAAGAAACAATATTTTAAAAGTCTTATCTCATAAGATGTCAAAAGATATAGGGACTTTGTCATTTTAAATGTTTTATTTTATTGAGGGTGATTGGGAATTAAACCCAGGATTTACACATGCTAAACATGAGCTCTAGCAATAGTCTACATCCCCAGTCTAATTTCATAGACAAGGAGACTTAGAATTGGAGAGAAGATTTAGAAGAAGGAAGCAAACCCCCAAAGATGCTATCACTGAAAAACCAGGACTGTTGACTTTCTGACACTTACTTTTAAATAATTTTATCTTTTCACTTTTCTCTTGTTCTTCCACTAACTCTGCATATTGTCATATTGTCATAGTCGAGAAACCATGTCCTTGAATCAACGTTCTCATCTATAAAAGATGCACTTGAATCAAATGACCTGAAGTCCCTCCAGTTTCTAACATTCCGTAAGCACATATGGTTCCTGCCATCAAAAAGCCTCTGGTCTCTTATGTAAAGTCACTGGCAGGGCACCATGTAAACTGTACTGCATCAGTACGGTTCTGAAGCCATCGATAAGTGAATGTGAACTGGAAGCATGATAGATACAGAACTTCAAAAATCACTTACAAAAATTCACAAGATGGTTAGGTGTGTTGGTGCACACATTTAACTCCAGCACTCAGGAGACAGAGGCAAGCTGTCTGTGGGACCAACAAGATGTCTGTGGGACCAAGTCCAGTTGGGTCTACACAGGGAGTTCCAGGCCAGCTGGGGCTACATAGTAAAAGCCTGTCTAAAAAAAAATAAAAAACTAAAAAATAAAACAAATTTTTATAAGATAAATTCATGCTCTTTGTAATAAATCAAGTATTATCAGAATGTCTGAAAATGGAGAATAATGAGGGGGAAAAGAGGAGAGCAAAGGTTTGCAGTCTGAGGCTCATGATCAGTACTTTTATATCTCCTGCCTGCACTGACGGTGCATTTAATAAACAGTTGGTTGAATAAATTTAATAAACTATTGGTTGAATAAACTTATTACAGTTTGGAGAAGTTTGTTTCATCATTAAAAGGACACATACAACAGCTCTACTGAGCTCGCGGTGGATCCTTTACGACATACAGATACTAAGATGATGTGGGTTGTCTGGCCCTCGTGTTGTTACACTGGCCTGTATCTTAAATGCAAATTAAGATGGGTCCTTCAAGATCTTCTTTTAAATTCAAATTGGAATTGGCAAATTGGAAGGACCAGAAAAGAGTTCAAGTAACTTTTTAACTCCATAAACCCTAAAGAGAATAGAGAATGGACAAATAAAGCATCAAAACACTAGGCAAAAGTTTTTGCCCTCTACTCCATCAATGCTTAGTGTGGATCAGTTTTCTTAGGCCTTAGATGTTGTCTCTTAGATTTCCTCCACTGTTACAACATCGTTACAACACTAAGATCATTTCCTGACTTACGGGTAGCAGCATATCTAGAGGTATATGGTTTCTACCATAGACCCAACTAACTGTAACTGAAATGCTGGTCTAAACTGGAAGTGAGAAAAAAAAATGGTCCGTGCTTTTAATTTTCTTTTGTTACTTCATAGAGAACTAAACATGGTAAGTTTAGGTGAATGATGGCTCTATTTTTAAGTTAGTAATTCTTCCTTCCTTCCTTCCTTCCTTCCTTCCTTCCTTCCTTCCTTCCTTCCTTCCTCCTTCTCTCCCTCCCTCCCACTTCTCCTTCCTTCCTCTCTCCTTCCCTCCCTCCCTTCCTTTCTTTCTTCCTGAAACAGTTGCTTACAACACCAGTTGCTTACAACTTCCAAGTCTCTGTGCTAAGTTTTCAGCCATGCCAGAGACTCATTATTTATGTAAATCTAGGAAGAATATGCAAAGTATGTAAGTTTGCTAGAACTGCCATAACAAAGTATCACAGATTGGGCAGTTTAAACAATATAATCTATTTCCCACCGTTGTAGAGACTGGATGTGTGAGATCAAGATGCCAGTAGTTGCTGTTTCTTCTGAGGCCTGTCTTCTTTAGCTTGCTTCTTGTCTTCACATACATTTTCTCTGTGTTTACTCTATTCTAATTTATTCTATTCTTCTTTTAGGGCATCAGTTATCTTAAACTAGGTCCCATCCATATGACCTCATTTTATCTTACTCTTTTTTTTTTTTTTTTTTTTTTTTTTTTTTTTTTTGGTCTGTTTTCGAGACAGGATCTCCCTTTAGTCCCAGCTGGCCTGGAGCTCACTATGTAGATCAGATGGGCCTTGAACTCACAGAGATCTGCCTGCTTTATCTTACCTTTTTAAAGCTCCTTATCTCCAAGTTCAGTTACATTTCTGGATCCAACACAAGGGGGTTAGAGAGAGTTCAGTAAGTAAGGTACCTGCCTTGTAACCATGAGAAACTGAGTTTGGATCCACATATGAATGGTGGTGTACCCAGTAAACTCAGCCCTGGAGGACAGAGATAGGAGCAACTCCAGAGCTCACAATTCAGCTGGTCTAGCCAATCAGTGAGCCTCCGGTTCAGTGAGTGACCCTGTTCCAAAAAGAAGAGGTCTAGAGCAATAGAGGAAGGCATGTGACATCAGCTTGTGGTATCCATACACGTACTCCCACATCCCCCAACACACTCAAAGAAATTCAACACATGAATATTATGGGCTGAGGGATGGATTCACATACCACAAAGCTTCAATATTCTAGTCTCGATTATTGAAAAGGAGATGCTCCCAGGTATTTGCTGGGATTTTTTCTGTATGTTTAAGAGGTAAACAAATGCATGTTTTTCTGACAAATTGAAAATCAGCTAAAAAATCCAAAGCGTGGAACTTTCCCCATTGATTCTGGATTTTGTTGTTTGATAAAGATGGTAATTTTTTGTGTTTTGGCACTAGGCTATGTTAAGCAGCCCTGAATGTTTTGTTTACTAAGTCCCTAGTTACAGCCTGCAGCTGACGTAGAATGCCTTGCTCTGGAAATGTGTACACATTGTACAAGCTCTAAAAGAGGAAAAAAGCACAATATTTTACTGGTGTTAGGCTGAGATTTATTTATGGGGAGGATTTCAAGGGTATTAAAAAAGGGATGGATGATGTTGAACAATTTTCTTGTAATGAACATAGATGAATTGCTTGGACTTAGATAAAAGGAAACAGTATTATTTGAGGTCAAGGGGAGCTGCCTCATTTTAAGGCTATTGGCTTCGTTTATCAACAGGAAGCAACAAGCTTGTTTAAAGATACTTCTGTTTCCATAGAGGACATTTTCATTTCTAACCTTGGCATTGACCTATATAAGCCCTTGTGAAATGATGAAGGATAATGATAAACTCCATTTCTGCACCAATTTTGGTATTATCGCAGGGTGGTAATTTTTTTTAAAACAGTCTTGGTTTGAAAAGATGAGGATGTAGCTTAGTGGTAAAGTACTTGCCTGGTATGCTTAAAGCCCTAGGTTAGATTCCCAGCACTGCAAAAATAGCAACAACAATAATAATCAATACATACTTTAAAAATCTTTGATTTGTCTCTATAACATTAGATTGGAGTTGTTTTCAATGGAAAAACTCATTTTAAATCTAATACTAAGCTGATCTTTTTCTGTAAGAAAAATAATATTTTTTCATATCACTTTTACAGGACAGTCAAATTCTCTGCAATAGAATAAGGCATTTTGCCTTACAGGTAAAGACCCCAGGGTTAGCAGATTTGCATGCCCCCCCCCCAAAGACAGGCCTAGAAATCTGGGAAGACCAAGATCTAACATATTTTAGTTATAGTTGTGGCTGCTATAACAAAAATCCCATAAGCACAGGGTGCTATAATAAAAATATGCAATACCAATCTTAGTTTCCATTAAGCAATGGAAATTTATTTCTCAGAGTCTGAAGGCAGAAGTCTAACTACCATCATGGAATCAGCATGGTTGGATTCCAGTAAGGACCCTTTTCCTGGTGTGCAGATGAACCTGCACTGTAACTTCACTGTAACCTCAATGGCAAAAAGTAAAGAGAAAGAATGCCCTCCAATATAACGTTGTTACTTCCCACAGGCTCGGTGTCCAAATACCCTTCCACTGGGGAAGGGATAGATTCACAGTCCAACTCCAAAGTCCCTCGATGCCTGTTTTGGGCTGATTCTAGCCATAGATTCACAGAGGTTTGTGCCATGAAGCCTTGGAGACCAATGAAACCATGCCTCCTGCTAATGATTAATTATCGTTAATTGTTCCTAAGTACCTCAGGAACTAGGAAAGTGTGCACCCCACTTAAGGTTGTAGGAATCTGAAGGCTGAGCCAGAGAGAGACTCTCCCAGCTGCTCTTTGGTTACCTGAGACCCCTTCCTGAGTTTCCCAGCATGCTGAGTCAAGACAGCCCAGAGCCAGTGGAAAGGACTCTTGTGGTTCTTTATCTTACATTGGAAGAGCACATAGATTTCCAGGCTCTTTTTTTTGTCAGTGTTAACCTTTCTTGGACACAAATAGAGTAGGGCTTAGAGATTGCATCAAGAAACTAACCAAAATTAGAATTTTAGTAAATGCAATGGCTCAGTGAAACAATATGTCAACTGGTTAACTATTTAGTACCTATTAGTGAGAGATTAAAAAAAAACTCAAATCAAAACAAAGAAACATGTAAAGTCCTTGATTTGGGTCCCCTACCTGGTGCATGTAGAGAAATAAGAAACACTCTAGGGTCTGGAGAGATAGATAGCTTAGTGGTTAAGAGCACTGGCTATTCTTCCAAAGGACCCAGATTCAATTCCCAGCACTCACATGACAGCTAACAACCATCTACAACCCCAGTTCCAGGGATTCCGATGCCCTCTTCTGGCACAGGTGCATTAACACACATGCAGACAATACACTCATACACATAAAATAAAATGATAAATAAATATTAAAAAAGAAACACTCTAAAATATGCCTGAAAATAAACTGCATAGATATTTTCTCCTTAGAGGTCAGGTCCTATGGCTCAGTTTTTTATGTGAAAGCTAAAGTAAGGACTTGGGTTCAGATCCCTAACTCCAAAGTAAAAGCACAGGGGTGCAGCTTTGTAAACACCCATGTAAAAGAGCAGCAGCGCAGCTTTGTAAACTCCCATGAAAAAGTGCATCAGTGCAGCTTTGTAAAGACCCATGTAAAAGCTCAGCGGTGCAGCTTTGTAAACTCCCATGTAAAAGCACAGTGGTGCAGCTTTGTAAGCACCCATGTAAAAGCGCAGCTGTGCAGCTTTGTAAACTCCAATGTAAAAGAGCAGCGGTGCAGCTTTGTAAACTCCCATGTAAAAGCTCAGCGAGCACTTTTGTAAGCACCCATATAAAAGTGCAGTGGTGCAGCTTTGTAAACTCCCATGTAAGAGTTCAGCAGTGCAGCTTTGTAAACACCCATGTAAAAGTGCAGCTGTGCAGCTTTGTAAACACCTATGTAAAAGTGCAGCGGTGCAGCTTTGTAAACTCCCATGTAAAATCTCAGCGAACACCTTTGTAAGCATCCATGTAAAAGTGCAGCTCTGCAGCTCTGTAAACACCCATGTAAAGGCAGCTGGTGCAGCTTTGTAAACACCCATGTAAAATCTCAGCAGTGCAGCTTTGTAAACTCCCATGTAAAATCTCAGCGGTGCAGCTTTGTAAACTCCCATGTTAAAGTGCAGCGGTGCAGCTTTGTAGACTCCCATGTAAAAGCTCAGCAGTGCAGCTTTGTAAACTCCCATGTAAAAGAGCAGCGGTGCAGCTTTGTAACATCCCATGTAAAAGCTAGGCATTTGTAGTGTAGTGCAGCTGTGCTTTGTAAACTCCCATGTAAAGTGCAGCGGTGCAGCTTTGTAGACTCCCATGTAAAAGCTCAGCAGTGCAGCTTTGTAAACTCCCATGTAAAAGTGCAGTGGTGCAGCTTTGTAAACTCCCATGTAAAAGCTGAGCGAGCACTTTTGTAAGCACCCATGTAGAAGTGCAGCGGTGCAACTTTGTAAGCTCCCATGTAAAGGCAGGTGCAGCTTTGTAGACCCCATGTAAAAGTGCAGCGTGCAGCACTTTTGTAAACACCCATGTAAAAGTCAGCGTGCAGCTTTGTAAACTCCCATGTATAAAGTCGCAGTGGGCAGCTTTGTAACATCCCATGTAAAACTCAGGTGCAGCCTTTGTAAACACCCATGTAAAAGTGCAGCGGTGCAGTTTTGTAAACTCCCATGTAAAAGTGCAGTGGTGCAGCTTTGTAAACTCCCATGTAAAAGATCAGTGGTGCAGCTTTTGTAAACCCCATGTAGAAAGTCAGGGTGCAGCTTTGTAAGACACCCATGTAAAAGTGCAGCAGTGCAGCTTTGTAAACACCCTATGTAAAAGTGCAGCGGTGCAGTTTTGTAAACTCCCATGTAAAACTGCGCATTTGTAGCACAGTGCAGTGGCAGCATTGTAACCTGTAAACTCAGCATGCAGTTGTAAAACGTAATCTCAGCGGTGCAGCTTTGTAAACACCCATGTAAAAGAGCAGCATGCTGCAGCTTTGTAAACTCCCATGTTAAAGTGCAGTGGTGCAGCTTTGTAAACTCCCATGTAAAAGAGTGAGCACTGACAAGTATCAGCTCAGCTTTGTAAACTCCCATGTAAAAGTGATCAGTGTGCAGCTTTGTAAACCCCATGTAAAAGACATGGTGCAGTCTGAAGCCTGAGCGAGTGCGCTTTGTAAACTCCCATGTAAAATCTCAGCAACACTGTAAGCATCCATGAAACGTTGCCTTGTAAACACCCATGTAAACAGCAGTGGCAGCTTTGTAAACATCCCATGTAAAATCTAGCAGTGGTGCAGCTTTGTAAACTCCCATGTAAAAGCATCAGCGTGAGCATTTGTAAAGCACCCATGTTAAGAGCGCAGCTGGTGCAGCTTTGTAAATCTCCCATGTAAAATCGTCAGCGGTGCAGCTTTGTAACTCCCATGTAAAATCTCAGCGTGCAGCTTTGTAAGACTCCCATGTAAAATGCTCAGCAGTGAGCACTTTGTAACTACCCATGTAAAAGTGCAGCGGTGCAGCTTTGTAAACTCCCATGTAAAAGTGCAGTGGTGCAGCTTTGTAGACTCCCATGTAAAAGCTCAGCAGTGCAGCTTTGTAAACTCCCATGTAAAAGTGCAGCGGTGCAGCTTTGTAGACTCCCATGTAAAAGCTCAGCTGAGCCTTTGTAAGCACCCATGTAAAGTGCAGCGGTGCACTTTGTAAATCCCATGTAAAGATGCAGAGGTGCAGCTTTGTAACTCCCATGTAAAAGCTCAGCTGAGCACTTTTGTAAGCACCCATGTAAAAGTGCAGCTGTGCAGCTTTGTAAACACCCATGTTAAAGTCGCAGTGCAGCTTTGTAACCCCATGTAAAATCTCAGCAGAGCAGCTTTGTAAAGCACCCATGTAAAATTCAGCTGGTGCAGCTTTGTAAACACCCATGTAAAAGTGCAGCATGGGTGCAGCTTTGTAAACTCCCATGTAAAAGCTCAGTGAGCACTTTTGTAAGCACCCATGTAAAAGTGCAGCGGTGCAGCTTTTGTAAACTCCCATGTAAAAGTGCAGTGGTGCAGCTTTGTAAGCACCTGTGTAAAAGCACAGCGGTGCAGCTTTGTAAACACCCATGTAAAAGCACAGTGGTGCAGATTTGTAAACTCTCATGTAAAAGTGCAGCGGTGAGCAGTTTTAAACACCCATGAAAAGGCAGTGTGCAGCTTTGTAAACCCCATGTAAAAAGGGGCGGATGCCCTTTGTTGAGTTCTAGGCCAGCCAGGGCTATACAGAGACCCTGTCTAAAAAAAAAAAAAAGATTTTATCATGTGTGAGGAAGGGGCCATGAGGCCCACACCTCTCCCTGAGGGTCAGTGGGCAGTTGGTAGATGTTGAGGGAGGGGCCATTTTCCTCAGCAATGTAGCCAGTGATATGTTGCCAATGTTCCAGTGGATACCCACCCTCCCATGCTCATGAAGGCAAACTTGGTTGAATTCACTGGGTCAAGAATAAAGAAAGAAAAAAAAAAACAAGGAAAAAAGAAAAGAAAAGAATCAAAGTAGAAGAGAAACTGTTGGGAAGAAGGTGAGTTTCAGTGGGGGTGAGGTGAGTTCCAGGGCAGCTGGGGCTATAGGGAGACCCTGTCTCAAAAAGACCAAAAAAAAAAAAAATGGTGGGTGCTTGATTTGGCAGCACATATACTAAAACCTGAACGATACAGAGAAGATGGGCACAGCCTCTGCACAAGGATGACATGCAACTTTGTGAAGCAGTCCATATTTTTTAAAAATATATTTGGTGGAAAATGATAGAGGAAGAAACTTGACATCAACCTCTGGTCCTCCACTTCTACAACAGAAATGCACCAAGCCACCACACACACACACACACACACACACACACACATGCACACAGACAGACACACACATGCCAGTTGTTCCCCTCGTTATAGTCTCATTGGTGTGCTCCCTTTCTTCTGCTAAATCAAAACATTCTTTAGAAAAAAAAGATTGCCATTGTGTCAGTGTCCAGTCTATAAAGAGAAATCTCGGCTCAGTTCAAAAAGGGAAGCCCGATCTAGCAGACCTGACTTTTGTCCTCGAGTGGAATGAACTGATAAGGAAAAGCCAAAAGAGTCAGGGGCTCCCCCTCAAAAAAAAAAAAAAAAAAAACCTGAGTGACCTGAAGACCAGATCCTCAATGTCTTGAGAAACACAAAAAATAGCCTGGTATAATCTGGGTAACTGTGGGCCTTAAACATCCAAAAGGAAAGTATAGAAACCAGAAAATAAATAAATAGTACAGGCTCTGAGAAATTATACTTCGGTATAAAACTTGAGATGCTTAGTAAATGACAAAAAAGTAAAAAAAAAAAAAAAAAAAAAAAAAAAAAGCACAGTTGTCTTTGCCTGTCTGAGCTGGCAAAGTTGCAGCTTACCTGTGGCGCATTGCTTTGCCATCCTTCAAAACGTGCAAAGACACAGCTTTTCAATTCACTTCCACATATGGATATCATGTTCTCACCAAGAATACTCCTCCAGAACCTTCTTGCCCAAGATGGGGACTGCTGAGACCATCACGAACTTAGTGGCAGAGCTACTATGGTGTTCCGCCTCTTCAGGAGTAATGCCATGTTGGACATACCCAGACGAAGACAAGATCAAGACAGGATGTGGTGCTACTGGACCTCATTTGGTGACCATGGGAAGGGAAAACCCCAGTGTGTGAGCACAGGGCAAACTGATTGGTTTGGGCTTGCCAAGGAGGAGCTCAAACTTGACATTTTTAGCCCTAATAAGAAAAAAAAATCATAAGCTGAAGGTGCAGAGAACCTATGATATATGTGGAATGCACATGTGCCATTATTTTGGTAGTGATGCCTATTAGAAGGAAATAACAACAAAAGAACAAGAGTAGGTCAAAGAACTACTGAAATGGTGAAACTTCTGCTTAAATCAGTACCTTCTGCATCAAAATTTACTGAGGGTTGGGGTGAAAAAGATGAAAGAAACATGTTTTTGGCAGACTGCATGTGCTCTGGTGGGGAGGGGACAGGGAGGGGGGCACGGGTATAGATTTATTTGAAATTTTGTATGAACTCACACAAAGCTTCAATCAAATGAAGAAATTCCTTTGAAAAAAAAAAAGAAAAAAAAAGGGAGGGCCTGGAGAGATGGACACCACTTAATAGAGCACCAAACTGCTCTATTGCGAGGACCCGGGTTTCAATCCCCAGCCACCCGCATGATGGCGAGAACCATCTGTAACTCCAAATTCAGGAGAACTCCAGTTCCTAGGGGAGTTCGACGCCCTCTTCTGACCTCCGCAGCATTGCCCGACACGGGTGCACAAACCACATGCCAACAGTACTTCATACACATAAATAAAATAAATAAATAAATAAATAAATAAAATTAAAAAAAAAATAAGGGAAAGTGAGGAGTGTTCACAGAATTGTTTATAATATAGAGAATTGTAAAAATGAAAAGTATAAAAACATTATGCAATAAAGGAAATGAATTAACATTATATTAAATATTTACAACAGAAAAAAAAAGAAAAGATAATATCTTTTTTTGTTTTTTGGTATGTTTGCTTTTTGTTTTCTGAGACAGGGTCTCACAATGTAGCACAGCTGTCCTGGACTCACGGTCCTCCAGCCGCAGCTGTGGAAGGGCGGAGATTACAGGTATGAGACGTCACGTCATATCTAGCTTGTCTTTTTAAATTTGTTTTATTAAGACGGGTTTCGTGTACCCACGGTAGTTCTGATCCGCTTGCTCCCACTTCTCAGGTGCTGGGATTATAGTATGCACCACATCATATGGCTATCCTAATTGAGTGTGTGAGTGTGAGTGTCTCTGTGTGTGTGTGTGTGTGTGTGTGTGTGTGTGCATGCGATGCATGGATAAGTTCTTAAGGCTTTGTACATGTGTTCAGAGCCCATAATTTGTTTTTTTTTGTTTTTTTTTTTGATGGCTCTCCACCTAATTACCTACATGTAAGTACATTTGTGTGTGCAGTCCTCATGAAAGCCAGAAGAGGGCACCAGATCCTCTGGAATTGGGGTTAGGAATGGTTTTAGGCACTATGTGGGTGCTGGGAATTGAACTCAGGTCCTCTGCATGCTCTTAACTGCTGGGCTATCTCTTCAACCCCTCTCTACCTTATTTTTTGAGACAGAGTCTCTCACTGAATCTGGACCTTATTAACTGGGTTAGACTAGCTGGCCAATAAGCTCCAAGGATCATCCTGTCTTTGCTCCCCAGTGCTGGGGTTATAAGCATACCCAAGCCTGCCTGGTTTTCACATGGGTGCTGAGGATCTGAACTTAAGTCCTCATGTTAATACATAGTAGGCACTTTATGGACTGAGCCATCTCCTCCAGCCCAAGTATGGCTTCTGCTATATTTTGAATGTATCTCCTAAAAATGTATCTACTGGAAACTTAATTGGATATTTGTAAAGGAGGACTTCAGGATCTAATTGAAGTTAGATGGGGTAATGAGGGTGGTACCCTGTGATCAGATTAATGACTTTATACAAAGAAGAAGGTCCTGAAATGACAAGTTCTAGCACTGTCCTGTCCTACGAGGCTGTCTGCCATATTGTGACACAGTAAGAAGGCCCTTGCTAGATGTTAGCATCTTGAAGTTAGGTTACTCAGTTTTGAGAACTTTGAAAAATAAATGTAATTTCCTTTATTTTTATTTTTTTCAGACAGGTTCTTATGTAGCCTGGCCTCAAACTTTTTATGTACCTAAGGATGACCTCAAACTCTCCTCCCTTTACCACGTTAGTGTGGAGATTACAAGTGGGTGCTACAGTGGCCAGTTTATGTGGTGCTGAGGATTGAACCTCAGTCCTGTGAAGGAAGCACTCCAGCAGCTGAGCTGCATCCTCAGACCCTCCCCTCCCCTCCCCTTCTTCTATTTCTCCCCCCTCCTCTCCACTTCTCTGAGACGGGTCTCACTATTGGCCTGGAATTCACTAAATAGATTAGACTGGCCTTGAACTCACAGAGTTCTTCCTGTTTCTGCCTCCCAAATACTGAGATTAAAAGCATGTGTCACCATGCCCAGCATAATGGTGTAGCAAATCTGGCCTCCAACCTATGATCCCCCTGGCTCCACATCTTCTACATACTCTACCAGTGTGTGGCACTCAGCTTGAGAAATGCTATTATAGTAACACAAAATTGGCACAGACAACTTTTCTATCAGCATCCCCCGGAACTAGAGCAGTGGGCATTCTAGCCAACGGGAAGGAGGAGGTGGTGGGTCATGTCTGTAGTCTCAGCACCTGGGCGGTGGAGGCTGGTGGCCCTTACTATGCAAGTTCAACATCTCTTGAAAAATAATTCCCAGAGAGTTGGGCATGGTGACTGACCTAGTTTGGTTCCTATTGCTGTGGTAAAACAGTGACAAGCAATTTGGGGAGAAAAGGGTTGATTTCACTCTGCAGGTTGTAGTCTATTATGGAGGGAAGCCAAGGCAGGGACTCAAGGCAGGAGCTGAGGCAGGGATCGTGGAGGAATGCTGCTTACTGGCTTGTTTGTCCTGCCTTGCTCAGCTACTATTTTTATACAGCCAAGGCCCACATGCCTAGAGATGGCACCATTGACAGTGGGTTGAGTCCTTCTGCATCAATTAGCAATAAAGGAAATGCCCTACAGACATGCCCACAGAAGTGACCCTAGTTTGTGTGAAGTTGACAAAAGCTAACCAGCACATGGTGAGGTAGAGACAGAAAGAGCAAGAGTTCTGGGCTAACCTCAGCTACATGAGACTCTGTCTTAATAAATAATAAAAGGAGGCAGAGGCAGGCAGATCTCTGTGAGTTCAAGGCCACCCTGGTCTACATAGTGAATTCCAGGACAGCTGGGGCTACAGGGAAACCCTGTCTCAAAAAGACAACAAAACAAGGAGAATAAATCCCAGAAATCACATATACCACTTATGTTTATATTCCATTCATCAAAAGTTAGTCATGCTCTCAGCTAGCTATAAATGAGCTGGAAACAGTTATCCTTTCTTGGGAGGCCACATGCCCATCTAAACAACAGTCTTCTTAATTATTAATAGAGAGGAAGGGTCAGGGAACAAAGTAGTTATTGGTAATTCAGCTTTTCTTTTTTTTTTTATTAGAGGGAAGGTCACCAGTCTCAGTCTTATGATTATGAAAATAGATTTAATAACAAACAGATCTGATTACATCTGGTTCTTCTGATAACTCCCTATGTGTAACTTTGGTTAAAGTCCTTAACACATAAGATTGTTGGAAGGATTAAGCCACAGTTCCTGAATCATGTGCAGTGTGCAATAAATGGTGTTTATTTTTCATTTTCTCCTGTTTAATTTCCCTGTTGGGAAAATTTATGGCCCCAAAACATGTCTACTAAAAAATGAATCGTACAATTAATTGTAGGATTCATGCCTTATGGGCTGCAGTAAGTACAGTGCCCAAACAGGGATGTATTAATTAAGTCCATTGTGAATGGCCTTTATACAGGTCATGAATCCCAGCCCTGGCCCCACAGAAAATCCCATTTCTTCTCTTAGGATTCTTTCGGTATGGAATAAATGTTTTCAAGAAAAGATGGCGTGGCAGAATTCCAAAATTTCAAGTATATTCCTATAGTAAATATGTCCACAAAACACATCTTTTTCTCCTGCTCAAGGAAACTAGAAAGTTCCTGATACTTTTTTTAGTCAATAGTAACTAGCTGTTGGGATCTTGAATTAGTTGAGTAATAAAGATGAATACCAGTTAGTTACCCTGGGCTTGGTGTGGCTTTAGTCTTTTTATTAGATAGGCAAATCTATGATAGAACCACCTGCGTTAACTTCAGCCTGGAAAAAAAGCAGCTCAGTACAATAAACATTCATCAGACACTTGCTTTGTGGCGGGCAAGCACTGAGCACAGAAAGAGACTGATGTCTTATGGAAGAGACAGAAACACGAAAGAAGAATATTAAAACGTGAGTAATCTGAGCCTAGGGTGGTGGTACCTGCCTCTGTCCCCAGTGCTCCAGAGATGGGAGCAGTAGAAGAGCCCAGGGCCAGCTGAGAAATTTGTATATTTATTTCTCTCCAGTATGGTTGCAGCTGAATAGGCAACTTAGTGTGGTGTTGTTTCTAGTAAATAACATACATTATATGTTTATGAAACTGTTCTAATCAAACACATTATTATGTGTAAATATATATATTTTTTGCAATCAGGGTGTTGCAAGTCCTGATTATGCAGAGATGCTAATCACGTATCATGCAAACTCCAATCATCATTTTCTATTTGCCCTCCAAAAGGAGGAACAGGTAAGGATTATCCCACCTGACGATGTATTAGTATTATATGCTAATAAAAAGCATTAGATGGTAATGTGCTGGGTGGGTATGGTGGCTCACGCCTTTAATCCCAGCACTTGGGAGGCAGAAGCAGGTGGATGTCTGTGAGATTGAGGCCAGCCTGGTCCACATAGTAAGTTCCAGGCCAGCCAGAGCTACAGGGAGAGCTTGTGTCAAAATGTGCGGGAAGTCTAAAATGATCTGCATCATTGTCCCTTTGTCCATGACTGGCCTTTGTTAATTTACTTTCCTTCTATTGCATGCTTACTGAATATCTCAAGAACTTAAACATACTGAAAAAATTAGCTACTCTCTTTTGCAAAAATTTTTTGAATCTCGGTTAATGTGTGGCTGATCCTTTCAGTATCATCTTCTCAAATCAGCTATAAAATCTATTTGGGCTTCGGGCTGTTTTTCCTCCCTGTGATTATTTCCACAAGCTTTGATGGCCACACTGGCCTCCTGCTGCCCTTCCTGTCTCCATTCTTTCCCATCAGTCACAGTCCTAATTCATCACTACATTGTCTCCTGTTCAACTATTTTAGATGAAGAAATTCTGGTTTAAAACAAGAGAGAAAATCCACTTCTATTCTGGCTTTATTTTCCAAAACCAATTGAAAATAAGAAAATTTATCCTCATAGGATTGAGAAAATTCATAGTGTCCCCAAACACTGAAGAATGTTTGTTAGCATGGTAGAATTTGGATATAATTGGAGTAACACACTGATAGAGGTCTCCAAAGGGAAACAGAGGATCATTGAGAAAATTGTACCCAAGACAGCAATGGACTTGGTGATTTCCATGTTCCTGTTCCACACCATGGTATTATGGGAAGTACAGTTAAGAGAGAATCCTGCGGGGCTGGAGAGATGGCCTAGCGGTTAAGAGCGCCGACCGCTCTTGCAGAGGACCCGGGTTCGATCCCCAGCACCCACATGGCGGCCGAGAACCGTCTGAAACTCCAATTCCGGGAGAACTCCAGTTCCAGGGGAATCCGAGACCCTCTTCTGACCTCCGCGGCATTGCACGACACGGGTGCACAGACTTGCATGCAGACAGTACATTCATACACATACAGAAATTAATAAAAAAAATAAAAATAAAAAAAAAGAGAATCCTGCAAAGGCATGCTTTGCATAGGAATTATCAGAGTGATCATAGATCGGTCAGGGTGGGTGGATGGTATCAGAATCCACTGAGAAGCACATGCAGCCACCATACTCAAGAAACTTGACACATGAGACTCGTAGTTCCTCAGGTGGAGCTCCTTGCCTCTCACCTGATAGTTCTTAGTAAAATGAAAAAGAAACCAGACATATTAAAGAAGATAAAGGGAAATATGAGAAATGAGAAAATGAAGGATTAAGGAAAAGAAAATAGAGAATTAAAAGGGAATAAAAAATCTTTTAAAAGAAAAAAATTGCTGAATTATAACCTAAAATCTGTATTTCATACAACACTGAAAAATAAATTCTTGATATGCTATAGACATTAAAAAGCTGAATTTATAAAAGTGTGAGAGGAGGGCTGGAGAGATGGCCTAGCGGTTAAGAGCGCCGACCGCTCTTGCAGAGGACCCGGGTTCGATCCCCAGCACCCACATGGCGGCCAAGAACCGTCTGAAACTCCAATTCCAGGAGAACTCCAGCTCCAGGGGAATCCGACGCCCACTTCTGACCTCCGAGGCATTGTATGACACGGGTGCACAGACTTGCATGCAGACAATACATTGATACACATACAGAAATAAATAAAATTAATTAAAAAAAAAGTGTGAGAGGAAACTTCAGTACATTTTGAAAGAATATTGGAGTTGGGGCTGGCAAGGTCTGAGTTTGATTCTTGGTACACACATGGCAAAGAGAGAATCAAGTCCTACAAGCTGCCTTCTAACCTCCACAGTCAGGCAGCCACACACAAACTCACACTTACACAAACAAAATAAAGAAATAAATATAATAAGGTATTGGAGTGGAAGAGACTCTTATAAACATTGATTCAAGCTCATAGACCATAAAAATGGTGGTCAATATATCCATTTCCTTAACCAATCAAAGAAAAGATCCAAAAGGAGAAAGAATTGGCAAGGGAAATAAAAATGTTATTCTCAGAGAAGCACATGAACATGGGAGTGTGTGTTCCTCCTCACTCTGCTGAAGAAATGCAAAGCAAAGCAGAGAAATAAACAGTGCTCCCTTATCAGATTGGCCAAGATTTAAAAGCCTGATAGCAAAATGGTGTAAAGAGCTGGAGTAAAAATAGGTGCTGATTTTACTGCACAAGTTGAAAGTAGCACTCTGTTTTAAAAGCATAGTCTTTGATCTGACCAGTCTGTGTTTAGCAGCTTTTCTATAGGGATGCTTAGATACTTAAAAGTTGTAATAATAAACAAGTGAGACCAACCGAACAATCTACCAACTGGGTACTAGCCAAACTCAAGAAGATGCGACAAGCTAATGTGTGAAATCCATCCAGCTATTTAAAATAATGAGGCAAATTTATATTGAAATGGAAAGACTGAACTAAACACCATGATGGAAGAAAGAAGCATAGTAAAAAGTCTAATTTCCCTTGTTTTCCTTGACAGAAAGGCCTCTAAGAAAATGTACACAAGACAAATCTATGGCAGAAAGAGGGTTTTAGACTAGTTACCTCTGAATGGAAGACCCATAGTCTAGAATAAAGAGAAGGATTTTTAAAACATAGTCTACCCTTTTGTACTGTTTGAGTATTTTTCTCTTTTGTATATGCTTTTCATCCTACAGATAGGAAATGGGAAAAACAAAATACAATATAATGCAGAAGGGAGATTGAATCTTTCTAGTGAGCCTGCATTATTTGTGATAGTGAATCTAACATTTCTATCTTATCACGGTAAGCTCCTGGCAAACTAACCAGCCCAGGTAACTGTCACAGCTCCACTTCCCAGCTCCTTTCCCAGTTGTCTCTTCTCTAGCCATGCTTAGCTAGTTCTTGAGCATATCCTGGGCTTGATATCTTTATTTACCTATTTCTTTTTAAAATTTTATTATTTTTATTTTATGAGTATACTGCCTGCATGTATGTAAGTGTACCTGTGTCATGCAGTGCCCACGGAGGACAGAAAAAGGCATTGGATCCCCCTGGAACTGGAGTTAGCCACCATGTGGGTGCTGGAATTTGAACCTTGGTCTTTTGCAAGAACAGCCAGTGCTCTTAACCCCTGAGCCATCTCTCCAGCCCCTCATCTACTTTTGATGTGTGAGATGTCTCTTATCCCCCACCACCGTCACACACACAGAAAATGCTCCTCAGCTACTATTCCACCTCCTCGTTTTGATAGCACTTTGCCAGGAAGGAGGAGAATTGGTTCTCAGCTCAGTCATCCTCAGTCCAAGAGGAACCAGATGAAATGAAGGTCTCTGTCCTGCTGCCTGACTAAGTCTCCAGGTGTTGGACTCCTTGTATGCTACCCAAAGTTCCCCACAGCTCCTCTATTCAGTAACAGTTGGGGCTCCACTGTACTGAGAATGAGAACAACCTCATTCACAAGGAAGGCAGGAAGGACATGAATACTTTTGTCAGCATCATTGACCTGTAAGCATTTCACAGGACCAATCCATTCACTCCACAACCCCTCTTCAAAGCAGGGTTTAGAATCTTTGTTTTGTAAATGAAAAAACCTGGGACTCAAAAACATTGTGTGAGTTCTTCACAATGAGTTTGGTCTCAGATTTGTGGCTTTCTGGCTCTCTAAAGTCCATGCCTGTTCCATGAAGAAGTTGTGTTCTGGAAAGGAAGGAGCTTGAGGAGCAAGTAACAGTGCTTGCCCATGAGTGTCCGCACCTTGAACTCCCTCTTTTCTTCTGGTAACAAATCTGGCGGGCAGTGGGTTGCAGGAGGGGAGACGGAAGGCAATGTTGAGAGCCTAGAAAGCAGAAACGGGCACTGTCAACACGTTGCATGGGGTTCACTTGCTCCTTCTCTCTCTGCAGAAGTCCTGGGCTAGTTCATTGCTTTCCTGAGCCAGGCAGTGTCCTTCCAAGGGCCAGCTGGGGTGATACGGTTTTCTGGAATATCACAGAGCAGATGATGATGAAGTCTTGGCACACATCTGGGAAGGAAATGTGAAACATGTGCCTGTTTGGGGTTCCTTCACATGTTTCTAATCAACCAACCAGATTTCACTTGAATCTTCTATGGTTTCTCTGAATTTGTAGTGAAATTGAAAGCCAAATGTAACTCTGGACAGATCTGTGGTTGCTATAGTAACTGTCCCTTTCCCGGAGTCCCTCAGATACTTGGTGAAAATTATTATTGTAGTAAAATCTCTTAGTCATACTTTCCAGGGGGTTGAAATTTCTTAGTTTGTCACATGGATAAGTATTATGTTAGAGCAATATGGGTAAGTCTGTCTTTGTATGGGATTGTACAAAAGATATACCAATAATATAATATGCATGGATTGAAGTCTGGAGGGTATCTACAGGAATGTCCAGGTTTTTGCGCCTCTGAACAAGAATTACCGGAAACATATGGGTACTGGTAGAAATAGAGCCTTGTGCTTGCTCGGCCAATAACATGACTGCCACACAGCACAAGGAGCCGAGATTGAATCCCTAGCACCAATGTAAAAAGCCTGGTATGGTAATACATGTCTATAACCCAGTGCTGTTGGGTGGGGGAAGATAGTCAGCCTGCTGAAGATCATTGGCCAGCCAGGTCAGCTGAATACATAAGCTCCAGGTCAAAGAGACCATGTCTCAAGAAATAGGGTGGAGGGCCATCAAGAAGGCTCTGCAGGTAAAGGCACTTGCTGCACAAGCCTGGTGACATGAGTTTTGTCCCCAGAATCTATATAATGGTGGAAGGAGAGAATGAAGTCTATAAAATTGTCTCCTGAGCTCCCCACATATGCTGTGTCATGTGCACCCACACATACACATTATGCATACATGTACAAACACAGTAATAAAAATTCTTTTTTGGTTATTTGAGACAGGGTCTCCCTGTAGAGCCAGATGTTCTGGTACTTACTATGTAGACCATACTGACATCAATCTCATAGGGATCCAGGTGGGATTAAAGACTGCACCACTATGCCCAGTGTTAAATAAAAAATGTTAAGGTGGAGAATCATAGTGAGTTCCAGGCCAGCTGGGGCTACAGGGAGATCCTATCTCAAAGACAAAACATCTTTTTTAAAGAAGAAAAAAAAAGTTATTCCTGAGAGAAGTGATCCAAAGATCACAAAGCCCACAAGCACAGGGTCAGGAGAGTTGTGAATCTTTACATGTTACTTGCATAGCATCTGTATTCTTCCATGTTTGTGAATCATGGGCTTTTCTGTTGTATAATTTTCTCTTTACATGTAGCCCTGGAGAAGAGGGTGTCATAAGTGTGCTGTGTTAGAAGCATATGTGAATACACCTGTGTCCTTCTACAGTGTCAGAATTTATCGAATAACATGGAATTCATGAGGAGCAGTGATTTTGATTGAAATGATTTATCAGGTAATCACATTTTGATAAAACGTCAAAGGCAATCACTTTTTAAAAATCTGTGTTACTAGTGCTCTATCACATAGCAAATAAACACACACACACAGTCTGTTTACAGAATAATAAAAGTTAGAGAGGCTATAGCAGAGTTCAAGAGGTTTCAGAAGTGAGCTGATTGAGATGGAATAGAGTCTGTATTGATAAGAAACCCAAATCAGCAGAAGCTACTGCTGGAGAAGTCAGGTCCATCACTATAATAACCCACTCCAAATACCAATTTCTGTCCTAATTTTCTTTCTATTGCTGTAATAAAACATTCTGTCTAAAACCAAGTTGGAGAGGAGAGGATTTACTTGGTTTTCGAGTCCTGATCACAGTTCATCTTTGAAGGAAGTCGGGGCAGGAACTCAAGACAGGAACCTGGAGGCAGGAGCCGCAGCACAGACCACAGAGCAGTGCTGCTTACTGGCTGTCTCCCTTCTGGCTTGTGCTCAGTCTGCTTTCTTTTTACAATATTGCATTTATTATTTTATTTTATGTGCATGAGTCTATTTCCTGCATGTGTGTAAGTGTACCCATGTCCTAAGATGCCTGCAGAAGATGGCATCATGGATGTTTGCTAGCTGCCATGTAGCTGCTGGGAATTGAACCCTGTTCCTCTGCAAGAGCAGCCAGTGCTCAGCCAGCACTGAGCCATTTTTCCAGTCTCATCAGTCTGCTTTCTTAAACATCCCAGGGCCACCTACCTAGGGTTACACCACTCACATTGGATTGGGAACCCCCTCCCACATCATTCAACAATCAAGAAAATGTTTCACAGACATGCTCATAGGTTAATCCCATAGCGGAAATTCTCTACGGAGGGTCTCTCTTCCCAGGTGCGTCAAGCTGACCACTGAAGTTATGTAGCACACTTTATGGGGTCCAGGCTTAAGCTCTTTCCACAGTCTGGCTTATCCAATAATTTCTTGGCCTGAGTTCCCTAAGTTTTAATATTGTTGCCGCCTGGCCCTCCGGGGGTCGTGGGTTTCCAGGATCCTCTTGGCAGGAAGAACACAGGTTCAGTGGACGGCGTGCAGAAATGAAAACTAAGAGAAGTTTTTCCAAATATACAGCACTTTATTGAACTGGGGCAGAGATTATATAGTAGTCTTGAGAGAGGGCAGAACAAAGGATTTGGCAAAGCTTCACAATTACATAGGTAGGTAAAAAAAGTCAAGATTTACACATTAACTGAAAAGCTCATTATCTATATCATGATTAACGAGATACAGAGCACACAGAGCAGAAAACTAAAACATCACAAAGTTTAGTTAGGAAATGAACTTTCTTTGAAGTAAAATGTAGAAATCTTAAGATAACCTTTACCGAGGAAATAACATCTAAGA
>VZQC01006141.1:68645-256529 GCA_009823505.1 Rhizomys pruinosus | reverse complement strand
AAAAAAAAAAAAAAAATCTGTTCTTCAACCTCTCTGAGGTTGTTATCTATTTGAGAAACACATTATTCCCAGGGTTAAGGTTATGACTTGGGCTTGTTCATGTGTCCACAATCATTTCCCCAGTCTTTCATACTGTTTCTATTTTATTTTTGTTCTTGAGAATTCTGAAGGCCAAATTTAAAAGTTAAGTTGGAGTGTCCGGGGTGCCCTTTCTTCCTTCTGTAGCTTTCTGCTAATGTCGGGAGGGGGCTGACTGATGAAATCAGCATTTACCAGTACCTGACCTTAGGGAAAAATGTTAATAACCTCTAATTATGGGCAACTTAATAATATACGTGCCGTTGTTAGGTTTTATCTCTCATAAATCTTTTTGTGACTTATTTTGAAATGTGCTTAAGCTTTTCGGTTTTGTTTTTACTTTAAAATTTTTCCATTTTGGAACAATCCTTTACTTTAGGATTAATCTACCATTTAAAATCCTTTCTCATGTGAAGGCATTTTCTTTAACTTTCTTTTCCAGAAATATTCCTTGTCTCAATATTTTTATGACTCTTTTTTTTACTTGATGGTTTCTTTTTCATTTTTCTTTTTAATAGAAATTTCAATTAATTTTAATTTATTTAAACAATTTCTATATTCTAACAAGAACCCAAGTAGCTGTATTTGACACAGGAAATATGAACATGATAAGTGAAATATCTAATAGTTATATACAGAGGCAAACATGTTAACAGTCTTGGAGACATTTCTATTTTCTCTTATGAACGGACTTAATTTTGTTTTCAATCGCTGTGATAAAAACACTGACCAAAACCAGCCTGGGAAGGAAAGAGTTTGTTTTATCTTACATCTCTCAAGTTCCTCACTGAGGGAAGCTGAGGCAGGAACTCAGAGCAGAAACCTGGAGGCAGGAGTTGAGGCACAGACCATGGAGGAGTGCTGCTTACTGGGTTGCTCCACTGGCCCATGACCAGCCTTATACAATGCAGGACCACCTGCTCAGGGCTGGCACTCCACAGTGGGCTGGGTCCTCCCCCATCACTCAACAATCAAGAAAATGCCCCACAGACCTTTCCACAGGCCAATCCAAAGGAGACAATTCCTAAATTGAGGCTCCCTCTGCCCAGATGAGGCAAGTTGACCACTGAAGCCATCTAGCACACCAACAAATTTAAATTTGACTATTGGAGATTTAAGTCCTATTACAAGAGGCACTTGGAAACTTTCTTTGTTAGAAAGGATTGGCTTCTTATCCCTACAAGAAAAAAAAAAAAAAAAGCAAGATGAAGTTCTGAGATTTTCCTTTACTTTGAGTTACCGGCTAACTTCTCTCTCTATATTGGCATACTGATGCATAGATATATGGAAATAAGTTTTCTTAAATCTGTGGTTGTCTTGGATTCTAGAGATGGTAAAGTCTCTCAAGACACCCCCCCCACACATTAGGGTAAGCATCCATGTGGCAGTGTTTCTCCCTGGAGCAGGTGCAGTCATGCTGAGAGCCAGTTCATTCCCTCAAGCAATAAGAATTTCTTTAGATCATCTGCAGAATACATAGTATATTGATTAAGGTGGTTTGGTTACATATACTCTGTTTCTTTTTTTTTTTCTTTGTCTCCCATCATTATTGACTCTTTAATTGGTCATATTAGAACTAGTGGTGACCGTTATCCTATGAGGGCTGCTAGAAGCCAGGACTTTTGTTTTAAAATTTCAATTACCCTATGAAGAACTTGGATTAATTTAATAGTTTCAATTTATGCCACTGTTTATTTATAATCCAACTTGATATAATATGAACAACTTAAAACATAACCACATGTACAAAATACATATATGCATACAGCCATACACATAGATTTTTTAAAGCTAAGATTCTGTAGTTTTTATTTGTATCTGTCATTTACTAGTACTTTTTTCTTTGTTCATTATTTATTTATTTATTTATTTTTGAGACAGTGTCTCTCTGTAGCTCCAGCTGGTCTGGAACTCACTATGTAGACCAGACTGACCTCAATCTCAAAAGAAATTGCCCTGGCTCTTCCTCCAGAGTGCTGGGGTTAAAGGTGTGCTGCACCACCATGCCCCCATTTGCTAGTTCTTAAGTTAAACTTTTGATCTAATTTCATAGCATTAAGTGACTTTTAATCTAAAAATCAGTACTTTTAAAGGTATGACTTTTAATTGCCTCAAAGAAAAAGTAGAAATTTTAAATCTTAAAGACACGCAGCGTAACCTGGTCATTGATAGAACTCTTGGCAGGTAATAAGTGTGGGTTAGAATGGCCTTTATTGTTTGTTTTCACAGATCAACAGACAATAGTTGCATACTTTAGTGTAGCAATTGTAAGTTAAAATTTATCAAAATATATTAGTTTGCTCTAAGATTTAATAACATTGCCCTTTGTTTATTACATACAGCCAATCTTACCCTGAAAGTTACTACTTGTTTTGATTGTAGCTCTGATGATAATTTCCATTATGAAAAGGAAATTTAACATAATTATCTTTGACAAACATATATATCTACCATTTCATAAGAATCACAGCCTTAGTCAGGCCTGGTGGCACATGCCTTTAATCTCAGCATGCGGGAGGCAGAGGCAGGTGGATCTCTGTGAATTCAAGCTCAGCCTGGTCTACAGAGTGAGTTCCAGACCACCTGGGGCTACAGGGAGACCTTGTCTCCCCCCTCCAAAAAAAATCAGAGCCTTAATAAAAATCTTACATCTATCATATATATATATATATATATATATTCATGGAAAATAAACCTATAGTAATTAATTTAATAAAATAATCTAATTTTTACATTTATTATTTATAGGGGAGGCAAACATGTGCCATCGCATGCTAGTGGAAGCAGAGGACAACTCATAGGAATCAGTTCTCTTCTTCCACGTGAGATCTTATGGACTGAACTGAGGACCCCAGGCTTGGCAGCAAATGCCCTGCTGAGCCATCTCACCAGCCCCCAAAGAATTTTTAATGTACATTATTTAGAGGAATTTTAATTGACATGCATCTTTATTTAGTTTAATTTTCTGCTTCCCTCCTTTATAAAAATGAAGTGAAATCTTTTTTTCTCTCTCTTCAGAATCTATTTTGGAAGGAAATCCTTATCAAAATCCATGTATCTAATATAAAATTTTGAAGCTTAACAAAAATTTCTTACTATGACTCTATAAATATTGTTTTATGCAAACAAATAGCATTTTAAGGATTTACTAAATGTATTTATTTAATAATAGACCCCAGAATACCATTGTAATAGGTTTTAAGGAGTTAAGAGTACCTTAGATTGACAGAATTGGTGGTGCACACCTTTATCTCAGTACCCAGGGGGGCAGAGGCAAGGCAGAGCTCAGATATCTGTAAGATCAAGGTCAGCCTGGTCTACATAGTAAGTTCTAGGTCAGCTGGAGCTACATAGTGAGAACTTGTCTCAAAAAACAAAACAAAACAAAACAAAAAATGGGCTGGAGAGGTGGCTCAGTGGTTAAGAGCACCGAGTACTCTTGCAGAGGACCCAGGTTCGATTCCTAGCACCCACATGGTGGCTAAGAACTGTCTTTAACTCCAGTTCCAGGGTAATCTGACACCCTCTTCTGACCTCCATGGCATTGCACGCCACATGTGTACCAACCTACATGGAGACAATACACTCATACACATAAAAAACAATGAATGAGTTAACCCCCCCCAAAAAACAAAAACCAAAGCAAATAAAACAGAACAAATGAAAGGAGTTCCTTAGTTTATAAGATAATATACATTTGGGGCTGGAGAGATGGCCTAGCGGTTAAGAGCGCCGACCGCTCTTGCAGAGGACCCGGGTTCGATCCCCAGCACCCACATGGCGGCTGAGAACCGTCTGAAACTCCAACTCCAGGAGAACTCCAGCTCCAGGGGAATCCGACGCCCACTTCTGACCTCCGCGGCATTGCACGACGACGGGTGCACAAACCTTTGCATAGCAGACCAAAGTAAATTCGTACACATACAGAAATAAAATAGAAAAAAAAATTTAATAAAAAAAGATAATATAATCATTATCAGGACCCTTTGTAAAAATACAGCCCCTAAACATTCATATTTACACACACAAATTATTTTTATTTTATGTATGTAAATATTTTTTTCCATAAGTCATATTTCATTTCTCAATCGAATTTAGGGTCTTTTCCCTTTCCATGCCCCTACCCACCTGAGTCCCTGCATCTTTTTCTGAGTCTTTCCAGAGGTTTTTTTTTTTCCCAGTTCCTTGTTGTTGTTCTCTCCAACATGTATTGCATATACATATGTTATATAGTACACTGAACTATATAGTAATATATAGTATATATATATACATACACATATCACTTGAATTGGAGGACTTTTTTTTTTCCCTAAAACATAACATGTTTTCCTTAAAGAAGTGGTCGAAGATTCCTCCTTGGCAATTCCAAACAACCATCAATCCTGCATTTTTGCTCCACATTGAGGTCTTTCCCTCCCACGGTCCCCCAAATGAAGTCCAGTAACCATGCATCTTATCTTGATATCCCTGTACTGGCCTCCATGATACAGACCAGGTAGTCCAACAATGGCAGTCTATATTCTGATGAGGCTGAAATCCTCTTAGCTACTTAGTCCACAAGCTGGGTATCTCAGTAGTCCCTATCTGACATTGAAGGTTTGGAGGATTCTTAGAGAGACATGAGTTTTAGTCCATATTGGAAGATTTAAAAGCTGTGTCTCACGTCTTTGAGGAGTGCCAAAAGCGGTGGCAGCCACAGAGTAGATGCATTTGCCAGTAAGAATTGAAGATGGGCCAAACCACAATACTCTCTTTTATCTTTTTGTCTTTTTACTAAGATCTCAAGTTTTATGTCTGCAGTACATTTTCTCTGATCTTACTGATTATTTATTTCTGGTTGTACTTTCCTTTTGGATGCTTAAGGCCACACAGTTAGCCCAGATTAACCAAGGTTTTTTGTTTTCTCAAGGTCAGTTGAGGATCTGGTCCTCAGGGGTCTCTCAAGATTTTTTGGGGGGAGCAGCCTCTTGCTCCTTTCAGCTTTTCATTTACCAGTTCCATTCACTCGAGGACCAAATCGGGTCTTGCTAGACCAGGCTTCCTTTTCTGAAGCATGAGCATACTTTCTTCCTTATAGACTGGATACTGGCTGAAGTCCCATTAGTGGCTCTCCAAGACCTCCCTGAATACTGGTGACCCACATTTGCAGGACATTTCAAGAGATAGACCCATGCATAATCCCCTAAGACTTGGTTGACCTCTGAGGGCAAGGAACAAAGTTATCCCTTAGGTTCCTTGCCAAATTGGTATGGGTGTTAACTATGGTTGTTAAGCACCCAGAAAGGCTAAGTTGCACCAGACTGTTACATTGCACCTATATTAAAATTGTATCCTTTGCAAACAAACTGTATGTTATTTTTGTATCATATTTCTTGATTCACATCTTTCCATTTTAATACCATATTACTCTAAAAGATGCACACATACCCTCCATTGTATACCAAAAACCCAATGTCTGAAAATAAATGTTAGGTCAACTCTAGAACCTGTTTAGGGATTTACAATGCAAGAGCACAGTTGTCTTTAGATCATGAGGAATATAACATTAACGTTGCTCAGTTTGTCTTACAGCTAGGTACTTGGTACTAGCATCTACAGATGAGGGATACCATTCGTCTTTTGTTTTTCTGGGATTGTGTTACTTCACTTAGGATAAAATCTTCTAGTTCCATTCATTAACCTGAAAATCTCATGATGTCATCTTTCTTTACCACTGTATAGGACTCCATTGTGTACATGTACCACATTTTCTCTATCCACTTGTTGGTTGAGGGGCACTTGAGTTGGTCCCAGCTCTTTGCTATTGTGAAAAGAGCTGCAGTACACATGGCTGTACATGTATCTCTGTGGAAGGAAGAGTCTGATGGATATATTCCCAGAAGTGGGTTGTCTGGGTCAGGTGGTAGGCTCATTTTGAGTCTTTTAAGGGTTCCTCATACTGCTTTCCATAGTGGTTGTAGAAGTTTGCATTCCCACCAGCAGTGGATGAGTGTTCCCCTTTCCCCACACCCTCTCCAGCATTTGGTATCATTTGTTTTCTTGATCCTTGCCAGCCTTATCAGGGGGAGATGATATCTTAAAGTGGTTTTAATTTGCATTTCCTTAATTATTAGCAATTTTGAACACTTTTAAAGATGTTTCCCAGCCATCCCTATTTCCTCGCTTGTGAAGTCTCTGCTCAGCTCTTTACTCCATCTTTTGAGTTCATCATTTGTTTTCTTTGTTTCTTTTTAAACTTTTTTAAAAATTTTGTTTTCGTATGTGTATGAATGTACTGTCTGCTTGTAGGTTTGTGCACTCATGTCATGCAATGCCTTGGAGGTTAGAAGAGAGTGACAGATTCCCCTGGAACTGGAATTAAAGACAGTTCTCAGCCACCATGTGGGTGCTGGGGATCGAACCCAGGTCCTCTGCAAGAGCAGTAAGTGCTCTTAACCACTACGCCATCCCTCCAGCCCTGTTTTCTTTGTTTTTTGAGTAGTTTACACACACAATTTTAATTAGGCATGCCCCAAGAAGTAATTTTAACTCACAAAAAAAAGGAGAAGAAGAAAAGAAAAATCATGAAGTGCCACATGTTTGGTATGTTTGACTACTAAGTTACTTTCAGGAATTTCGAGGTGGATTGAGGTTTGTATGTGCATTGCTGTCTTAGACACAGACTGACATATGAACAGTTATGAACACACATGCCATAATCACATTAACAAAGTAAAATTTTTACTTTCTATCATTGAGGGAACAAAGTCAACTCTTGGGGGAATTTGCTTTCTGTTTGACAGACTATTTTCTGAAGCATCTTCAGTCCCATAAGGCAGTCATGTTGGAAGCTGGCCTCTTCCTTTAATGGTATCATCAAGCACCACCACTGCCTTGCCTCACTCTTTAACCTCTGGACTACTGAGTTAAGGCCACAGAATTCAAACCTCCATCATTGGTAGGAGTTGGCCTGTTGGACCTAAACTGGGAGGTGTCTGGTGGGATCAGCATGAGAAACTGAAAAGCACTGGAAGCCTACAGGTATAGGCAGGACCTTCCCTATGCATCCATCTGTTGAGCCCCAGGGTGGGGGTGGTTCTCATGTGGAATTGCCTCCAGTGCAAGCAGGATGTTGAGAGCTGCCCTCCCTACTGTTCCATTCCCCATGCAGGTAATGGAGATGGGGGTGTAAATGCTGACAATGCAAGAAAATCAGGAGGAACAGTATTGCTGAAGGACCCAGGGCTCAATGTGCTGTAGACTCTTTTTGTGGACAACACTGTTGACTGTTTTTGTCAGCACCATCCTGACCCCATGTGGGCACCACCATCTTGGATGTCTACATAGCTGCTGCGGTCTTTAGTTGCTCATGCAGCTGCAACCATATTTGGCTAGCATCTGCCACCCTCCATGTTGCTACCCCCATTTTTGGCTGACCTAGATGCCCCCATCAGCCAGTGGTTGGCATATAGACATCACAGCATCCAAGAACATGCCACCAGGATGTTAGGAGAGTTTATTGGGGGACTCACTGCTTCATACATGTGCAAGTCACTCAGGCATGAGTCCCTGGCTGGGCCCCAGGTCAGTCCACCATGAGAGGATCTTCATGAGCAAATTAGTCCAAACAGCTTCCCTGCAGCTGTCTCCCAATCCAAGTGCTTGATTGTCCTTCCCTTAGCATGGACTCTGCTAATACACTAGTAGTGTAGGGGAGAGCAGAGCACCACAAACTACAGGGAGGAAAGGGCAGTTGGATTTGAACTGCTATCAGGGCTCTGTGGGGGCTTTTCAGTCTTTTCATTGTGTTCCAGGGCAAGTGAAAAGAGGACTAGAAGGAAGAATACATTGGCTGTCCACATGGGTGTTCTGGTTAGTGTTGCTCTGAGTTAAAGCTCTTAAGAGATTAGAGACAGAAATCTTACCTCCTGGCTGGCTGCTTGCCAACTGTTATAGATGTAGATTGGAATCTGGGGAGTACCTGCTGAGATTTTTAGGTTCTTGTGGCCAAGAATAAAAGTTGGACCAGGGATACATGGAGAGTGGTATTAAGAGAGTGGATACTCCTGAGCACGAAAGCAGGCCAGAGATCTGGGAAAGGTTAGAAGGCAGTTTGAAAATTATATAATTGTAGTTTAATGAAGGGTCTGGCAAGATATCTCAGTGGTTAAGAGAATGTACTGCTTTTGCAAAGAACCCAAGTTTGGTTCTCAGCACCCATATTTGGTGGCTCACAACTTCCTGGAACTCCAGTTCAAGGGGAATCTGATGCCTTCTTTCAGCCTCCACTGGCAACTAGACTCACCTGCACATATCCCCTCATGTGCTTAATAAAAACAAAAATATTTAGAATATACTGAGTTTTAACACACAGTGCAAGGCATGCTGATGCTGGTTGTAGAGCTATGATCACTTTCTTTAACTGAATGTATCGCAAAGCCTCTTTCAGTCCTGAGCTCAGATGACACCTTTACCAGGGTTCCAGTTCTGAAACACTAGAATTATCTCCAATTCTTAGTCAAGCCCTAGAGGATCTTACCTCCCAAATGTTTCCTGATTCTGCACGTTCACGATCAGTGCTCCCCTTTTTTGTTCCAGATTTCATCGTCTCTTGCTTGAACCTTTCCAGTGGCTTTTCATCTGACTTTTACAATGTCAAGCACTCTTATCCTTTATAACACACTGTATTAGTCACTTTTCTGTTGCTGTGATAAAACCATCATGAGCAAGAGAACTTATAAAAGGAAGAGTTTATTTGAGTTTACAATTGACGGTTCCAGGGAATCAGAGTCCATTGTGGCAGGAGGCATGGTGACCAGGGGTGGAGCAGAAAGTCAAAGTTCACATCCTCCACTGAGCAAGGGAAGTCAAGAGAGGGAGATTGTTAAACTCCCTAAGCCTGTCCCCAGTGATGTACTTCCTCCAGCATAGCCACACCTTCTAAGATCTCCAAAAACAGTGCCACCAACTGGAGACAAAATGCCCAAACACTAAAAGCCTATGGGGGACATTCTCATTCAAACTGCCACATTCCACACCCTGGCCCCCATAGGCTCATGACCATATAAAATGCAAAATGCATTTAGTCCAACCTTAAAAGTCCCCATAGTCTTTACCAGTCTCAATTCTATTCAAAAGTCTGTAATCCAAAGTCTCTTCTGAGACACAGGTCAATCTCTTAATTGTAGGCTCCTGTAAAATCAAAAGACAAATTACATACTCCCAACATACAGTGGAACTGAATACACATTCCCATTCTAAAAGGGAGTAGTAGAGGCATAGAGAGGAAATACTGGACCAAAACAAGACCAAAAACCAGCAGGGCAAACACCAAGTCCAGTAGCTCCATGTGCGACTTCTGACTTTTA
The DNA here is from genome assembly GCA_009823505.1 of Rhizomys pruinosus. Taxonomy (NCBI): domain Eukaryota; kingdom Metazoa; phylum Chordata; class Mammalia; order Rodentia; family Spalacidae; genus Rhizomys; species Rhizomys pruinosus. Next base: position 247,101 of record VZQC01006141.1, on the reverse strand, counting down.
CTTCCAAAGGGCTTAGAAGACTCAGCTCTTCCAGCTTTGCTTGCAACATACATCTCTTTCTTAGGCTGGTACCATACCCTGTACACAGCTCTCCTTGGCAAACATCTCACAACTCTGGCATCTCGTATGTCTTCTTCGGATCTCCACTGCCAACCAGGCTTCAAATTCACAGCTTCACACAATGGCCTATCAGGGCCTTCTTTATTCAGGGATGCCCCTGCTATACTCTGCCTGGCCTCTGTAGCTTTCTGAAACCTCAGAGGAAGAACTGATGACCCCTTCACTCTTGCATCCTTCATACCTCTAAAGCCAGCACCATGTGAATGAAACTGCTGAGTTTGGCTGCAAGTTTGGGATGGACCCTGGCCTATTTCAACCACATTTGCAACTTTTCTCTGCCCTGGACTTGTTGGAGCAGAAAACCCTTTCATTATTTTCCTTTCAAAAGTTGGAGGCTTAGCTGGGTGTGGTCTTTCCCTGAAGGTACTGTTTCTGTTGTTTACTTGTAAATTTCGAGGCCCCTTAATCTCACTTTTCCATTGTTTATTTGTAAATATCTAGGCCTCTCCTTAATCACTTTAATCTCTTCATCAAAGGGAGCCTCTCCTTCACATGCCTTGGTTCCACCATTAATCTTCCTAGTGCATTTTTCAGATCCAAACTGTATATTCTGCATTTCTTTCTGTCCCATCTGCTCTTTTTCACTGTAGATCTGCACAATATTCACCATTAATAGTCATGCCACCATATCTGTGTTAAGCTGTCTTGAAATATCTTCCACCAAAGAAACTAGTCCATTACTTTTCAACTTAGCGTCAGGCAAGCATTGGAGTTGTGGGCAAACTGCAGCCAGACTCTTTGCCAAAATATCCCAGTTGCTGCCTAAGTCTTTATTTTCCTCTGGAACTACATTTTTTTGCAGCAATGCTTTCTTTCAGTCTTCTACTAGAATGGCCCGTTAAGCTCTGCTTACAGTAGTCAACAGCTTTTCTAGCCCAAAGTTTCAAAGTCTTCCACATTTTTCCAAACACCCTCATGGTCAGGTTCTTCACAGCCAATAGCGCACTTTCTGTTACCAAATAACTGTATTAGTCACTTTTCTGTTGCTGTGATAAAACCACCATGACCAAGGGAACTTGTAAAAGTAAGAGTTTATTTGAGCTTACGATTGACGGTTCCAGGGAATCAGAGTCCATTGTGGCAGGAGGCATGGTGGCTGGGGCTGGAGCAGAAAGCCAAAGTTCACATCCTCCACTGAGCATGGGAAGTCAAGAGAGAGAGACTGGAGACTGGCAAGGCTTATTAAACTCCCTAAGCCTATCCCCAGTGATATACTTCCTCCAGCATGGACACACCTTCTAAGACCTCCAAAAACAGTGCCACCAACTGGAGACAAAATGCCTGAACACTTAAAGTGTATGGGGGACATTCTCATTCAAACCACCATTCAGACCAAAAAGGAAGGAAGCCTAGCATTTTTAATGTATATAATCCAAAAGTTGTGGGTTTTCAATGAAAATATATGACTAATTCCTAGAATTCCATGTCTTTTAGTGGAGAGCAGAACAAAAATCCACCTAGTCAAATACAGGATGGTGGGTTGTAAGAAACATGAGTTTTATTTATTTTTATATTTTATTTATTAGCTTTATTTTACATGTGTCAGTGTAGTGCCTGCATGTATGTAAGTGCACCCATGTTATGTAATGTCTGTAAAGGTCAGAAGAGGAAGTGGAATCCCTGGAACTAGAGCTGCAGATGGTTGTTAGCTGCCATGTGGATGTTGGGATCTGAACCTAGGTCCTCTACAAGTGAAGCCTGTGCTCTTAACTGATGAGCCATCTCTTTTTTGCCCCCATAATTTTTACATATTTAATTGTTCATCCATTTATTCATTTGCTTCTTTGATCAACAAGCTAGATATTAAATATCTAGACAAAAATTTACAAAGTAATTTAATGCAATCCCTGGTTTCAAGGGAAGACAGACAATAAACTCCAAGATGAGAACTCCACTGTTAAAAACACATCCTGCTTTTTGAACACATATTGGGAGAATCTAACCCAGGAGGGTAAGGGGAGGTGATGTGTAAGTGGAGGACAGAGCTGAGACTATGACTGACTTTGGTGAGGAGAGAAAAGCAGTTCCAGCAGAAGAGAGACAGAGGGATCTTGTGATGCTACCATGGTGGGATTCTGATGGTGACTTAGGACAAAAGCAGGGTCAGCATAAGTAGATATGAGATTCAGTAAGAGGTAACATGCTCCTGTTGCAGTTGGGCATGGCTCTAACCCTCAGACCCTTGGGTCTTAGACAAAAATGGATGATTTCCTGGGCTCTTGGTTTGCCCTTTAGGTAGAGGCCCTTGTTGGTATATGGGGACCTTGAGCAGGTTACTGCTAACTTGTGTTGGGGAACTGATGCCTTGTCTTTAGGACAGTGAGAGACCCCTGCAGGTCAGGAAGCAGTGAAATGAAGACAGATCTGAGTTTTAGGAAGATCTCTCTGCAGCACTGAAGGCTTCAAACTAGAGTTGAAGAAAGTGAAATAGGAAATCTATTCAGTAGTGCAGATGAGGGAGAATAGTCAGGAAAGGTAGTAAGGTTAGAGTCAGAGCCATGGTTGCTAATTAAGGGAGGCCCCTCAGCAGCCTTTAAGGAGTGAGGCAGGAGTTATAGTCTTGCTCTTTAAGCTTGCTTGCTGAGAGGCTCACAGAATTGTGCTTACTAGAGTGTAATTTTGACTCAATCAGGAAATGGGTGCTTTCTTTTCCTAACAGCTTTACTGAGGTAGGCCTGACTACATGTATTTATACACACATAAACATCTACACACTTATATGCAACTACACACCATTTAACCTCCACAGTTTGTGTTTGTTGTACCAACACCTGTGAAGCCACTATTACAGTAGAGACAGCATATACTTCCATCACCTCTGAAAGGGAAACAGACCTTTTTAGGGAGATTTTTGAGACAGGGTCTCCCTGTAGCCCCAGTTAGCCTGGAACTCCCTTTGTAGACCAGGCTGGCCTTGAACACACAGATCTGCCTGCCTCTACCTCCTGAGCTCTAGAATTAAAGGTATGCACCACCACACCCACCTGGAAACAGACTTTTAAGAATAGCAATTTCAAAAAAAAATACCAATTTCACAAAGGAGTAGACAAGAAACAGAAGATGCTGTCTGTCCTGAAGCTGGCCCACATGAATGCCCCCCCTTCCTTTAGTTGTGTAATAACCTCACCTGAGCCAGACGAGGACATTAATGTCTGTGACAACTTGTTCCATTTTCCTTCCCAATGGAAATATTTTCATGAGGCTACTGAAGAATCTCATTCATTACCTCAAAAAGCAATTCAAACTTTCGAAGTTGTGCAATCTCATTAGTTAAATTTTTACAAGTCCTTGGTCAGCCTGGCGTGGGTGAGACATGAACCAGGGGGAGGGAGAGAGGTTTGGAGGATGAGATAACAGTGGTGGCACCCACTTTGCCAAGATGGATGAGTCAACATCTTCAGTCACCAAGTTGGAGGTGTTTTAAGACTGGTCTTTAAGTCAGAAAAACCAATAATGAACAAAATAATCATTTGTATTCTCTCTAGTTTTCTAGCTAAGTTTAAATCAATTTTTTAAAATTATTTTTTTTCTATTTTAAATTATTTTTAAATCAATTTTTAAAATTATTTTTATTCTATGTATGTGTATTGCCTGCATGTGTGTAAGTGCACCTGTGTTGGGCAATACCCTTGGAGTCAGAAAAAAGTGTTGGATTCCCCTGGAACTGGAGTTATGGATGGTTGTTAGCCACTATGTGGATGCTGGGAATGAACCCAGGTCCTCTGCAAGAGCAGCTGGTGCTCTTAACCACTGAGCCATCTCTCCAACCCATTTTTATCGAGCCAGGTGTGGTAATCCCAGCACTTGGGAGGCAGAGTTAGGTGGATATCTGTGAGTTCAAGGCCAGTCTGGTCTACATAGTGAGTTCTAGGCCAGCTGGGGCTACAGGGAGAACTTGTCTCAAAAATACTCCCCCCAAAAAAGAGAAATATCCTTGTCATAATAAAATAAAGTCTTTCACAAGAGAGTTCCTTACCCAGGCACTGGGACAGCCAATAAGACTCCTTATCTCTGTCTCAGCTCTTCCTCCCCAAATTCCTTTCATCGTTTAAATCCCATGTTTCTGAAATGTTTGTGTTTTGAAGTTTCAGCGCACATTAGAGTCTCAATACATATCTGTCAAATAGAGTAATGAGGATTTTTACCTTAGATCCAGGGCAAGAAGATAAATGAGAAGGGTCCTTATTTTGTATTATTTACACTATGGTATAAGAAGTGGTTATGGCTGGGCGTGGTGGCGCACGCCTTTAATCCTAGCACTTGGGAGGCAGAGGCAGGTGGATCTTTGTGAGTTCAAGGCCAGCCTGGTCTACAGAGTGAGTTCCAGGACAGCTGGGGCTACAGGGAGACCCTGTCTTGAAAAGACCAAAAAAAAAAAAAAAAAAAAAAAAAAAAAAAAAAAAAAAAAAAAAAAAAAAAAAAAAAAAAAAAAAAAAAAAAAAAAAAAAAGAAGTGGTTATGTGCAGAGCTGCTAACTGGGTTCCATGCTTAGTGCTCCTGTTTGGGAGAGTGCAGAGGACAGGAAGACAAGAGGGATGATGGAGCCGAATCTGAGCAGGGCTTTGCCAATGTGTAGAAAAGACATCCCAGAACAGTGCAAGACAGAAGTTCTACTAATTACCTCTCTTACTTGAAACAGATAGTTGAGGCTTGCATGCAGTAATACACACCCTGCTCAAAACTTTCAAGATAAAAGGCTATCTTGTTTGTGGAAAAATCAGTGTCTCTTTGGCCACTTGCCATACTGTCTGATGAAGACAGATGGTTGTCCTAACCTTGGATTGCCTGAATCCAAAAGAAATGTTGATTTTTGTTGTAGTTGAGGGAATCTAACAAGGCTTAGTAGAGGATGCCATATGGAGGCTTGACACCTAGGAATAGTAACAGGAAAATAAAGAAATTGTAGGAGAGGTGAATAGATAGGGCATATGGTCCATGAAGCCAACATATTTTACCTTCTAGTGGGACTGAGGAGAATGCAGAGGAAAGAATTAAGCTCTTTCCATAACATTTAAATGCTAGGAATAGATCTAATGCTCCTTACCTCTCACTCTACTCTTCTCCCCCTCTTCCTCATCCTCCTCATCCTCCCCCTCTGTGGTGGTTTGAATGTGTGTCCCCCATAGGCTCTAGGTATTCAGACGTTTGTCTGCAGTTGGTGGCGCTGTTTTTGGAGGTCTTGGGGTGTGTGGCCATGCTGCAGGAAGTGTGTCACTGGGGGCAGGCTTAGTGAGCTTAACGAGCCTCCTGGTCTACAGTTGCTCCCTCTCTGTTTCCTGTGCTCTTTGCGAGATGTGACCCTCGGTTTGCTGTTCCAGATCCAGCTGCCACACCTCCCACCACAATGGACTAATTCCCTGGAACCGCCAATCATAAGCTCAAATAAACTCTTCCTTTTATAAGTTCCTTGGTCATGGTGCTTTATCACAGCAACAGAAAAGTGACTAATACAGTTATTGGTACCAGAGAGTGGGCTGTTGGCTGTGAAGAACCTGACCATGTGTATGTTTGGAGAAGTGTGGAAGACTTTGGAACTTTGGGCTGGAAAGGCTGTTGACTATTGTAAGCAGAGCTTAAAGGGCCATTCTAGTGGAGGCCTGGAAGAAAGCATGGCTGCAAAAGATGTGGTTCCAGGGGAAAATAAAGACTTAGGCAGCAACCAGGATATTTTGATAAAGAGTCTGGCAGCAGTTTGCCCACAGCCCAGATGCTTGCCTGATGCTAAGTTGAAAAGCAGTGGACTGATGTCTTTGGTGGAGGATATTTCAAGACAGCCTAATGTAGAAATGGTGGCGTGGCTTTTAATGGTGAATATTATACAGATCTACAGTGAAAAAGAGCAGATGGGGCAGAAAGAAATGCAAAATGTACAGTTTGGATCTGATAACTGCACTAGGAAGATTAAAGGTGGGGCCAAGGCATGTGAAGGAGAGGTTGGATCTGAAAACTGCACTAGGAAGATTAAAGGTGGGGCCAAGGCTTGTGAAGGAGAGTTTCCTTTTGATAAGGAGTTTAAAGTGATTAAGGAAGGGCTTCGAGATTTACAAGTAAACAAAAGAATCAGTACCTTCAGGGCAAGACCACACCCAGCTAATCCTCCAGCAAGTCCAGGGCAGAGAAAAGTAGCAAATGTGGTTGAAATGGGCCAGGGTCTGGCCCGAACTTGCAGCCAGATTCGGCAATTTCATTCACGTGGTGCTGGCTTTAGAGACATGAAGTTTGCAAGAGTGAAGGGGTCATCAGCTCTTCCTCCACGGTTTCAGAGAGCCAAAGAGGCCAGGAAGAGTACAGCAGGGGTGTCCCTGAATAAAGAAGGCCGTGATAGGCCACTGCGTGAAGCTGTGAGTATGAAGCCTGGTTGGCAGCGGAGACCCCAAGAAGACTTTCGAGATGCCAGACCTGTGAGATATTTGCCAAGGAGAGCTGCATACGGGGAGTGGTACCAGCCTAAGAAAGAGATGTATGTTGCAAGCAAAGCTGGAAGAGCTGAGCCGTGTAAGCCCTTTGGAAGTCAAGTCCCAGAAGTCGCATGTGGAGCTACAGGACTTGGCGTTTGCCCTGCTGGTTTTCGGTCTTGTTTTGGTCCAGTATTTCCTCACTATGCCTCTATTCCTCCCTTTTGGAATGGGAATGTGTATTCGGTTCCACTGTACATTGGGAGTATGTAATTTGCCTTTTGATTTTACAGGAGCTTACAGTTAAGAGATTGGCCTGAGTCTCAGAAGAGACTTTGGACTGTGGACTTTTGAATGACATTGAAACTGGTAAAGACTATGGGGACTTTTAAGGTTGGACTAAATGCGTTTTGCATTTTATATGGTCAGGAGCCTATGGGGGCCAGGGAGTGGAATGTGGTGGTTTGAATGAGTGTCCCCCATAGGCTCTAGGTATTCAGACATTTGTCTCCAGTTGGTGGTGCTGTTTCTGGAGGTCTTAGAAGGTGTGGCCATGCTGGGGGAAGTGTGTCACTGGGGGCGGGCTTAGTGAGCTTAACAAGCCTCGTGCTCTACAGTTGCTCCTCTCTGCTTCCTGTGCTCTTTGCGAGATGTGACCCTCTGTTTGCTGCTCCGGATCCGGCCACCACGCCTCCCGCCACAATGGACTAATTCCCTGGAACCGCCAATTGTAAACTCAAATAAACTCTTCCTTTTATAAGTTCCTTGGTCATGGTGCTTTATCACAGCAACAGAAAAGTGACTAATACACCCTCCTCCCCCTCTTCCTCCTCTTCCTCCTCCTCCTCCTCCTCCTCCTCCTCCTCCTTCTGAGTCCTGGGGTTAAGATGTGTGCTACCATGACAGCCTATTACATCATTCTTATGATATAGATAAAGCAGCTCAAGATTTATGAGCTTTAATAAGATGTAGCTGAACTTAACAGTAGTTGTTACTAGAGGGTAAGAAGATTCTCACTGGCCATCTGGCAGTGAATTTTCTCTAAAATATTGTCTGCAATGTTTTTTAAAAGTATCACTGTCCTTTCATATTACATTTTATTTAGCACAATATGGAAAGACATGTGGTCAATCAACAAGAAAAGCAAACACATACCAAGTACTTATAATACCCCAAGTATGAACTGTGCATTTGGCCACATAGCCCTTCCTTCAGTTTTCATGAATTTTAAGTGCTGTCCTGAGCTGCTTGTAAGGTGGCAGTTCTCTTTACCCTGTTTGCAGATATGAGGAAATGGGACAAGGAGAATTGCAGCTAATATCTGGCGAAGCTCAAGTTTGGCTGAGAAAGTTTGTTCTCAGAGAGGATCATAATGGCCTAAGAGAGAGATCCTGTCCAAATGGCCCAGCTGGGACACGAGTGGAGAGGCAGTGCTTAGCCAGTGTGGACTCCAGCCCCTTCTCCTGTTCTTCTGTGGTGACAGATGTAGCCAAGCTCCTCACTATCCCCATCCTGCCTGTCACCTTGGAGTTCTGGAATTGGGACAGTTTATCAGACTGTTGTATAATATGTCTAAGAAGTATAGCCTCATTTACCTTTCAATATCTCTACCAGTGTCTGTCACATACATTCCATATGAAGTGCCAGCTTTTGGCCAAATATGTCTTTGCAACTGTCAGTAGATGCCAATCACAAAAGATCAGCCATTGGATTATTCCATTTACAGGAAATAACCAGAAGAGGGGCAAGTCTATGGGGGACACTACTGTTTCTATCAGTGATTACCTGGGGCCTCAAGCTGGTGACTCAGAGAATGACAGCTAAGGAATGCAGGCTTTCCTTTTGGAGTGATGAAGTGTTCTAGAATTGATCATGATAAAGGCTATATATCTCTTTGAATATCCCCAAATCATTGAATTGCACAGTTTAAATTAGTGAATTACAAATTTGGTTATGTCTCAATGAAGCTGTTAGACAAAAATATATCTTTAAAAATTCACTCAGTGGCCAGTAGTGATGCATGTCTTTAATCCCAGCACTCGTGAGACAGAGGCAGGTGGATCTCTGTGAATTCAAGGCCATCCTGGTCTACCTAGTGAGTTGCAGGACAGCTGGGACTAAAGGGAGACCCTGTTTCGAAAAGTCCAAAAAAAAAATTCATTCAGTGGGGAGCTGGAGAAATGGCTCAGTGGTTAAGAGCACTGGCTGCTCTTGTAGAGGACTCAGGTTCAGTTCCCAGCACCCAAAGGGTGGCTAATCACCACCCAAACTCAAGTTCCAGGGTATCCAGTGTTTTCTTCTGGCCTCCACAGGCACTCTATGCATGTGGTGCACTTATATACATGCAGTCAAACCCCTCATAAACATAAAGTTTTAAAAAAATTCAATGTGTTGCCACATTCATTTATTAATGCCATTTCAAATTATGCAGGCTTCTACCTGTGGGATGCGATGGCCAGAAGTCTCTGGGTTAAGAACCATCACGATCCACCCAGCAGGGGGAAGCAGCCAGCATTGTGTGCAAACAGAGAAGAAGCTCAGATCCAGCAAAGCAGGCAATGTTGAGCCTGAACTCAGGTTTCACAAGGGAGTGCAGTCATAAACTTCCTAGGTGGCCAAGAGGGTGTGTGTGTTCTGGGTGGAATTAAGAAGCATGAAAGTTTGGAGAAAGGAGAAGGAGGCTTTTTTACATTCCCAGGGAGCCTATATCATGTAGGGAAGGAAAAGACTGAAAGACAAGCGGATGCTAATGACTCTGTTCCTCACTGAGCATCACTGTGTTTTAAATAGGTGAAGTGAGTAGTTTTTCAGAGATAAATGGGTTCAGTGTGTTTTCTTCATCAGGCTTCTTTAAAGTTCCCTGGGAGTGTCTAATGGAAGTCGGTGGCAGAAATCAGTTGACTTAGAACATATTTACTTTTATTTTATGTGTCTGAGTGTTTTGTCTGCATGTAAGTACACCCGTGTGTGCAATGCCTGTAGAAGCCAGAAGATGGCATCAGATTCCCCCTGGAACTGGAGTTATGGACAATTGTTAGCTGCCATGTGGATGCTAAGAACCAAACCAGATCCTCTGCAAGAACAGTCAGTGCTCTTAACCACTGACGCATCTCTCTAGCCCTAAAAATCAGTTGGCTTTTTTGCTGGAGATGAAGAAAAAAAATTTAAGGGTAAAATTGGTTCTGCCCTTCAGAGTATATAATCAACAAATTACACATTGGTAATCTCAGAAGTCAGGAGGTGAACGCAGGAGAATCAGAACTTCAAGATCATCCTTGACTACATAGCAACTTCAAGAGCAGCCTGGGCTACATGAGGGCAGAAACAATAACAACAGTAACAACAACAAAATGTTTTCTGAGAACCTGTGAGAAATATCCTGGGAGCTGAAGATACAGTGGTCAGAAGGACAAGAGTCCCAGGCTTGATTAACATTAACGGAAACAACTGAAAATAAGCAGGGAACAAGAGCAAGGATTTTCTCATTATAACACAGGATAAGGGATGACCAACAGGCAACCAGGAAGCCCCATAGACTGGTGGCTGCGCTGTAGGAGAAGTGTCTTTGAGGAGGTGACACTAAACCCTAAAGTCTACATAAGAACTGACTTTAGGAAATTAATGGGAAGAATGGCCCTGGCATTCAGTGTGTGTGTGTGTGTGTGTGTGTGTGTGTGTGTGTGTGTGTGTGTGTGTGTTGTTGTTGTTGCATAAGTAGAAATAACAGAAGATAAATAAGGCAGCAGGTCAAGGATTCTGTCATGATATGGGATAACTGACATAAAGGAGGCAAAACATAGGGAAAATGAATTCCTTGTGTGGGGGATTCTTGAATATGTTTATGTGCTATGGTATTTTCCTTAGCCCTGTATGCTAGGAATCAGGGATGCCAAATGGTATGTAACAGTTATGCTATAAATGTCTACAGAATAAAAGAACTAACAAAGGAATGATATCAACAGAGGAGAAATTGCAGGAGGATGTATTATAAGCAGAGAGAAGTTTCCCAGTTTAGGGGCAGGAAGTCGAATCCTTCCCTGATAGCTACTGGGTTCTTTGCTGGAAAAGGTTGTTTGCTGAAAGAAGGCCAAATGGGCACAGGTGGGACTTGCCAAGACAGCAGCAAGGCTGAGCACTCAGCTGAGGCTCACTGCAGGAGCACGGCAGCTCAGTGGCCATGGCTGTGGGATGGGGTGCAGTTCTGGGGGATGACATCCACCATGAGGGTGTTCACAGATGAATCCTTGAGTGATAGCTCAAGGAATGAACAAACCAAGATGGAAGGAAAGACTGACGTTAAAGTCTAGACTGGGATGGAAAGGAAGCAGAGAAGGAGTACAGATAAGAAGAGAAAGGAACACCGCAGGCAGCGAGCTCCTGAGTCCAGAAGGACAGTGGGAAGAACAGGGTGGAGAGAACTGAAAGTAGAGGGGTTTCCTAGTTACTGCGCAGTTAAGCACTATACAAACTGACCTGCTTTAAAACGTAGCAGGAGCCAGTGCTTATTGAATAGACTATCCCTAAAGAAAGAACAAGGCTTTAAAGTCCATGATTTCATTTAATCCCCATATCATATCATAACCCCATTTTACTGTTAAGAACATTGAGGCATACTGTGGTTAAATACATGGGACCTCATTAAACTCAAAAGCTTCTGTACATCAAAAGAAACAATAAAGGAAGTGAAGAGAAATCCCACAGAGTGGGAGGAAACCTTCACTGCAGATACATCTGACAAAGCATTAATTTCCAGAGTATACAAGCTACTCAAAAAACAAAGAAGAAAGAAAACAAATGAATCACTCAAAAGATGGAGCAAAGATCTGAATAGAGACTTCACAGAGGAGGAATTAGAGATGGCTGAGAAACATCTTAAGAACTGTTCAACATCTCTGATAATTAAGGAAATGCAAATTAAAACCACTTTGAGATATCACCTTACTCCAATAAGACTGGCTAGGATCAGGAACACGAATGTTACCAAATGCTGGAGAGGTTGCGGGGAAAGGGGAACACTCATCCATTGCTGGTGGGAATGTAAACTAGTACAGCCACTATGGAAAACAGTGTGGAGAACCCTTAAAAGACTCAAAATGAGCCTTCCATTTGACCCAGTCATACCACTCCTGGGTATATACCCACAAGACACAACTTACTGCAAAGATACATGCACAGCTATGTTTATTGCAGCTCTGTTCACAATAGCAAAAAGCTGGAACCAGCCCAGGTGCCCCTCAACTGACGAGTGGATAGAGAAAATGTGGTACATGTATACAATGGAGTTCTATGCAGCAGTAAAGAGGGACAACATCATGAACTTTGCAGGTAAATGGATGGAGCTGGAAGACATTATGTTAAGTGAAGTAACACAGTCCCAGAAAAACAAACGACAAATGGTGTCCCTCATATGTGGATGCTAGTACCAACAACCCAGATATAAATATTTCTCATGGAGAGGGATGCATAGTAAAAGAACAACAACAGAAAGACTGCATCAGAAAATGGACTGAAATGGTGAATTGGGAAGGGGGGATGGGTGGGAGAGGGACACGGATGTATATTCAATCAAGGCATATTTAATTGATGTGAGTTCAGCAAGTACTCAGTTTCACCTAGACACTGTCTACAGGATACATGGTGTTTTAGGACTTAGTAAAAGTAAATATGTGTATATTAAACAACATTGGTTTACAGACTCTGATAAAAACGGTAATGCATCTGAGTTAAATGTAGATATAATTTGCTGTTGTCCACATTTGTTTTACACAAAATCTCTAGAGCAATAACTTTGGGATTGGCACATACAAATGTTCTCTATAATTTTTCTGTTGTACAGTATCACCTTGTAGCATTCTCTTTCACCTATAAGATGATTTAACGTAAAAATTAAGTTTGCTTCCCAAGTTAATCACATACAGTCACCCAAAACAGCATGGGTGAATTTGATGAAATCTGTGCCTTGATTCCACCCTATAGGTATGTATAATACAACTGCCTTCTGGAGACTCATGGGTCAAAAAACAAAAACCTAAAAAAAAGGGGGGGGGATACAGATAGATATGAAACCTTTTTGTCAAAAACCTTGCAATTCAAATCTTAAAACTAACTATGGGAAAAGATTTGTATGTTCCAACAGGTCAAAATGTCACCAACTTAATGGCTGAGAAAGAAAAGATACAGCTTTGCATTGAGTAGGATGTACCAGAAAGTGCCAACAGAAAGGTTGGCCCGTCTGAACATTGAAAGGAAGAAAAGCCTCAGATTGCTACAAACATCAAACCCCTCTGTGGATCCTACTTGTAACAACTATTTATAATGAGTCCTAACGAAACTTACCTTCTAGGTGCCGCAAAGGTTTTAATACGAGAGACTTTCTTACCTCCCCCCCATAGAACAAGGAGAAATATGATGATGATGAGGTCGTTCTCCAACTGTAAATTGGAGCCAACTGTTATAGAGGTAATCTCTTATAAAACCAGTAAAACTGCCTTCTTTAATTGACTAATAGACATAGGAACTGTGAAAAGGATTATTCTCTATTCAGAACCAAATATAATACTAAAGTCTCCTTAAGCTATGCACTTAAGCAAAATATATTAATACAGGAGCTCTGACATCAGCAATGGATTATTCTACCAAGGAGATGTTGGCCAGGGGATCCAAGCCCCCACAAAAGGTAAAGGCTCCTTGCCTCTAAACTGGGATACCTGCAAGAAGAGAGGTGATAAGGCCCTGCTGTCGAAGACCTGATGTAAACATGGGAAAGATGTATTGAGACCACACTTGCAAGTGTACAGATGGTCTCTGGAATACCAGAGAGTGTTACCAAAGGCCACTAAACCAATAAAGCAAATATAGGTCTCCTTGAGTCAAGCAAGACTCCTCCGTCAGCACCAGCTACACCTCACCTGCCTGGAAATACTGTGCAGCAGTGGCAGCCATATGCCTGTATATCCCAAATCTAATTGGCTATTAGCTCTCTCCTTGGAGGAATAACCCATGGCTGATGCCACAAGCTTACATCCTCTAGTGGTTAGGAGATGTTATAAGCCACATTAAGACCCTGTCATATTTTACAGAAAAAACATAATTCATGGATTAGCATACCATCCAAACATCTGTGTCTATACTGAAGTAACCTACCATAACAATTAGTACTGTTTAAATACCTATATATCTAATTGCTTGTGCTTCATTAGTAGGATTGAAAGGTTATTCCTGGACAAACTGACCAGAGTCCAAAATGACAGCTCCAGAGAAAGTAGACTGTTTTGCTTCTCATCCACCTGTTCCCCTTTTCTAAGCCTAGGGAACAATCTGCGGAAGAGGGGGTGTGGAAGAATGTAAGGACTGCGATTGGGGTGAATGGTGAAACTACAGCAATATAGACTGGACACTTATCTGATCAACTTGATTTTACCTACAAGCCCCCCCCCCCAGCTGGATGGTGGGACCCATGGGCTGAGTGGGTTTGGGCACAACTGCTTGCAAATTGGTTTTACATGAAGGATGCTTGTACTCATAAATTATTACTTATTGTTAAAACATGAAAAAAAAAAAAGAAGAAAAAAAAACCCAAAAAAGATAATGAAAAAAATACAATATTTACATTTTTTGTAGTCAGGAAGAAGAAATTGCCTGTGGTGGATGAAGCTAATATCCCAAACTACTGACCTACACTGACAGAACTATCTTTCTTGAACCACAGCATATGATTTCTGGATCCTTTTCTTTCTTTCTTTCTTTCTTTCTTTCTTTCTTTCTTTCTTTCTTTCTTTCTTTCTTTCTTTCTTTCATTTTTTGCATCCTTTTCTTGTAAGCTGATATAACTCAGGGCTAGTTCGGTCAACCCACTCAGTATTTCAGGATGAAGTCCAAGTTTCCTATGGTGACACAGGAGGCGGGTCAGAGTCCACGCTCTCCTCTGGGGATGTAGGCTCCCACACCATGTGCTCCTGCTGGCTCCCACGGTTTCAGTTCTCTGAACTCAGCAAGGCCGCTTCTGTGCAAGCTGCTGTCTGGGATGATGAGGCCCTTCCCCCTCTTTCTCTTCCTGATTGACCCCTCCAAATCCCGATCACCTGAGTCCTCTAAGTAGAAGGAAGGGAGCGGTGGACATCTCATCTTTGCAGAACTCTATCATAGCTCTCCTTATCACACCGATTTCTGTCCTGCTATTGATTGCTCACTCAGGCCTCTTCCACAAGCCTACAGTGCATGACCCTTTGATTCAGTGGGTTTTTTTGTTTGTTTGTTTGTTTGTTTGTTTTTTTTTTTTTGACTTTGTTTGTTTTTGAGACAAGGTCTCACTCTGTATGTAGCCTGGACAGGTTTCAAACTTGTGGCAATGTTGAATGCCTCACTAAATGAGGAACTGGGCTTTTGTGGGGGTGGAGGGCGTTACTGGAGATTGAATCCAAACCCTCTCATTTGTTTTTTTATTATTTTATTTTATTTTATTTATTTTTGTATGTGTATAAATGTACTGTTTGCATGCAAGTATGTGCACCCATGTCGTGCAATTCCAAACCCTCTCATTTGTAAGGCAAGAGATCAATTACAAAACTATATCTCCCATGCTCACCATCTTAAAGGAAACTAGAAAAAGTAAAGAAAATGGTTACGATATATGTTGGTGTTAGATGTTGGTCATCACCTCAAGAATCCTTGGCTTGTGCCTCTCAATCCAGAGCTAAATTCTAAAGTATCTTCTCAATCTCTGATAAAGGGCAAAATGTAAAGAATTAAAAACTGTAGTCAATAAATTCAAGATATCTGGGACCCAGACCAGTATTCTATTAAAATGAATTCTAATACTTTTATAATTACAAAATTAAGGCAATTATACACAGTTGCTTTGTATTAATTATGATATCATTAAATTAGGATGAGTCACCCCGTAAAGACTGGGTGCCAATGGAGAAAGCAAGATTCACTTTCTGGTTAGATGACTCGGCAAACACACATATACAAATATATTACACTTATATATAACACATACGTGTGTGTATTTTTTTTTTACTGCTTCTACTTCTTTATATGTAAAAGATCAACCATGAGCCCGGCTCCCCCAACAGCTGGGGAGGCCAAATAACAGGATAGTTGGGAAAAGCCCTTTGAAAATTATAACATGTCCAGGGAAAAAAAGTACGGTGGTGATACTCTCCAGGGTGTTGCAGGAACTTTCTAGAGTGTGTATCCGGCTGGGTTCACCGGGAAATTCGAGTTCAGGAATCCATCAACATCACACAGCAAGTTTTTCAAGGAAAGGCAGAAGGAGTGCTATAGAAAGAAGGAGAAATGCAAACCAAACTTCACAAAGACTCTCCTTGAAAGATGAAAAATTAACCCGACGCGGTTGGGGGTGGGACTGTGAGTGGTGGACGCTGGGTTCTCAGCGTCCGGACACTTTTCCTTCCCTAAGGCCATTTTAGTCAAAGGTCATGTGTGTGTCTTGTCAAAGGCCAGCTTCCAATGGAATCACTGTCCCCCAGGATAGCGGCCCCCTGACTCCATCTGCATTGGAGAAATCCCAAAAGCAAACTGCCCAGCGCAAACAGGCGCAGTCGGGAGCAGCGGTCCCGGGCTCAGCTCCCAGGTCCCCGGCGCGCAGCCCAGGCCGCGTCGGTAGCTCCCGGGCAGGAGCCAGGCATCCAGACGCCGCAGCATGAGCCCCCGCGCCGCCGATCGGGTACGGTAGGCGACCCTCTGCGCGTGCTCCGTGCTGGGGCTCCCGGGTCCACACCGCTGCTCCGTGCAGCTTGAAACCTTGCAAAGGGGCCTCCGCAGTAACCGGAAAACGGTCCCTGTTGGGCTGAGTTCCCATGCACTCAGCTGCAGCGAGTTCCAGGCGCACAAATGCGGAGCTTAACTAATTTCGAGTTGTCCCTGCCAGAGACTATTTGGCTTTGCAAAGGCATATCTCGTTTCTGGAAAACGAGCCGGTGGAAGTTGCAGAGAGGGACCTGGGGACGAATCTCAGCTCCCCACCGCTCGCGCTTGTGGCGAGGGTGCGAGCCCTCTTGGCCGCAGCCAGCTGCAGGGGACTGTGTGCAGGCTCCTGGCACAGTCTATTGGGCTTCTTGGACCAGCGCTTGGCAAGGCTGGGTTTCTTAGAGTAATCTATTTCAGCGGCGTTCTCTGGGCTCCTACACTTGCCCCAAGTAGACGGATAGTTTTCCGGGTGGAGGAGCCCCTTCCGCACGCCGGAGCTGGAGTTGCTCTCTGACCCTTTGTACTTTTCTATTTGAAAAAGCCTTTCGGACGGATCTGGCTACTTTGGGTTGAGGAAATGGGGAGCCCCAGTTCTCAATTATCATGGGTGCTTTTGTTCTGGACTTGGAAATCTCCAAGGGCAAGCAGAGCAGGTGGGTAGCTAGGAGCGGTGGGTCAAAGGGTTTCAGAGATTGCTGCGTTTCCACCTTCTGGTTTCATTTTAACAGGTTCGACAGGGAGCCATTTCTGGCTGATAAAAAGGACGAAAACAAAAGCCTTCTCCGGGCTCAGCAGGACTCAGAAAGGCCAGCCCTTCTCTGGGATTTGTATATGTAGTCAGTGCACACACAATTCCTCAGAGAATAGGAGACTTTCTACTCTTCTTCAGGTATTTATTGAACTCTTCCCCAGAGCCCATCTCCAGCTGCTGCTCGGCTTCCTTCTTGAAAGAGTGGGTGACATTCATAGCTCAGGGTCCTGCTTCCTTCTGGTCCCATCACACCTGCCAGAGGCCTCTCTGACCACCACTGACCCACCGTAGATCGGGCCACCAAAGGTATCTGCAGCAAAACTGCAGAGCATTTAAAGTCTTTCCTCGGACTCTTGGTCCCACTTTCCGACTCTGTCTTAGATTTTCGTCGGACCGCTCTTGCTGGTTCTCTTCGGCCCTTTGCCTTACTGCTGAATGCCTTAGGGGGCCTCACTTTAAACCCCCCTTCCTCCTCTAGTTCCCACACTGCCACCGCTTCCTGCGCCCTGCTGTTCCCTCCTTGACTGTATTCTCTTGTCACTGTAGTCTAGGTTATCTCATCTACTCCAGTGGCTTCGACCACTACGGACATCTTCTATGCCATAGCTGACAATGACTGGCCTTTCTCCTAAAACACCAGTTTCTAAAATGGAATGTTTCCATGTCAATGTTCCATAGAGCATCTTAAAATCAACAGGCTCAAGACTGAATCTGCCTTCTGCATCTTTCTTTATGGTAGGTCCGCTCCTCCTTTTCCCACTGTGCTAATAGCATCTCTATTGTGCTAGACCAGGCAGAATCACCCTAGATCACTTCCTGTCTTTCATCCATTCTCTTCCTGTCTGCTGTTGGGTATGGTTCTAGCCGGGCGTGGTGGTGCACACCTTTAATCCTAGCACTCAGGAGGCAGAGGCAGGTGGATCTTTGTGAGTTCAAGGCCAGCCTGGTCTACAGAGCGAATTCCAGGACAGCTGGGGCTACAGGGAGACCCTGTCTCGAAAAGACAAAACAAACAAACAAACAAACAAACAAACAAACAAAACAAAACACACTTTCTTGGCCTCCATCTCTCCTGCCATGGTTTTCAGTCCGTTCAGTTCATAGCTTCCCATTAGTCTCCATCTGTACCAGACACTTTTCTCACTGCTGTGACAACATACCTGACAAAGGGACTTAAGGATGGAGGAATTTTTTTGGCTGACTGTTAGAGGAGAGAACACACTGCTGTGTGTTCATCACAGCAGAAGGCTGGTGGCAGGAGCAGGAGGTGGCTGGTCACCGGTGCATCCATCTGTAGTCAGGAAGCAGAGAGAGGATGACAGGAAATAGGGGAAGTGGTATGTGTAGTGGTTCATGTTAGTTCGTGGAGGGTGTGAATAGGGAGGGGATATAAGTTCAACACATAAAAGCTTAGGACAAACAGCAGTTGATGTCTATCCAGCAAGTGTTTAGAATCTAGTGAGGGACAGATAAATAGATCACTGCTTGTAAGGATTGGTAGCTGGAGAAAGGAAAGCTTTGGGCAAACGTGGTTGGGGTGCTTAACCTACTCTGGAGATGTCTGCAGAGATTCCAAGAAAAAGTGGCTTTTAGCTGAATCTTTTAAAAAATTGAGGTTGGACCTAGGGAAAGTACAGGGAGCAAAGCCATGTTTAGTAAATAGCTTAATATGCCACATTCGTAAACAATGTATGTGAAATGTGTGAAAATAGCTCATCAAATGTGGACAGGGAGTGAATGGTGAGATGTGTGATCAATGTGTACGGTAAAAGGCAGGTTGTGCCGAGCCTGAATATATCATTATTCTTAAAAATATACAAATACACTGAAGATATTTCAAAAAGGATGTCTGTGCTCATAATCCATTTTAGAAAGACCATTTGACATGGTAAGGGATAAGGTGCTCTGAAGCTTCATCTTCATTGTCAATTTGATTGAATTTAGAATCACCTGAAAGACACACCTCTGGGTGCATCTGTGAGGGAACCTCCACAGAGGTTTAGCTGAGGAAGGAAGACCACCCTGAATAGTGATAAGTGACCCCACCTACGGGCTAGAGCCCCTGACTGAAAAGGAGAAAGATCAATAACTGAATGCCAGCTTCTCCCGTTTTGTCTCCTTCCTCCCCTGCTCCCCTCACCCGGGCCTGCACCTCCGCCCTCCCCTCCCCTCCCCTCCTCCCCTCCCCTCCCCTCCCTCCCCTACCCCTTTCCCTTCCCTCTTCTCTTCTCTTTTCTTTTCTTTTCTTTTCTGACAGGGTCTCATGTATCCCAAACTAGCCTCAAACTTACTATGTAGATGATGAACTTCTCTCCTTCTTTTGTTTCCTGATGCCTAGGATTACAGGTGTGTGACACCACATTTGGTTTTTATATAATATTGGGGATTGAGTCTAGTGCTTCATGTATGCTAGGTAATCACTCTATCAACTGAGCTACATGATTATCCCCAAATTTCTTGTAAATTCTTTAAACAAAGTCTTAAAATTTTGTTTTCAGTGTGTTTGTATGTGTAGGCCTGCACACACACACACACACACACACGCACGCATGCGCACACACACATATACATATGTCATGGAGTGCATGAGAGGTAGGAGGACAACTTTGTGGAGTCAGTTCTCTCCTACCTTTAACAGTTTGGGGAATTCTAACACTTATCATCAGGGTTGTATGATGAGTGCCTTTACCCACCGAACTGCCTTGCCCACCCTTTTGTGAATTATTTTGTTTTATTGAAGTTTTGTGCATTTCCTTGCCCCCCACCTCACCAGAACTCATGCATTCTGCCATACATGTCTTGCATCTTTTTTTCAGTCTTTTTAAAAATTTTCGATGCAGAAGTTTAGTGTTTGGGGAAGAAGTTTACTGTTTCAGTTGGTTCTTTGACCCAGTCTTTGTTGTTGTTGTTCCTTCCAATTTGTATCACTTCAAGATATGCATCTATACATGCCACATATATACCAAGGTTATGATGTCTGAAAATAAACTATAGGTTAATTCCAAAACATGTTTAGGGATTCACATTTTGACAGTAGATTTGTATACAGGTAAAGAAAAAGTATTACTTTACATTCCCACATTATATAGTAAGTTGACGAGTAACATCGGGTATTATATTTACTAAAAAAAGAATTAAACACATAAAATTTCAAAAAAGTGTTATAAAAATGAAGGAAAATAATAATTATATAAAAATTATTCAGTTCGCATTACAAATAGGGATTTGGTGCTAGGATCCACAAATGAGGGACACCATATCTTGTTTGGTTTTTTGGGGACTGTGTTACTTCACTTAGCATAGTGACTTCTAGTTCCATTCATTTACCTTCAAAGTTCATGAGGTCATGTCGTCTTTCTTTACTGATGCATAGAATTCCATTATGTAGATGTACCACATTTTCTCTAGCCACTCATCGGTTGAGGGACACTTGAGTTGCTTCCAGCTCTTCACTATTGTGAAGAGAGGTGCAATAAACATAGATGTGCATGTATCTCTGTGATAAGATGAGTCTTCTGGGTTCATAGCTAAGAGTGGTATGACTGGGTCAAGTGGTAGGCTCATTTTCAGTCTTTTAAGAGTTTTCCACTCTGTTTTCTATAGAGGTTGCACAGGTTTGTATTCCTATCAGCAGTGGAAAAGTGTTTGCCTTTCCCCACAACCTCTCCAACATTTGTTATCCTTTGTTTTCTTGATCATAGCCACTCTTACTGGAGTAAGATGAAATCTTAAAGTGGTTTTAATTTGCATTTCCTTAGTTATTAGCGAGGTTGAACACTTTTTAAGATGTTTCTCAGCCATCTTTACTTATTCATTTGTGAAGTCAGTGCTCAGCTCTTTACTCCATCTTTTGAGTGAGTCATTTGTTTCCTTGCTCCTTTATTTTTTGAATAGTTTATAAACTCTGGATGTTAATGCTCATCAGATGAATCACTGGTGAAGGTTTTCTCCCACTCTGTGGGTTTTCTCTCCATTTCTTTGTTTCTTTCACTGTACAGAAGCCTTTGAGTTTAATAAGTTCCCACTTGTAAATTGTTGACCTTATTTCCTGCACAGCTGCCGTCTGATTTAAAGTCTTTTCCTATACCTATGTCTTGTAGGTTGTTACCAATGTTTTCTTCTATCATTTTCAGAGTTTTGGGTTTCACATTGAGGTCTTTGATTTTTGTACAGGGTGAAAGGTAGGAGTTTAATTTTCTTCTCCTACAAGTGGTGATCCATTTTTGTCAACATTTGCTGAAGATGCTGTCTTCCCTCCATTGAGTCTTCTTGGTCCCTTTGTCAAATATGAGGTGGCTGAAATTGCATGTGCTCAAGTTTGGAACTTCAATTTTGTTCCATTGATCTATGGGTCCGTTTTTGTGCCAATACTAGGCTATTTTCTGACTATAGCCCTGTAATATAGTTTGAAGTCAGGTATAGTAATCCCCCCTGCATTGCTCTTTTTGCTCAGGGTTGCTTTGGCTATCCAGGGTTTTTTGTTTTTCCATATGAACTTTAGGATTTTTTTTCTAGGTCTGTGAAGAAGCTCATCAGGATTTTAATTGCGATTGCAATGAATCTCTATGTTTCTTCCAATCCATGAGCATGGGAGGTCCTTCCATCTTCTGGTGTTTTCCTCAATTTCCTTTTTCAGTGATTTAGAATGTTCATGTAGAGATTTTTAGTGTCTTTAGTCAGGTTTATTCCTAGATATTTTATTTATTTATTTATTTATTTATTTATTTATTTATTTATTTATTTTGAGGCTATTGTGAATGGGAAAGTCTCCTTGTCTTCCTTTTCCAACTGCTTTTATTCATAAAAAGGAAAGCTACTGATTTTTCTAGGTTAATTTTGTACCCAGCCACTTTACTGAAACTTTTGTAAATCATTTCTAGGAGTTTTCTGGTGGAATTTTCCTTTTGTGAATTCTTACTTTTTTGTATGTCTTTTTGAGACAGGGTCTCCCTGTAGCCCCAGCTGTCCTGGAACTCGCTATGTAGACCAGGCTGGCCTTGAACTCACAGAGATCTGCCTGCCTCTGTCTCCCAAGTGCTGGGATTACAGACATGTGCCACCAGGCCTGGCCTTTTGTGAATTCTTAAGCAGTGCTTGGGAAGTGTTCAGTTCAGGTATTGGATTAGATGACAGAGATGCAAAAGCATATTTTTTTGTTTGCTGAGAAACAACTTGATAAAGAATAAAGGTTCATCATGATAGTCAGGAAATGTCACAGCCTTCCAATTGTTTTAAACAGGAAGGATTTTGATTTGGGGGTATTTGAGATAATGCTCCAACTCTCTCCCTCACCCTGTGATTCACATCTCAATTGAGAGGTGTCTCCTATCCCAGTATCTATCCTAGCCACCTCCAAGTCATGAAAGGCTTTTTGTAGTTTTGTCTCTGTTGACTTTGTGAAGGCAAAATCCTCCTTAGACCAGAATCTAGCAGGAGACAAGGACCTGAAACAAAGAATACCCAGTGCCTCAGAATGGCCATGAGACAAAAATCTCCTAGGGCTTTCTAGAGAGTGATAAAGACTTTGGAAGCCGGGCGTGGTGGCGCACGCCTTTAATCCTAGCACTTGGGAGGCAGAGGCAGGCGGATCTTTGTGAGTTCAAGGCCANAAAAAAAAAAAAAAAAGACTTTGGAAAGCTAGAAGTAAGAAAATGTAGTTCTGACTTTCTA
Organism: Rhizomys pruinosus; assembly: GCA_009823505.1. NCBI lineage: Eukaryota > Metazoa > Chordata > Mammalia > Rodentia > Spalacidae > Rhizomys > Rhizomys pruinosus. The sequence goes on along the minus strand of VZQC01006141.1, from coordinate 224,451 downwards.
AAGAGTTAATTATGCCTTCAGAAATTCCAGTCAGAGAGGTGAATGAAGATTATATTCTATAGGGAGTTATTTAAACTTGAGTCTGTTCTTAAACTGTTTAGGGCCATGGTTCTTTTGAGGTTTGGATTCACACTACTCTTCTTAGGAAAAAAAAAATGTGCATAATGCAACACATAACGTTTTGCATAAACTTGTAGAAGGTTCATCCAAGCCTGCCCTTTAATCCCTTTAGGTTGTTAAAGATGTCTGGCTAAAAATCTCTAATCAAAAGGCTAATTAATTCAGTGGATATTTGGGAGAAGGGAGTAGGTGATGATTAGGAGCCAGTTATAAGTCAAATTGTGCGTGTTTTCTGTTTTGAGAGGATCCTGTGTGATGTGTGCTAATGACCATGAACTTGGAGTCATAGGACTTGGGCTCATTTCACTCTGGCAGTCTCTAGTGGTGTAACTTTCTCTTTGAGTGATTATTTTATTATCTATTTTTTAAAAGCAGGACAGTTGGAATTTCAGCTAAAATGAAGCATTTGAAAGCATGCTGTTCTTAAAAACATCAGTTTAGATCCTCAGTTACAGCAAAGCCTACAGCTCAGTACATTCTTTTGAAACGGAAAATGCATGCAGGCCAGCCATTGACTGGCTGAATTCATCCAGTCAAAGAGAACTGATTAGCAAACACCCTTAGTGTGATGCTACTTACTAGGCTCTGTTTTTACTTCTATTTGTCATTGACATCCACGAATTTGAAACAAAGAATCATGTTGGCTTAGAGAAAAAGCATCAATATTAGGACTCCAAAATTTATCATTAGTTATAGTCTGTTTTAAATTTTTAGTTCTGGAAAGTGTGTGAAAAGACATATAACATGCTGTATGCATGGGTCTTAAAAGTAAACTGTAGGGGGCTGGAGAGATAGCCTAGCAGTTAAGAGCTCTGACTGCTCTTGCAGAGGACCTGGGTTTGATCCCCGGCACCCACATGGTGGCCGAAACCTGTCTTTAACTCCAGTTCCAGGGGAATCCGACACCCTCTTCTGACCTTCGTGGCATTGCATGACACGGATGAACCAACCTACATGCAGACAATACATTCATACACATATGAAAATAAATTAAAAAACTTTTAAAAAGTAAAAAAAGTAAACTGTAAATTACTGGTTGTGTGTATATAAGAGAAGGAGATGGGAAGGAAAGGGAGATGGAGAAGAGGAGGGAGAGGGAGGGAGAGATATACAGAGAGGAGAAAAACAGATTTTAGGAAAGAAGTGGTGGCTTCATATAATGAATGTTTATTGATTTAAACTGGAGATGAAATCAATAGTAAGATGTGACTTCAGTGCCAGGGGTTCCACTGTCCTCTTCTGGCCACCTTGAGCATTGCACACATGTGGTATACTTACATACATGTAGGCAAGACAATCATATACATAAAATGAAAAGAAATAAGAATATACGTTAGGGTTTAGATAAAGAAGTTTAGAGATTTTTTTTTTTTTTAGAGATTTTTATATAAAGAAGTCTGGAGTATAGAACACAGAAGATGAATCATTTTACCCCCGGTACTGATCAACCTTTAGAATAATATCTCTAGATCCGAGTTCTACACATTGGACTATTAGCAATCACTGTTTGCACACCTACTGTGTGTTATCCACTGTGTTGGAAAACACAGACCTGATCTAATGGAGTTTGCAATGTAAGGATGTCCTAGGCAAGGAACAAGTGACTTTAATTTGATGAATTTGATAAAGGAAACTTAAGACCCTAAAGGAACTACTTAGGAAGGAGTAATTAATTCAGACTTAGGGGAACAGGATAAACCATCCACAGAACTGATATCTATCTACTTTGAGACTCAGAAGCTGTGTAGGTCACAAGCAAGATGAAGGAGATGGAGCGGAGAAGGTTCCAAGGTACTGTCATGTCAGTACTGTCAACTGGATGAGGGCAAGGGGGTGATTCAAGAAGCTGAAAGGAAGAATTCAGAGGGGTAGACTATGAGAAACTTGAAGCTGCGATGTCCAGGTAACTGTGCTGCGATTAATCTTTAGAAGAATTAAGTTTGTAAGCAGGGATGTATCACAACCAGTTTTATGTTTTGGAAAGCCTACAGAGTGGACAATGGGTTGGAGGGAGGGAAGGACGGAGGGAGGGAGGGAGGGAGAGAGAGAGAGAGAGAGAGAGAGAGAGAGAGAGAGAGAGAGAGAAAGAGAGAGAGAATATGAGCACATTGGAGGCACTATAGTAATGTAATCAAGGAAATATGGTGTCCTCAATCCAGAGAGCAGCCAGAAAGATGAAAATTAGGGGACCAGTTCAAAACTCATTAAAAGACTCAAAATGAATGATAGCGACTGCAGAGATGCTGTTGGAAGGACGGAAGCCATTGTATATGTGAATAGAATACAGACAGGCATTATCTGTCTTCATACAGCTTTCATCCCATTGTGAAGGAAGATCATCATTGCTTGTTTTTGAAATGGCAGAACTGGGTCAAATGGTAGGGGGATACAGGGAACTAAATGTGAGGAAATCCAATAAAGAATTCTCCAGCAGCTATTCCAAGGCAGTGAGTTCTTCGATATTCAACCATTCTAGAAGAAGTTGAAGAAGCTGGAATAAGGCTAGCCAGGCTGGAGGGCACTGGTATTTCTCTTCTTTCTCAAGACTCTAAAATTCTGTGTATGAAGTTCAAATAGCTGAGCTTCGGCACTTTAGACTCACTGTGGTTCAGCTTTTGTTGGGCGGCATGTGTTCTTCCTGACTTGCTAGTGCAGTACTAGGGCATGACTTTTGCCCCCTAGTAGCTACCTAGTAGTACCTAGTAGTACCTAGCAGTACCTAGCAGTACCACTTGCTTTCATGTTCAAAAGGGCCTTCATTTGAACAATGAATTTCAAGACCATCCTGACTTAATTTGCATGTTTGATTTCCTAGCATTTTAAAAGAAAGCCCACGTATTTCAGCTCCAGTGTTTGTTATTCTCAGAGGAGAACCAGCATTTTACTTGCTTATTCATACCACTTCCTACATCAGGAATACCTTCCTTCCTACATCCTACATACCTCACTGTAAAGACACTGTTTCTTCAAGGACTAGCCTAAATCACACCAAACACTTTATCAAGCCCCCATTGTGGTGGGTGGTGGTGGTGGTGGTAGAGGTAGTAACAACTCCTCCTCCTCCTCCTCCTCCTCCTCCTCCTCCTCCTCCCTCCCTCCGTCCTTCCCTCCTTCCCTCCCTCCCTCCCTCTCCCCTCCTCATCAAATTAAGCCTATTTAAACATTGTAGGTTTAATTATATTGTTGAGTACATGATCTTTTTTTGAGATAGGGTATCCCTGTAGCCCCAGCTGTCCTGGATCTCACTCTATAGACCAGGCTGGCCTTGAACTCACAAAGATCTGGATGCCTAAGTCTCCCGAGTGCTATGATTAAAGGCCTGCACTGGAATCTTAAATTTGAAGACACACCTACTTTTTCTGCAACCTTTTTTTTTTTTTTTTACTTCAAAACATGTCCCATGACATTATAAGGTCTTGAAAAACATGATCCTCCAGGAATGAGATTGTATCCCATTCTATAGCTATCTTATGATTTCTTTAGTTAATTTCTATTTGCTGGGCATTAGACTATTTCCACTGTTTTGATGCTCTAGGTAGTTATTATAAAGTCCCCTGAGACATCTATGCATCCATTCTATATGAAACATTTACATTTTCTAAAATGACAAGATGAGTTAGTGACTGAAGAAGGGATGTTGAATTGCTGAGGAAGCATGATTTTTTTCTTAAATTTTTATTTATCTCTTTTATGTGTATAAATGTACTGTCTGGATCTGTGCACCTATGTCATGCAATGCTGCGGAGGTCAGAAGAGGGCGTCGGATTCCCCTGGAACTGGAGTCAAAGATGGTTCTCAGCTGCCATGTGGGTGCTGGGAATTGAACCCAGGTCCTTTGCAAGAGTAGTTGGTGCTCTTAACCTCTTAACCTCTAGGCCATCTTTCCAGCCCCAGAAGCATGATTTTTTAAAAGGTCTTTTATTTTCAGATTTTCCATTTTATTTTAATTTATTATATATTCATTACATAACAAGAGTTTCTACACATAAAATTTTATTCTTATAACTTAGTGAAGGTGCATAATTTGGGAATGTGTGAAAAACATGCAAACTTTGGAAAGAAGGATTTGATAATTGATAAAGTTACTTGAGTAAAAGAACTGAGCTTCAAGTCTAAGCATTTCAGTCACTCTAAATAATGTGAAACAAATTGTTGCTTAAAAGATGAATGTAAGGTCGACAATTGACAAATGGGACCTCATTAAACTCAAAAGCTTCTGTACATCAAAAGAAACAATCAAGGAAGTGAAGAGAAATCCCACAGAGTGGGAGGAAACCTTCACTGCAGAAACATCTGACAAAGCATTGATTTCTAGAATATATAAACTACTCAAAAAACAAAAGAAAGAAAACAAATGACCCACTCAATAGATGGAGCAAAGAGCTGAAGAGAGACTTCACAAGTGAGGAATTAGAGATGGCTGAGAAACTTCTTAAGAAGTGTTCAACATCACTAATCATTAAGGAAATGCAAATCAAAACCACTTTAAGATATCATCTTACTCCAATAAGACTGGCTAGGATCAAGAAAACAAATGATACCAAGTGCTGGAGAGGTTGTGGGCAAAGGGGAGCACTCATCCACTACTGGTGGGAATGCAAACTCGTACAGCCACTATGGAAAGCAGTGTGGAGAACCCTTGGAAGACTTGGAATGAATTTGCCACCTGACCCAGCCATACCACTCCTAGGCATGTACCCCCAAGACTCACCCCACCACAGAGATATATGCACGGCCATGCTTATTTCAGCTCTCTTCACAAAAGCAAGGAGGTGGAACCAACCCAAATGCCCCTCAACTGATGAGTGGATAGAGAAAATGTGGTACATCTACACAATGGAATTCTATGCAGCAGTAAAAAAGATGACATCATGAGCTTTGCAGGAAAATGGCTGGAGCTAGAAGACATCATGCTGAGTGAAGTAACACAGTCCCAAAAAAACAAACAATGAATGGTATCCCTCATCTGTGGATGCTAGTGCCAATTACCTAGTTGTAAGTATTTCTTGTGCACGGCCCCTTGAGCTTTTGTCTAAGCAGCTGGGAGTGATGCATATTGGAAACAACAACAACAACAACAGAAAGGACTGCATCAAAGAACTGACTGAAACAGTGAACTTCTGCTCAAAACAGTCAACTTCCACATGGAGAATATCGAGAAAGACTGAGAAAGAGATGAAAACCATGTTTGGCAGAATACATGAGCTTGGCGGGGTGGGGCCATAGGGGGAACGTGGGTCTAGATTTGATAATCTTGTACAAAATATATAATAAAAATAAATAAATAAATAAATTGTAAAAAAAAAAGATGAATGTAACAGAAACCAGTAAATGACACATTTGTTACAGAGAAAAGATAATTCTTTGGAAAGATGGACACTGGCCAGTGTTTTGGTGTTTGGAGAAAGTAGGAGGTTGTGGACGTGGATCCTTATTCTAAAAATCATTGATCATCTTGGATACTCAAAAAGCAGGAAGATTTCCATTATAGAGGAGGATGTTTTCATCAGAGGAGAAGGAAGCCTCTATCAGGAAGCACCGAGAATCTGGTCATTTTTTGAAAAAATTTATTTATTTTTTATATGTATGAATGTACTGTCTGCATGTAGGTCTGTGCATCCGTGTTGTGCAATGCCACGGAGGTCAGAAGAGGGCGTCGGATTCCCCTGGAACTGGAGTCAAAGATGGTTCTCAGCCACCATGTGGGTGCTGGGAATTGAACCCGGGTCCTCTGCAAGGGCAGTCGGTGCTGTTAACCACTAGGCCATCTCTCCAGCCCTGATAATTTTTTAACAGAATAAATGAAAGATGATGTTATGGGTTGAATTATGTCGCCTGGTCTAAGTTCATATGCTGAAATCTTAACCCCTTAGACCTCACAATGTGACTCTATTTGGAGATAAGGTCTTCAGAGAGGTAAAGTAGGTGGTGAGCCTGTCCTAACCCAGAATGGCTGGCAGCCTTGTAAAAGAGGGACTTTGGACATAGAGATATGCATTGAGAGAACATGGTATGAAGACACAGGAGAAGGGCAGCTGATGGCAAACCAAGGATGGAGATCACAGAAGAAACTAACCTTGCTTTCAGAATGTGTGCCAGGACAATTCTATTTATTTATTTATAATCTCGTATGTATATATAGTGAATTTTGGGTCATTTTCACTCCCTCTAGCCCCTCTCATTCCTGCTGGAATCTCTTTTTACTTCCCAAGTCCCAGCCTACTTTAATTTCTTTTTTTAAAAACTTAGTGTATTGCCTGCATGTGTGTAAGTGCACATGTATCATACAATGACCATGGAGGTCAGATGGGGGTGTCAGATCACCTGGAACTGGAGTTTCAGACAGTTGTGAGCCACCAGTAGGTGTTCAGAACCAAACCCAGGTGGGTCTTCTGCAAGAGCAGCCAGTGCTCTTAACTGCCGAGCCATTTCTCCTGTCCTTGATCTTTTTTTGTGACTCATCAAATTTAATTACAGTTGCTCGCATGACCATGAGCGGGAAATTATTTATTGGAACATGATCGGTGGCTACAAAACTGAAGAAAAGGACACCTCTCCACCAGCCACCACTACTGCCATCCCTTCAGCAAGGGGTGGGACATCATAAGACCCTCCCCATGCACCATGAAGTGAGGCAGGTCCAGTCTTCTGCAGGTGACCATGGCTGCACTGAGTTTTTAGTGCAATGGCTGTGTTACATTCAGAACATGTTTCACAGCATTCTTCCCCAACCTCTTGTGGTCCTTCTGCCCTCTCTTCCAGATGTTACCTGAGCCTTGGAGGGAGTGACATAGATGTCCTAGTTATCGCTGAACACTCCACAGCCACTTGTGTTTTACACTTGGTTCAGCCACTCTCTGTGGTTTATGTCATTCTGCAGCTGGGGATGCGTAACACCTTGAGGTCATAATACTCTGAGCATCTTTTTTCTGCTAACACTCAACTCAGTATTCGTCTTTAGTCAAAAGATTCTGTTCTTGCTCATGGGAACATTAAATGACAGTGGCTTGTGGCTCATGATTTGTAAAGAATTTTCATATCCATGATCTCTTTTGAACATGACAAAAGAGGTTTTAGAGATAAGACATGGAGTTTTGAAAAGACTATGTGAATTGATCCGATTTGCACTGTTTGGTAGTGGTAGAGCTGAGACTCAATTCTGGGTCTTCTGACATGAAATACCATGCTTTTCTATAAAATGAAAACATGTCCTTTTGAGTCTGCACTGTCTGAAAGGACAGGGACTGCCACGTGCTGACGCGAATCTTCTTTTTCTGTAACTCCTCAGGAAAAGGTTTTGTAGCTTCCTGGGTTGGCAGACATATGAAGCCTGATACCCCCTCACCCCCCATCTTCATCATCAAACGTTTACCAGGCCTCTTTGATCTAGGTCTCTCTGTTTATGTGCACAGAATATTTCTTCTCCATTGGGAGGATTTGTTGACTGAAGAAAAAGGCTTTCTCAGTATACAGTTTGATTACTGACAAAGCTAATTGTGACACTTTGGATATGTTGGATTTAATTGAGTTTTTCCATCATTAATACTGTTCACATATTAATTCAACAAAGGGACATGAGGGGTGCCTAACATTTTCCTGGAGCTGCTTGACTTTAATCAACAGGAACAAATGCAAGATTATTGCACTTTTTCCTTGGGTGATCTAAGCTTGTTCTTGGCACCCATGAGTGCGAAGCCCTGGGTTGTCTCAGAGTGTTTCAGTGGCTTCTACCCAGGGGAGTTATTAGTTTTGAACCTTGGGGATAATTCCATAAGAATGCAATTCCTTTCCACCTTTAGAGAACAAAGTGTTGTTTGTGCTGATTATCCTTATTATGTGATAAAACCAAGGTTTTCCAAATGGTGATCTACAGATAGGATGTCAGATTTAAGAAAAACAAAAATATTCAAGTACAGAATCCCAAGATGCTGCAGTTAAACTTCAAAGTAAACAGTGAGTACTTTTGTAGAATATTTTCCCAAGGTTAAAAATACTAAAAACTGTATCTAGAAATTATATCTGTAAGGAATTATTAAGAGTAGTCTTGCTGAAAATGGTGGTGAACACCTTTAATCCCAGCACTCAGGAGGCAGAGGCAGGTGGATCTCTGTGAGTTCAAGGCCATCCTGGTCTACATAGTGAGCTCCAAGCCAGCTGGGACTAAAGAGAGACCCTGGCTCAAAAAGACCAAAAAGAAAGTAGTTTCAATATGTCAATATTCTATAAGTCTATATGAAAGTTATACATTTACTCAACTAACGCTTCAGAGGGTTTTGACAAGGTGAAATTTCTTTGGTTTTGGTTCAGATTTTGTTTTCGTTTTTCTTGACCCCATTTGACAGCACTGATACGACAGCCAAGCTACAGTCCCTGACTCTTGTTTCCCAGGCCATGTGAAGTGCTTACTTACATCAGGTGTCTCATTGGGTTTCCAAGAGATGACAGATGGTAGCCTGTGGGCCAAATCTACTCCTACCTAATGGTTTTGTTTGTTGGTGTATTTTCTTACGTACTAGTCAATCACACTTGCAAGACAGTAGACAGAAAAAGAAAAAATAAACTTGCTCACAAAGAATTCTTTTTTTTTCATTTTTTTTATTGAAGTTCTGTGTACTTCATACAATATTCTAAATTAAATTTAGACCTAATTCCCCTTCCTTGCCCCCTCCCCATCAGAGCTCTTGCATTCTGCCATACATGTCTTTTTTTTTTTTAATTCACATTTTTTCCCCTTTAATTTTATATTGCTCTAAAGCATTCTTAAGGAAAGGGCTCTAGGGGTTGGAGAGATGGTTCAGTGGTTAAGACCAATTGTGCTCTTATGGAGGATCTGAATTTGTTTCCCAACACCCACGTGTCTGTTCACAACTGCCTGTAGCTCCAGTTCCAGGGTATCTGATGCCATTTTCTGGCTTCCATGGGCATCAGGCACACATGGGGTGCACATACATATTATGCACACAAAACACTTACGCTCATAAAATATAAAAATTTCAGTTGCCTACTGTGCCCACCTAGGTTCAATCTCCAGTGTTGCACAAACTAGAGTTATGGCACTGGGTAAGTGGAGGCAGAGAATTAGGTATTCAAGGTCAACCTCAGCTACATGAAAACTTCAATGCCAGCCTGAGACACATGAGTACCTGTCTAGTTAGGAATAAGAGAAGGGTTAATTCAAGTGAAAGAGAGATGAGAAGAGTACCAGGATGTGAATATGATCAAAATACATTCTGCATATATGTAAAAATGTCTTAACGAAACTCATTATTGTGTATAATTAATATATGCTAATAAAATATTTTTAAAAAGAATGTCACATGTGGTAGCTCACACCTTAATTCCAGCACATGGGAGACTGATGGAGGGGACTGCCATGTTTGTGGTCAGCCTGGGATACAGAATGAGACCATGTCTCATATAAACAAGGAAGCAAGCACACAGAAAAACAAGAAAATAATTCCTGGATTGGTAGGTCTAACGTGTTAGATGGGCCACAGTTGTCTTCTTTGGAGCCCTACCTCCAGAGCTTCTGATTCACCAATTGTGCTGTGGGTCTGAATCTATATTTTGATTTTTTTTTAATTTTTCATTTTATGTGTATGAGTGTACTGTCTGCATGTAGGTCTGTGCACCCGTGTCGTACAATGCCACGGAGGTCAGAGGAGGGCGTCGGATTCCCCTGGAACTGGAGTTAAGACGGTCCTTAGCTGTCATATGGGTGCTGGGAATTGAACCTGGGTCCTCTGTAAGAGCAGTCAGTGCTCTTAACCGCTGAGCCAACCCTCCAGCCCCTGAGTCTATATTTTGAATTAATTTCTAGGTAATAATGCTTATTCTATTGGCTCAGGGATCTAAATAAAGTCTATCTGACTGCTTGTTTTTCTGTCTGTCTATATATATAATTTCTTTTAAAATTGTTCATATTTAAAATTTTATTTTATGTGTATGAGTGTTTTGCCTGCATGTATATAACAGCAACCATGTCATGCAATGCCTGTAGAGACCAGAAGAGGGCACTGGATTCCCTTGAACTGAAGTTATGGACAGTTGTTAGCTGCCACGTGAATGCTAGGAAGAGAACCTGGGGTTCTCTGGAAGAGCAGCCAGTGCTGTTAACCACTGAACCATCTCTCCAGCTTTAGTAATTTATTTTTTATTTTTTATTTATTTATTTTTTTTAACAAATCTAGACCCGTATTCCAGCCCATTCCCCCACCCCGCCAGAGCTCATGCATTCTGCCAAATATGCTTTTCATCTCTTTCTCAGTCTTTCTCAATATTCGCCATGAGGAAGTTGACTGTTTTGAGCAGAAGTTCACTGTTTCAGTCAGTTCTTTGATGCAGTCCTTTCTGTTGTTGTTGTCGTTGTTTCCAATATGCATTATGCCCAACTGCTTTGGACAAAAGCTCAGGAGGCCCTACACAAGAAATACTTACAACTAGGTAATTGACACTAGCATCCACAGATGAGGGATACCATTCGTCGTTTGTTTTTCTGGGACTGTGTTACTTCACTCAGCATGATGTCCTCTAGCTCCAGCCATTTTCCTGCAAAGCTCATGATGTCGTCTTTCTTTACTGCTGCATAGAACTCCATTGTGTAGATGTACCACATTTTCTCTATCCACTCATCAGCTGAGGGGCATTTGTGTTGGTTCCAGCTCTTTGCTATTGTGAGGAGAGCTGAAATAAACATGGCCGTGCATATATCTCTGCGGTGGGGTGAGTCTTGGGGGTACATGCCTAGGAGTGGTATGGCTGGGTCCGGTGGCAAGTTCATTCCAAGTCTTCCAAAGGCTCTCCACACTGCTTTAAAATAAAGGTGACAGGTGCTGGAGAGATAGCCTAGTGATTAAGAGCACTGACTGCTCTTGCAGAGGACCCGGGCTCGATCCCCAGCACCCACATGGCGGCTAAGAACCGTCTGTAATTCCAGCTCCAGGAGAGCTCCAGTTCCAGGGGAATCCGAGACCCTCTTCTGACCTCCGTGGCATTGCACGACAGGGGTGCACAAACCTACATGCAGACAGTACATTCATATATATACAAAAATAAATAATAATAAAAATCATTTAAAAAAAATAAAGGTGACAGTATTCATTTCTAAAATTTTAAAAATTACATTTATTTAGTGTGTGTGTGTGTTTGTGTGTGTGTGTGCGTGTGTGTGTGTGTGTGTGTGTGTGTGTGTGTGTGTAGCTCACAGGACAACTTGTAGGATTCAGTTCTTTCCTTCCACCATGTGAATCCCAGGGATTAGACTCAGGTTGTCACACTTGGAGACAAATGCTTTTATCTGCTGAGCCATCTTGTGGGCCTCTATTTATGCAATTTATTTTGCTATATAGATAAAGCCCTGGGCACAGCATGATGCCTGATATATGTGTATATTGTGGGATGATTAGAACAAGCTAATTAACATATCCTTCACCTTATATCCTATCATTTGTGAGAACATTTAAAACATACACTTTTGGCAATTTTCAAAAGTGCAATATTATTTGAAATGTACAGTATTATTCTAGCTAGTCACCATGCCTAGCAGAAGACCTCTAGAACTCATTCCTCCCATCTTTTATCCTTTGAGTAACATAGAGCTATTGCTTTCTACCTCAGCCCTAGTAACTGCAATTCTGTTCTCTATTACTGAGTTTAACTTTCTTCTTTCTTTCTTTCTTTCTTTCTTTCTTTCTTTCTTTCTTTCTTTCTTGCTTTCTTTCTTTCTTTCTTCTTCCTTCCTAGTCTATAAAATTTATTTATTTATTTATTTATTTATTTATTTATTTAATACGTGTGTACCTGATGCACATGCATGGCACAGTGCATGTGCGGAGGTCAGAGGACAACTTTCAGGAGTCACTTCTCCATATGGGTTGTGAAGATTGAACTCAGTTTGTCAAGCTTGTGTCAGGGGCCTTTACCGGATGAGATATCTTGTATTTTACATATAAATGAGATCCTGGCCTTTCTACACTTGGCTTATTTCCCCAAGTGTAATGTTTTCCGGGGTCTTCCATGTCATTGTAGGTGTCAGGGTCTCTTTTTCTAAAGCCGACTAGAATTCCTTTGTGTAAATGTACATTTTCTTGATCTCTTCGTCTGGTGATGGACACTGAGGTTAGTTTTGCACCTTGGCTATTAAGAGTAAGGCCTAGTGGACGTGGAAGTGCAGGTCTCTCTTTGACCTGATGGTTCCATTTCCTTGGGTATATCCCCAATCATAAAGCTCCGTGTTAGTGTTTTGAGGAACTCCTACACTGGTTCCCATGACGTCTCTATTCACTTACATTCCTGGCAGCAGTGTGAAGATCCCCTTCTCTTCCCATCCTTGCCAATACTTCATATTTTTAGTAACAGCTATTTTAACAAGACTGCGGTGCCCTCTTGAGAGGCTAATTTACATTTCCCCTATGACTAGCGATGGTGAGCATCTTTTCATGTGCTGTTGCTCTTCAGTGCATCTTCTTACTGAGGAGCTTTGCTTATTCTTATTTTATTTTAAAGATTTTATTTTATTTTTATTTGTATGTTTGCATGCCTGTGTACCTGTGTGTGTGTGTGTGTGTGTGTGTGTGTGTGTGTGCAGGTGTCCATGGAGCCTGGAACATGGCTTCAGAAGCCATGGAGCCAGGAGATGGAGTTATGGGCAGTTGTGAGTCTATGAAGATGCTTGGAACCAAGCTTGGGGGCTGGGAAAGAGAAACAAATGGTCTTAACCTGTGAGCCGTCTCTCCAGCCTTGTCTTGCTTATTTTTAAATAAAGCTATTTATTTTTGTGCTATGAATTGAGTTCTTGTGTATTTTGTCAGATACTTGGTTTGCACATATTTTCTGTGAATATATCTGTTCCATTGCTATGCGGCTCCTATGTCTTTAAAAAGCTGGGTATGGTGGTGCAGGCCTTTAATCCTAGCACTAGGGAGACAGAGGCAGGCAGATCTCTGTAAGTTCAAGCCCAGCCTGGTCCACAGAGTGAGTTCCAGGAAAGTTGGGGCTACAGGGAGACCCTGTCTCAAAAGACCACAAAATACATTTTAATTTATTTGTTTGTATGTTTTAGAAATATTTTATTTATGGGACCGGAGAGATAGCCTAGCGGTTAAGAGCACCGACGCTCTTGCAGAGGACCCGGGTTCGATCCCCAGCACCCACATGGCGGCTAAGAACCATCTGTAACTCCAATTCCAGGAGAACTCCAGTTCCAGGGGAATCCGACACCCTCTTCTGACCTCTGCAGCATTGCACGACATGGGTGCACAGACCTGCATGCAGACAGTACATTCATACACATACAAAGATAAATAATAAAAAAAGAAATATTTTATTTATTATTTTTATTTTATGTATATGACTGTATAGCCCGCATGTATATAAGTACACCTGGCTCATGCACTGCCCATGGAAGTCAGAAGAGGATGTCCGATCCCCTGGAACTGGAGTTATGGATGGTTATTAGCTATCCTGTTGGTTCTGGGAATTGAGCCCAGGTCCATGAAAGAACAGTCTGCTCTTAACCACTGAGCCATCACTCCAGGTCCTGTTTGTATGTTTTACATGTGTATGTGTGTAGGCATGCATGAGGAGGTCAGAGTGGGGAGTCATTTCTCTCCCTCCACCACATGAGTGCTGTGGACCCAACTTAGGTCATGAGAGCTGGCAGCTAGGACCTGCTGAGCTGTCCCACCAGCCTTCTATATGAGAGCCGGCAGCTAGGACCTGCTGAGCTGTCCCATCAGCCTTCTATATGAGACCAGGCAGCTAGGACCTGCTGAGCTGTCTCACCAGCCCTTCTATATGAGAGCTGGCAGCTAGGACCTGCTGAGTTGTCTCACCAGACTTCTATATGAGACCCAGCAGCTAGGATATGCTGAGCTGTCTCACCACCCTTCTATATGAGACCCGACAGCTAGGATCTGCTGAGCTGTCTCACCAGACTTCTATATGAGACCCAGCAGCTAGGATATGCTGAGCTGTCTCACCACCCTTCTATATGAGACCCGGCAGCTAGGACCTGCTGAGCTGTCTCACCACCCTTCTATATGAGACCTGACAGCTAGGACCTGCTGAGCTGTCTCACCAGTGTTCTATATGAGAGCTGGCAGCTAGGACCTGCTGAACTGTCTCACCAGCCTTCTATATGAGACCCGGCAGCTAGGACCTGCTGAGCTGTCTCACCAGCCTTCTATATGAGACCTGGCAGCTAGGACCTGCTGAGCTGTCTCACCAGCCTTCTATATGAGACCCGGCAGCTAGGACCTGCTGAGCTGTCTCACCAGCCTTCTATATGAGACCTGACAGCTAGGACCTGCTGAGCTGTCTCACCAGCGTTCTATATGAGAGCTGGCAGCTAGGACCTGCTGAGCTGTCTCACCAGCCTTCTATATGAGACCCGGCAGCTAGGACCTGCTGAGCTGTCTCACCAGCCTTCTATATGAGACCTTACAGCTAGGACCTGCTGAGCTGTCTCACCAGCCCTTTTATGTGCTTTTGCAAACAAACTCTGAGAACAGAATCACCCCCATTTGCGTCCATTCAGTTTGTGTTGCTTTCACATTTCAGCAGGAAGTTGAGTGTCTGGGACAGAGATCATTGTGTGGCTCACAAGACAACACATTTATTTTCTGGTATTTTTTCAGAATGTTTGCTGCATCTGCTCGGAGTCATCCTTTGAAGGAGTCGTTATTCTGATATTTTGAATGAACAAAACAGATGCTTAGGAGGTTAAGCACCTTTGGAAAGGTTCTCAGTAGGTCTTAGAACTCATACCAAGGTCTGCTTAACTACAGAACATCTGCTCAAGCTACCACCATCCAAGAGGCCCAGTGTGTGTTTCATTTGTTCTTACTGGATTTAACAATGGGGAAAGTGGTTTGTGATTTGTCATAAATACTCTTCCATCTCAAAGACCAGACTGATGAAGCAGTGGCTGAATGCTCAGGCTCTGCAGCCACATGGTATAAATCCTAGTTCTATGACTTAATTTCTCAGTACCTGGTCTCTTCCCCTTGATGATAGATAAAATAATAGCACCTATTTGGTTGGGTAAATGAAATCATGTATGAGCATTGAACATTGCGATATGGAAGACATTTACTGGTATTATTTCAGGTCACTCTTATTTTTAAGTAGAGAGTCTGTGAGAATAGAAATAAGACATGTGGTCTACACAGACACAGCTCCATAGTCAGAGCATTTCAACCAGGAAGCTCACGGAGCACAGTGGCCTGTGTGTCAGGTAACAGCTAGGAAAGAAGCTTTCCAGCTTCTTCATAAGACGTGACTTTGGCTGGACCACATCTTTTTGTATTTTGGCTGTCCACAAGGGCTTAGGAAAGGCCTGTTGTGAGGTATTACAGATATTTACCCCCTGCTTGCTGAGCCTGGACGTTTTCTTGCTGTCATCTTTGATATTTATTGTTCCAATGTTCACTCCCAGTGACTCCAAATTGACTAGAAAAATGCCATCAGATTTGCCAGAGTGACTTGCCTGCATAATACTTGGGGAGCAAGAGCAATTTTCCTCAATCTGTAACTTGATGCGTAGACAAAAACAAGAAAATTGACCAGCTTTTCTTAGTATTACTCCCTCTCCTAGGCACTGGAAATAGTGGCTATTATATGGTGTGCATCAAGCTGTTCTAGTTTAATTTCTGTTGCTGTGATAAAATACCAGATGGGAAGAAACTTAAGGGAGGAAGGGTTAACTTAGCTTCCAGTTCCAGGTTATACGGTTACAGAGGCAGGTCACATCACACCCACAGGCAAGAGTAAATCCATGCATACCTCAGGGCTCAGCCTAGAGAATGATGCCACCCACGGTTGGTGGGGTCAATTAACGATCAAGATAATCCCCTACCAGACATGCCCACAGGCCAACCTGATCCAGATGCTTCTTCAATTGAAACTTCCTTCCTTCCCAGGTCAAGGTTGTGGCAAGTTGACATTTAAAGCTAACCATCACACAGACGTTGGTCATCCGAGGTGAGTGGGAAATAAGATAGTTCTGAAATCAGGATGGGCATGGAAGGCTTGAGACATTATCTCTGAACCATCGGATGGGTAGTTAATATGAAGTGACTCAAATCCCAGCCAGGGCATCTGGAGGCTCTGCTGGGATGATGGAGCATAAATGAGTCATGAAGGAGCACAAATATGTCAGGAGAGCCTCAGCAAGGGCTTCGAAGGCTGTGGAGCAGAAATAAGAAAGTGGTGTTGTTTTTCTGGGATTGGACTTAGTACTCCTCTAGGATCTAGAAAATTCTTGAAAGCTTCGGGGTTGAGAGGTTCGAGGGCTAAGACAGGGATGGATAGAGAAATCGGCAATCACTCGACAAATGTGCACCAAAACTGTGAGGCCCTGAGGATGTAAGGAGAAGACACGGCCTGGGTCTCTACAGTCCAAAGGGGATGCACAGATGTCAGGAATTAGATAAATGCTATAAGACATTAGCCTGGGTTGGGGGAGCAAGGACAAGCTAAGAAAGGGGACAGTGTTATCAGGGAAAGCTTCTTGCTCCCAAGTAAGGACTCGATGAGAGGATTTGAATTCAAGGAAGTTGTGGCTTCCAAACCCTGGTAGTTCATTTGAGGAGACACACTGAGGTTGGGCTCTAGTTTTATCTAACTCTTAAGGAGTTTTCATTACATCTTTAAGATGTAATACCGGCTCTCAAATATTTGTATTTAGCTATACAACAGCTTGAACAACAGTGGGAAGAAATAGTCATTTCTTCATCGACCCATTCTGATGCCACAATGTGCATTAAATGCAGAATGTGATGCCCTTCGTGCAGTCCTGAGCACCAGGGCTGAGCCATGTTAAGAAAAGCATTGTTAGGCTGGAGTTGGGCTGAGCGGGAGTCTCTGAGCTCTTCAAACTCATGACAATGCTCCCTTTGCTCCATAGGACGACAGTTGTTGTTAGCAGGCAGGGCACGCAGACGCTGCTAGATGATTCCTTTCATTCTTAGACAAACACAAGTCTAATAAAAAAGCAAATATGTGTGCCCCAGTAACAAATTTGATTGGGAGTTGTGGATATTTGGCGGAGGTTAGGCAGAGGCTAGCGAGTTCCCACTGCAGTGTGAGCTCTGTAAATCTTTCAGCATGATGGTGTTTGAGAATCACATTGACAGCCCCACCATTTGTCTCATCTTCCCACTGCCAGAGGAAGATGAGAAGAGCTGACAGTTAGAATTGGTGGCCATCTTTTTGTCTCTTTGAATTTCTGTCCATCTGGGGAGTGAAGCACAGGATGTTCAATACTCTCAGTGCCAGATATTGTGGACTATTTGGTAGATGGAGGAGAGGTAATTCTTGTTGAGGAACTTTCCAACATAACAAACAATATAATGGAGAGACATGGGGACGTGGAGACTGTGACTGCTGTGTGGCCTTGACCAAAGGATAACAGTGTTCTGATTCTTCATTTCCTCACTCTGAGCGTTCATGACTATGCATGTAAACAGCTACCTCACACAATGTGGTTATTGCTATTACTGCTGGGTTTGTTGTTGTAGTTACCACAATCCAGACTGGGTAACTTGGGACAAATTACTTAAACTCTTTATCTACAAAATATAACCATTCTTAGTCAGGCATGGTGGCACACACCTTTAAACATAGTACTCGGGAGGCAGAGGCAGGTAGATCTCCGTGAGTTCAAGGCCAGCCTGATCTACATAGCGAATTTCAGGACAGCTGGGGCTTCAGGGAGACCCTGTGTCAAAAAGACAAAAAAATGAAGACCATTCTTTCTGCCTTACTGGTACAATTCAAGAGTTGAATAAAGCTATCTGCAATCACTCTTCGACATGGTTTGATTCTTTATTCATTGTTCTGACCACCAATTGATGTATTTATTTATGTAATGTCTTTTTTTTTTTCAGTCAGTCTGAGTATCAGCTCCACCAGGAGGTATTTGGGGTCCTCTGTCAGTTTCTGATGTCATTTAAGCTGAGGATAATCCCCGTCCGGGAACACTCAGACTACAATTGCTACAATGCATAGATGAATGACTAAGGGAACAAATGCTAAACCCTTTGTTAGCTAGCCATAGGCCCAGCCCACACCAGTTGACACTATGTGTAGTGTCATTATTATGAGTCAACTGTGAAGTGTGTCTGAGATGAGGCCTGAGGGTCATTTAGTTGGGGGTCCTCAGTCATAGCACTGGCATCTCAAACTGTGCTGTAGCTGAGTGAGACAACACGATCATTACCACTAGTAAGAGCATGTAAGATTAACTGCAAAAACACGTGTCAGAATTTTAACCAATTCCTGGAAGAAAGGGAAACAGGCGGAAAAGGGAATCTGAGAAAATGAGAGAGACAGCATCTTCTGGCTCATGAGGCCCTAGGTCACGAGTCTGTGACCGGGATTTACCCAAGCCTCAGACTTGGGAGAGATCCTCAACCAGCTGCTCCTGTCAAGGTGACCCCCAAAGAGCATGCCAAGAAAATGGCCCCAACCTGTGGTAGCAAAATGAGAAACTGACCTTCACAGAATCCATTCTCTTTCTAAACTGTCAAGACCCCTCCCAAAAGAGCCTTTGTGTACTCTCCTGATGAAAGATGAGGAATTTCTTTTAAAGGTAATATAACTAACATGTGACAGCAGAATGTATTGCAGCAAGAAATGTTTAGAAGGCTAAGCGGACTTGAATTTGAATGACTTTGACCCTTGCTGAGTATGTGAACTTAGACTTTTGCGCATCTTTTGAAAATGGACTTTGCAAGGTCACTGGAAGTTTCAGTGAGCTCATTTGTGTTCAGTGTCTGATATAGTCTATGGCCTTCATTGATGACTGCTACAGTTGTAAGCAATTGACAATGCATAGATTATTTGATTTAATCCCTACAACAGGAGTTTGGGGAAGGTACAGTAGTTATCACTATGTTCATATTAAGGACTGGAGTTCTGGGTTTCTCAACTCACTCCAAGCCACACAGTCAGTAAGCATCCAAGTTCTGATTGTGACCAAATCTGACAGTCCAGCATTTTGGTAATTACCAAGTTGTATAACATCTCTTGCAAGAGTGGCAGAAGCTTAGCTGGACAAAGTAAGGTCCAGCATTTCTGCACTTGTTTGCATAACACTCTGCTGGCAATCTGAAGTTATTGGATTTAATGAACTCACTGGCTTTCTGTTTTCAAAGTGTAATGAAAGGGCTGTAAACTTATTAAAGGGAATATAAGATCAGCTTGAGCTTTTTTTCCCGTCTTCTACATAAATTCAGAATTATATGACTTCACATCTTGTTTATGCCCATCGAATGATTTTTATGAAAGGTGTTTCTTTTTTCCTTTTCTTAGCACATTCCCAGCAAGTATTTCCTTTAACTGACATAGATTCTGTTGCACATGCCAGTTATCTGTTGATCCATACCAAATCTGTATTCTCTGTGTGTGTTTGCTCTAGGAAATGGAATAGTAAGAGCAAAATAGATAGAATAATCCTTACCTTTCCACTTACCAAGAAAAATCCCCCAAATTCTTGTTATTTTGTTTGATTTGAATACTCTCTTGTTATAGATGAATGGATTCAGGAGAGTTTTACAGAGAAAGGAAAATAGTAGGTACTTTGGGTTGGAAAGGATCCTAGGTGTAGAACCTGCTTTCCTCTGAATTGGGATGCTGAGCAGGAAATCCTGAATATCACGCAGCCTCTGCTTGGACAGTTTGGGGTTTGTTTGCTGTAAGGAGCTTCCTCGCTGTATAGCAGCAGCAGCACCCACATCTCTTATAGGAAACATGAGTCTGACTCTGCAGCCTGCAAATTCCCATGTGACCCAGTGCCGGTTGCGAGGTCAGCCTTTACTGCTGCTTCACCATCTAACTCCATCAGCACACTGGCCTCCCTGAACATGCCAGGCTATTCCTGCCTCAGGGCCTTTGCACTTGGAATACCTTTGAAGAGACACCTGGACCATTTTTTACTTTTTTCCAGGTTCCCTTACTATCCCTAATGCCAAGGATTGCTGGCACAGAGGAAGCCTTTATAAGCATTATCTAATGTTGTGAAGGAGGGTACTTGGTTAGTATAACAACAGTTTTTTTTGTGAAACTGTTTTGCCAAAGTTTAAGGAAATTGTCTGAAAACAACTAGAAAAATTTCTGAGCACATTTTGAAAAGACGTGGCTAGGTTCTGGTCACTTTCTGGTGACCATTGTGTTCTTTTTTTTTCGGGGAGGGGGGGAGTTGTAACCAAACCAGCCTAACTTTCTGTTACCTTGTCAATTAGGAAAAATTAGACAGACTCATTAAACATTCATCAGTCCTCTGCTTGGAATTCAGGTTATTATATGTGGTTAAAAATCCCTGATTTTAGTAGATCTTGCTGATTTTGAAATGCTCCTTGGGAACCTTAGAGAAAAGGTTTTTCTCCCAGTAAATGGGGACTGGACTTTGAAAAAGCTTTCTGACATATTTGAAGTTGTTTTCATACTTGTTGACAATGACAGTAGCATAAAAGTTTTATGAACACAAAGTACGGCGATCTATCTGAAACGTCTAGTGAAGGACAAGCCTTTCCTGAAGACCAGCCGCCTGCGAGGTCTGCTCCACTCCTTGATGGCGCCCTGTCGATTCCTTCTCTGAAAATTTCCACTCTTTCCTCCTAGTTCATTTGCTTCCAATGTTCTTCATGTATTCACTTAAAAAAACATCTTTAAGGGGCTGGAGAGATAGCCTAGCGATTAAGAGCGCCGGTTGCTCTTGCAGAGGACCCGGGTTCAATCCCCAGCACCCACGTGGAGGTTGAGAAGCGTCTTTGACTCCAGCTCCAGGGGAATCCGACACCCTCTTCTGACCTCCGCGGCATTGCACGACATGGGTGCACAAACCTACATGCAGACAGTACATTCATACACATAATAAAAAAATCTTTAATTCAGTATATCATTTCCTGTCCTTGTCTCCTAGTCAGAGGTGCTTAAGCCCTGTGACAGGTGGCCGTGCACTACCCTCTACTCTTGATTGGCAAGTGGCAATGAATGAAATTAACCTTAACTATACCCCATAGGGCTGGGGTAATTTTTTCCTATTTGTTCTTCAAATGCAAAATATTGTTGTTCTCAACGCCCCATAATTATCCCTTACACTATGGCTCATTGCCACTAAGGTTCAAGTTCTGTAGGCAAGATTAGACTCTTTTGTAGGCTGTGACACTTGACAGTAAAATAAAACACGAAACCAGTGGAAGTTATGTGACAGAGGCCTGGACATCTGTGACAGAGTCCCAGGAGTCACCTTCTTAGGGATATTGAGATTTCAGCCACAGACAGGGCCTGGGCATGAGATGCACATGCCACAACTGAAATACTATGTGTTGTTAGGTGTACAGAGAAAGTGGGTGACCCTGGAGATGACTTTGAACACACAGACCTCAGAACAAAAATCAGTTAATGCTGTTTTTCTGTGAATCCGAACATTGTGGAATTCTCTTATCTGCAATGAGATATAATTTAATTGGTGTGTGTGTGTGTGTGTGTGTGTGTGTGTGTATGATTTTTAAAGGGTTTTCTATGTCCAAGGTCATGCCATCTATAAGTCAGGCAGTTTTTAAAAGTGATTTATTTTTGCAAATTTCATATCATACACCTTGAACATATTTAAGCTCCCCCTTATCTGCACCCCAAAGCCTCCCCTCCCACTGGGTTTGTGCATTATGTCATATATGTTAAGGCTTATTGAGCCACACTTGTGTCCCCAAATGTCCCGTGGTGTGAGTAAATCCACTGAAGCCTAGCCAACTTATTTATTGTGTAACTCCCTGGAAGAAAACCAACTTTTCCTCTACCAATAGTCATCAGTTGCCAATAGTTCCTCAGCTAAGGTTGGGGCTTCTTACCGGTTTTTCCACTCCTATGTTGGGTTTTCATAATTTTGGCATCATCCATCATGCAGGACCCCAAGCTCACTTTTTTATAGCTATTACTCCCCCACTGCCTGGTAGCCCTAACCCCTTTTCTTGCTCTGTGGTGTTGCCTGTTGAGGATGCTCTATATAAATGGGATCATAGAGTAAGTGGCTTTGTTCTTATTTTTCTTTTTTTTGTTTGTTTTTTTTTTGAGACAGGGTCTCCCAGTTGGTCTGGAACAAACTATGAAGACCAGGCTGGCCTTGATCTCATAGAGATCCTCATGCCTGTGCCTCCCAAATGCTTGAACTAAAGGCATGTACCACTGAACCTGGCTACAGTAGATGGCTTTGTAAGAAGCTTCTTTCACTTAGCATGTAGTTTTCCAGGTCTGTCCACAGCATGGCATGCATGTTTTGTAATACTGCCTTGCCTACTTGTTCTGGCAGCAGAGTGACACTAGAACAGGGGTGGCAGGAGCACCCATTCCTGCCTCGCTCCTTGTCTTGGGTGAAAGCTTGTCTTTCACCAGCAGGTATGATGATGTTAGCTGTGAGTTTTAATTTTTTTTATTTTTATAAGCTCTTTACCAGGCAAGGGAAGTTCATTCTGCTCTTTGCTGAGTCTCACCAGCTCTTGTTGGGTTGAAGGGGAATCACAGGAATGGCAGTTTTGCTTCCTCTCAAAGAGAGGCTATTGTGCTGGTAAGCACTTGACTATGCCATTCCAGGAACAAGTGTAAACTTCCTTCTAGATCTGAGTTCAAACACAGTTCTTGAGTTGAAACTCAGCTTCTCCGTACTTTCCATGGGGTGTTTACTACTGTGGTGGAATCTCATGTCATCAAAGCTGTGTCTAGAATCAGCCTACTTTTGCCAAATAGGCACTGATCATTATCTTTTGGGGTTGGAGGGAAAGTGGAAAGGGAGGTTATGACATGATAAACATTTTAATATAGTACCCTGTAAGTAAAGAAACTTTCCTAGAACCTGTAGCTTGCTTTTTCTAGAACCCATCTGTTCTAGTTTGTTTTCCATTGCTGTGACAAAGCACTCTGACTGACACCAACTTGGAGAGGAAAGGATTTATTCAGCTTACATCTCTTGGGTCACAGTTCTCACTCAGGGAGCCCAAGGCAGGAACTCAGGGCAGGAACCTGGAGGCAGGAGATGAAGCACAGGTCATGGAGGAATGCTGTTCACTGGCTTGCTCCCTTGGCCCATGCCCAGCCTGACCTCTTATACAGTACACAACAACCTGCCCAGGGTGGCACCATCCATAGTGGGCTGGGCCCTCCCACATTGCTCAACAATCAAGACAATACTCCACAGACATGGCCACAGACCAGTCCAATGGAGCCAATTCCCCAATTGAGGCTCCCTCAATCCAGGTGTGTCAAGTTGACACTAAAGCTATCCAGCACACCATCTTATGCCCAGTGTTTTTAAGACACTAAGAACATGAGGGTAGATGGTGGAGACATTATTCGCCTGTATTGATAATTGGCCTGGGCCAGCTGGGACTAAAGGGAGACCCTGTCTCAAAAAGACCAAAAAAACAACAAAAAAGAGAAATCAATAATTTAGAGAAGTTGAGTTTCATGCTTAAAAGAGAGCAAGTCTAGTCTGTTGGTTTCCAGAATCCAAACTCTAAGCCTGTATATTGTGCTTTTTATTTCTTCTGTTATACGTTGACTGCTGAAAGATACTAAAACCAACCAACCAAACAACACACACACACACACACACACACACACACACACAAACAAAACAAACAAAACCCAACAATAGCAAGCAGGGAACTCTGGAGAGATGGCTGAGTTCTATTTTGGCTAAATTCTTTATATTCTTGATAGTGGCACAGTGAAGGTTCAGTTCTGAGACAGGTTCTCATGCAGTTGCTGAGACTTGGAGAGATTTACGAGTTAAGATCTGGAAAAGCTTGATGGGAAGGGGAGTATCTCATAGCTGTGGAACAGTCTGAGCAGAAATGAACTTGGATTCCTTATGGAAGGGCTTGCCTTGAGTGCTTGTGCTCCTAATCAATGAAAGATCCGTTGTGGAGGGTCAGAGTTGGAGATGGGGTAAGGTATCAGGATTCCTCAGTTAAGAATTACTTAGAACAGTAAACTTACTGATTTTTATTTTTTGCACATTGCACTCTGGTTCTGCAGGATTCTGAGAAGGCGACAGAATGAAGAGAGCAGCTGATGGGATCTCCCCATCTATACCTCAAGTACAACAGCTCCAAATTTAGTCATCACTATTTATTTAAGGTTTTATTTGAAAACAAAGTCTAAATTTTTTTTTTTTTTGGTATTTTTGAGACAGGGTCTCCCTTTAGTCCCGGCAGGCCTGGAGCTCACTCTGTAGACCAGGCTGGCCTTGAACTCAACAGAGATCTGCCTGCCTCTGCCTTCCAAGTGCTAGGATTAAAGGCGTGCGCCACCATGCCCGGCTCAAAGTCTAAATATTTTAAAAAGGGCTAAAATCTACCACGTGATCCCCAAACCATGTTTTACAGATGAAGAAAGATGGGCTTAAATTAATAGAACAAGATCCACAATTCAAGTTTTTCTTGGTGGCCAATGGTTCATTCAACAAACATTTATTATTTGCCTTTTATATCCCAGGCAGGCCTCAGAGCCCTGGGGAGGGTGGGAGTGCCTGATCTCTGTGTTTGAAACATTGCAAGGGGTGAGGCTGTGTAATGAATTCCAGAAAGTGTAAGAACAGAGCAAGGGAACCTGTTGCTCTGCATGGGAAAGGCAGGTCAGGGGAGGCCACACTGGACAGTGACAGGTGACTCGAATTTTCATAAGTATATCGGGGTTTGCCAGGGAGATTAAATGAAGAGGCCAAAATGGCAACTTGTATTAAGAAATGGAGGCATGAAAAAGCATAACTTAATCAAGAAATAGCAAACGTTTCTCTTATTAAGGAAACTATAAAGCATTATTAAGTATTACTCTGTGCAAGGCGTTGCATTTGGTGATTTGCATAGATTACTTCATGTAATACTCTCAGGAATCCCGAGATGCATACACACAAGAAAACCGAGTCTTAGGATGGAGAAATAATTTGCCTAAGGAGGTCATGTAAGGTCTCATAGTTAAACAGTTGTGGAGCTGGGATTTAAATCCAGAGTTTCGTGTTGAAGAGGGTCCTATGTGCCTTGCTAAGCACTCTGATGTTTAGTCTTTGGGTCAGCGTTTCTCAAACTTGAAACAGAATACCTCAGGGGGCTTGCTATACTACAAAGAAAGTTGCCTGATTCTGTTGGTCTGAAGTAGGCTCTGAGGATGTGGACCACTCAAGCTTCTGGGTGATTCTCACTCTGCTGGTTCAGGGATCACACTTTAAGGACTATTCTGATTGGGAGCCACAGACTGATTTTAAGTCTCAGATTTTTATTTTTAGTGCTCTCTGGGTAACTTACAAGGATGAATCACAGGTTGGCTCTCTGAGGATTCAATGAAATGGTGTGTGGAGGAGGCAGAATGCAAAGAATAGTTATATGAGGACTTTGTACAATTTGTTGAGAATAGAGATGATGAGAGGCCAGGGAGATGGTTCAGTGGAGAAGAGAGAGCTTCCTGATCCTTTAGGGGATTTGCATTCAGTTGCTAGTACCCAGGTTGAGTGGTTCACAATGGCCTGTAACCCTAACTCTAGAGGGAGCACATACCTACCCATCCACACCCATGCATTACACATAATTAAAAATACAATGAATCTTAAAGATTGAAAAAAAAGAAAGATGAGGGATAAAAAGAAAAATCACGGCACAGGAAGATAACCTGGTTGTCAGTAGCTCTCAGCAGCTCTGACTAATGATGGAAACGGTTGTGTTTAACAATTGGAATCTCCGGGCAGGTCATCTGGTGAAAAACAAGAGAGGAAAGGATCACAGTTAGAGTAACAAGAGGCTTTTGAGTTTTTGTGAGAAATAACGAAGGTGGCCCGGCAAGCTGGTTGTTTGGGTGGCTGCATTTTGGATGTGTTGAGTGGAGGCCCTCGTGTGGTGTAATAGAGAGATGTCAGGTTCTAGTGGAGGGAGGACTACACCGGCTTAGGAGACCTATCTGCTTTTCAGCTTGCCTTAACCACTCTAGCATTTTGGAGATGTCACATACTCTTTGAACGTCTGTTTTTTTCAGTCTTCAAGAAGAGATGATGATAGCTTCTCCTCTGGCTTAGGGACACTGGAAGGGAAAAGATGAGACTCTTCAACCATGCAATGAAACTCTTGGAAAACAATTATCGTGGGCTAGTGAAGCGGCTCAGCAAGCAAGGCACTTGCCACCAAGCCAGATGACCTGAGTTCGATCCCCAGGAGCCACATGGTGGAAGTAGAGAAACAAGTCCTGCAAGTTGTCCTGTGACCTCCACATGTGTGCTGTGATACACATGCACCCACACCCAAACTCACACAATAAATAATAAATAAATATTAAATTTAAGTAACAAACAATAAACCAATAAATAAATGCAATTTTAAAAAGAAGGGAAGGGTTTGTTAAAAACAAAACAAGGGGCAGGCATGGTGATGCATACATTATCCCAGCCCTTGGGAGGGAGAAGCAGGTAGACCGTCCATGAGTTTGAGGCCAACTTGGCCTACACGGAGAGTTTCAGACCATCTAGAACTATACAGTGAGGCCCTGTCTCAAGATAAATAAATAAAATAAATGAAAATAAAACAAAATGGAAAGTTTTCTGAGGCTCACGTACATGTGAGTGGTTCAATTGTATTTTGACTTTTAAAATGTTTTATTATCAGCTTGAGTTAAGAGCAAAGCTGATTTATTTCCTGGGGCTAATTCTTTCAGAACCTAATTTATTATGTTTAAGGTCTCAGGTCACATTACATCAACTGTTTCTGAGGATTTTGAAAACTTTGACAAATGTTTAAAGCTACTAGCAACATCCTTTATTTTAGCCAATTCTAAAGTGTTAGGAAATGTGCACATATACATGCATGTGGGTGTGTACATGTGCATGTTCCTATATAAGGATGTGGGTATATGTGTTGGTGTATGCAAATGTGCGTGCGTATGTTGGTGTGTGTGAATGTGTGTGTGCATGTGTATGTTTGTGTGGGTGAGTGTGGACATACAAGTGTCATAGTGAGTGTGTGGAGGTCAGGGGACTCTTTGAGTATTGATCCTTGATGCTTACCTTGTTTGAGGCAGGGTCTCTTCTGTGGTTCCTTGGTGCATATAGAAGGCTAGCTGGCCCAGGAGTTTCTGGGGATTCCTGTCTCTACCTCCCATCTGAGTAAGGACACTGAAATTACAGATGCACACTACCAAGTTCAACTTTTTACATCGGTTCTAGAGATTCAGAAGTCAGTTCCTTACATTTATATATCAAGTGCTTTGCCCACCCATCCACCTATCCAGCTCTATATCCTTCTTATTATCCAATGAAAACACAAGAAGTAACTTTACCAAGATTTTATGTGGCCCTAGTAATTGGTGAGTATTCATTAACTTAGGAGTCACAGTTAACATCCATTTGCTCCTCAGTGCCTATGTTCAATTTATTTACAAAGCTTCCCCCTAACTCTTGTTCCTTTCTTCCTGTCTACCACAATGAGACCCTCCTGGGTGCAAGTTGCTATTGTATTTGTCTGGATAAGTGCCGTGAAACTACTGTGTATCCATTCTGGACTCCCTTCAAATCATATCCACAATATAAAGAGATTAACTTCAAAATCTGATTAAACCCCTGCCTTCTTAAGCCTCTAAGGGCTTTCCATTGCTTTAAGGATAAAGATAATACCACCAAGGTTTCCTATGAAAAAGCACATGACTGGCCTCTCCTAACCTCTGAAATCTTACTCTCTCACTACCTATTCTTACTCTTTCTACCTTACTCAAACTGTCTGACCTTTGCTCATGCATGAGTTCTGTCTCCAACTTAACCAAAACCTTTACACATTTGGCCTCCTCTTTCTAGAATTGTTTTCTTCTCTGAATCTAGTTACTCTCACCCACCTTTCAAATCACAACTCATTTGACTCTGCAGTCTTTTGCAATCCCCACCCCCACAGACTTGGTCAAGCCTGAATTTTGTATTTTCAAAACACCATTGACGTCTATATTTCTGCATTTACCACAGTTGTAATTTTACATCTATCTCTGTGTCCATTTGATTTCTGTGGAAGGTAGGAATGGAGTCTTGTTCAGCTTCCTAGGTAGAGCTATTAGTACTCAGAATGTGTAAACAATGAATGGGTCTTCACAGATTGCTTTGGGGTGGGATTCATGCTTTGATTCTATGTGGAGTGAATTAAATCCATGGACAGTTATAAATTAAACTCACGGAAAGATATGGCAGTGTTAATTTTAGCTGTCAGCTGTGTAATGATGAAGAGAACAAGTCCTCTTTGCATTTGAACCAGAATTTTCCATTTCTCCACTAGATAACTTCAGGGACCATACATTACCTATAAAACCTTGCTTCTGTGGTTTAGCATCTTAAGTAGTATCTACTTTTTATACATCTGCTTTCCTGGACTGTAGAAGCAACTTGATTAGCTAGCTGTCAAAATATTTGGTCCTTTTATGTTGGAAACTGCTTTTGCAAAGATTGTTGTCCATTTTATAAATTCTGAGTTTTCTAATAGTCCTCAGGCATAGTATAAATTAAAGGCAAGACAAATGGTGTTTAAACTAGATTAGGAGGAGCATACATAAGATCAGTTTTCTTACTTTCCTAGTGATGCGCTGAGTTACTGCTGATTGATTTTGAAAATCACATGACAACTGATAAGAATGTTTCTTGGAATGTTGAGCCAAGTTAAGTCATGTCAGTTCAGTACAATGAAAAGCTGGATGAAGAAAAGTTTGTATAAGTTTATGACAATTTCAAAATTGATAGCAAGAATGACATTGGTCAATCACATGTCTTTCAAATCTCATAGGTTGCCTCAAGCTCTCTTATCTTAAGGTTCTGGAACAAGGATCCACAGAATCCTTTCATGAAAAGGTAGACTAAAAAAAAAAAGAAAAGGTTTACTGTTGGTTTATATAAATGCAACCACTATTTGCAATTAAGCAACATGCACACTACTGCTTTGTCCAAATAGCAAAGTCAATAAAACACCTCTCTGCGGCTTCTGGTGTGGAGATGATTCTCCTGTAGTAGCACTCCGCTTGCCATTAAGGGGATGAAACTTAAAGCCCAACTAATAGTGAACACTGTTACTAATAGATTAAAATTACATTATGAATTAGATCAAGTCATTCAACATGCAGGGCATCAGTAAATTAATTCACTGTAAATCATTCTAATGTTCTGTTTCTCCAAATGTGGTCCTTGGATGACTTCCATCAGGATAACCTAGTGAGGCATTCTTGTCAGCCCTCTGAACTTGTGTCTACTCTCTACCTCTAGAACTAGTGAAGCAGAATCTTTGGGAGAAAGGGATAAATATTAGCATTCTTAATACCTCTCCACCCCAAGGGAGTCTTATGTTCTGTCAAGTTTGAGAACCAAAATGATTTGTTGAGACTGAAATGGTTGAAAGATTTGTGTACCATGTTAGGTTTTCCTCTGCCAGAGGGCTGTGTTCTCTGAAATAAGGCTGGGTTAATAAACCATGCTGGAAGTTAAGTTTACAGTCATTTTTGTACTCGTTCTTGCTTATAGAACCAGTCGGCCATGTGTGCTTTTCTATCAAAATGTTAAACACCTAGCAGGTGAACTTTCTTTTAAATATATTTTATTATTATTTCTTTATTTACTTTTATTTAATGTGTATGCATGTATTGCCTGCATGTATGTAAGTGCATCCATGTTGTACAATGCTCATGGAGGAGAGAAGAGGGCATTAGATCCCCTAGAACTGGAGTTACAGTTGTTAGCTACTATTCGGGTGCCAGAATTTGAACCTGGATTTTCGGCAAGAAGAGCCAGAGCTCTTAAGCACTGAGCCATCTCTCCAGCCCCTGAACTTTCTTTCTTATAAAGTATTTCACTATAGGCTAGTCATTTTTAAGTTACTTTTAAAAATGTATTGTATGCATTACCAGCGTTTTTTTTTTTAATTCAACTTAGATAAAGAGAGGTAATTGTATTTCAGTGTTGATTTGATGCCCAAGGTAGGGTCTTTGACTCTCCTTCTGACACCTAATTGATAATGATTATCTTGTGGCTAAAGTCTGCTTACCTGGGGTGTGGCTATACATGTTGGTGGAGACAGGAGGATCACTGGGGGTTTTGGCTGTCAGCCTGGCTCTACATTCAGTGAGAGAACCTGTCTCTAGGGAGTAAAGGTGCAGAATAATAGAACAGAACACCTAAAGTCGTCTTCTGGCCTCTGAATACATGCACACAGAGGGCACGTGTACTCTCAGATACACATGCATATATGCCCCACACACATGCAATTTGCTTCTGTAGACGGTATGTAGATGTGTATATATGTGCATGTATATTTGTGTATGTGTGTATATGTGTATGCATGTATATGTTTGTATATATGTACGTGTGTATAAGCGTGTGTATATATGTTTGTGTATGTGTACATGTGTGTATATGTGTGTATATATGTATATGTTTGTGTATGTGTATATGGGTGCATGTGTGTTTAAGTATGTGTGTATGTATATGTATATGTTTGTGTATATGTATATGTGGCTGACTTGATCCTTTTGGATAAATGGTTAATCCAGTGCTGCACAGAGGTCAGTTGAGCATCAATTTAGCTATCACATTTAGTGGCTTCTTCCTTTTGTACAGATAGTTTGCACACCATAAAATAATAGAGTAGAATAGAAACAGAACTGATGTTCTGTGTTCCTGAACTCTGTTTTTTCCCAAGTGGTGTCTTTGTTGTCCTCAGGGTGGGTTTCTGCCATCAGATGTCAGAGAAAGTCTCAAATGGCTGGACACTGGAGGCTTGGGGAGGCCAGAGAGAAGAGAAGGCTGTGTTTCTAGACTGTAGTTCTGCAACAGCATACACCGAAATAACGACATGGCCTTGATGGCTTCCTTTTGGTTTATAGTTTCCCCCTAAAACAGCAGGTTTGTATCTTGAAATTGAACATGTATAGTAGAACAATCTTACATGGGGTTAACATCTTTTAGAAGCCTTGCTAAATAATCAACTCCAGATCAGTTTAGTTTGGCATACAGACCAAAGCAAGAGCCTTAGAGATAAATTCAGAATCTGCCATCTCCCTCGAGAGTTCAAAGCTAAGAGGAGTCTAGAAGGGCAACTGAATACCGTGTCTTTCCTTCTTTTCAATGAGCTGTTTACTAAGTTCTAGAATCTATAATGAAACCCAGGCTTACCCTGCATCGCACCGTGAACAAACCCTTGCTTTTGTGCTATCGGGTTTTATGTGAGCAAGCCACCAGGCATCCTTTAGCAGTCTGTGGCATGGAAGGTTCCTGTTTGTTTACGTATGCACATATGCGCTTTGCAAGGATGGTCACCAGGCCTGGCAGGGAAAAAAACAAACAAACAAAAAAAACAAAAAACGGAAAACAGGCCTTCCCTCATTTGAATCCTAAAGGCATATAATATTTAAGCAGCTTTCCGATTTAGAGAGCTCTAAAAGTGGTGCGGTTACTAAATTGCTAAATTGCTTAGGAAAGGAACTTGAACACAGACAACTGCCTCCCAGGACAGCAGCCTTTACAAGCTAGATGAGCATTTAACTAGATGTCTTCCTGCCATTGCAGTTTCCAAGCTAGATTCATGGACTAATCCAAAAGCTCCCCCTTTCACCCCTTACGCCTGCTTCTTACCCTGACCCCCGCCCCCCAACAACTGATTTTGTCAGGAATGGGTAGAGACTGGAATGATGTTTTCTTTCCTCACACTTAGAAGGACTTTATACTGCTTAGCTGGCAGCCCTGGTATTTTGATAAAAGTTACTTCTGTAAAATTTAACAACAGGGGGTTGGGGTGAGGAGAATGCTATCTGTGTGTGAGTTGCAATTTTGGGGAGATTTCATTGTGAGAGACTTATGAAGAATCAAGTAGCAGAGAAGGTCGGAACAGGATTGTTCAAACCTTCAGAAAAATAATCAAATGAGAAAGACAGGCAGAGTTACTTGGCTTATAAATTGTAAGATTTTTCCTTGTTTAAAAAAAAAAAAACACACGAAGTTGTGGGGTAGCAGACACTGAATAATTACACTGTGTATCTTAAAAGCTTCTAGCTGGTGGAAAGCCCAGTCAGCTGTTTCATTTTTATCCGATAAAATACATTTTGGTTTCTTTTTTGACAAACCATGTTTTTGTAAGGGAAGTAAAATGAACAGGCAGTGTTATTGGCCACAGGCTACGTAGGACATCCTCGTGTTGCCAGAGGATACCACATGAAAGTGTTTTGTGTGAGGGGAGGGACCAATAAGGGGGCGGGGACAAGGAGGATGGTGCCCTCAGCTTTTATGCCCAGAGCTGTAATTTGTGAACCGACTGTGATGAAATCGAGCTCTGGACGAATCAGAGGAGTCTGTCAACTTCCCAGGTGGGATTGCTTGGAGTTAATAGACTGAAGTCCGAGCCCTTAAAGCAGTGCATTCAGGACAGGCTGGGAACAGCCTGCAGAAGGCTTTCCGAGAATCCTCCGGCATGGCAAGAAAACGCTCTCCTAGGTCATACCAGGTAGGAGCGCGATGCAGCCACAGGGGACGTGCTGAATCTTCCCAATCAGTTCCTTTGAAACGGAAGTCTTCTCTTGTTCGAACTCAGACCGCATCGCAGGATGCATTTGGGAAGTAACAAGACTGGGGTCGTTGGAGGCGTTTGAATTGCATTCTCGTAAGTTGACTGAGTCCTGTCTGGCTGTGTTTGACACCCCGATCCGTCTCTTTACTCCCTCAGGTAATTTCTTTGTTCACTTTTGCTGTTGGTGTCAATATCTGCTTAGGATTCACAGCAAGTCGAATTAAGAGGGCGGAAGGATGGGATGAAGGACCTCCTACAGGTAAGTGCAGCACCTATTAGCTGTGTGGTGCACTAGGCAATTTGTGTGAGAGCCCCCAGAAATTCATCTTCAAGATGGCCTTGAAGGACAACTAGCTTAATCCTAGATTTCTCTGTGATAAAACTAATCATGTCTATAATTCAGATGGAAAGAATGCTGTTTAAATTGTAGGGTATTTATTGTCGCTTCTCAAAAAATGACTGTTTGACTGTCTGTAAAGTTTATAATTATTGAAATAAAATGAAAACCTTTGTTCATAAACAACTAAGTTAGCTGTAGTGAGAGCAGGTATTGGTTTAATATTGGAGATGGATGAGACTGATGTGTGGTCCTATGATATATTCTATATTATTTGCTACCGGAAAGTTCTAGCCTAGGAAGAAGAAGAATGGAAGAGAAAAAGGCAGTGTGCTATTTTTATGAAACTTTAGAAGTGAAGGACTTCGAGATTAAGGTCTACTGAAAACACGGAAACAGTGAAGTCCAGGAGCTCTTTGAGAACTTATTGGGTTGGTTTACATTCATTGTGTTTTCTTCTGGCGTAAGGTAAGGTATGTTTTCTGTGTCTCTGACTTTGCTAACACAGCCAGAGTGAAAGAGGTTCCTTTTACAATGTGCTGTACTGGGGCAGCTCCGGGCTTTTATAAAGGAGTTCCTTGTGTAGGCCGAGGGGGCTTAACTGACCAGGTCTTAAGCAATGAGTTGGTTAATTTCCTGGAAATTGGAGCTGCTGATGGTTTTAGAAATAAAAAAAAATGTGTTTGAAATAACAGGTACTCTAGAGGGCAATATTTTCTTTGCTTTTCCTGTCATCCTACCATGTTCATCTGTCTTCCTATGAATTTTGTGTCTCTCCATATTTCTTGATTGGAGCCCTATGAAAGACCACCTGTCTCTGTTTCTTTGCCAATATGAATTGGTATTAATTAAATGAAGTATGATATGGGCATCAGTGTGATATTAAATCTTCTGTACAGCAAACAAATTACATTTGAGTTAGGCCTCAAAGGTTGAAAGAATAATATGAAAAGTGGACAAGCTGAGGTAAGCTGTGGTTTGGGGAAGAAGTAAGAAGACAGATCTTAAAAACTGTGGCCCCCAAGGAGCCAAATGGACAAAGCAAGCTGTGTTTTGTTGTGGAGGGAGGAGAGGGATCTCTGGGCTAGAAGAGAAGGCTGTTTTTATTGGAGGCAAATGCTGTCTTCAAAGCTCTCTTTTAAACTCATACTAACCTTATGACCAATAAACAGGGGATCAGGTCCTTGGTGTGGACCTGTGGATCTGACAGCACACTCCTGGTCTTTCCAATATACCCTAAAGGGACATTTCTCTGTTTCATTTTAATGAAGGAAATAAATGTTGTTTCTTTAATAAATGTATTATTTTCAAGCTTGACTTTTTTGGGGAACCAGATCACGAAGGTCCCAACCTGGTTCCCTGGGTTCATATTAATGTGTGCTGTGGTTACGGGCTAGTCACTCATCAGGTTTCTGTCCTTGGCAATAAGGAGCAGCCTAAACAATCTCTGTTTTTCCTTATGGATTATAAAGAAGTTCCCAGTTCTAGACTTCTGTTTTTATTTCCCTCCCACCCCCCAATAGATGTAACTCTCTACTGGAGAATCTGAAAAGTCTACATTAAAGGTATTAATTCCTGAAACATTTCACATAGAATAAAATATTTTCATATGTTATAAGAAACAGATACAAGAATGAATGAATACAAGCTACTTCTGGAAAATGAGTATAGGCTACATTATAATTTATTAATGAAATAGTAGTAAATATACTACAGAATATTTATTTTGAATTGTTTAATAAAATTATTTTAAGTCTTTGTGGTATCTAGTAATAATTTATTAACTTCTACCAGTGTGAGGCTCCTTAGTCTTAGGATACAATGCAACTTTATCTGA
The DNA here is from genome assembly GCA_009823505.1 of Rhizomys pruinosus. Classification (NCBI taxonomy): domain Eukaryota; kingdom Metazoa; phylum Chordata; class Mammalia; order Rodentia; family Spalacidae; genus Rhizomys; species Rhizomys pruinosus. Next base: position 189,605 of record VZQC01006141.1, on the reverse strand, counting down.
GTTTCAGTATGCTTAGACAGTTTTTACTCTTGAATTTTCTTTTGATATAGCTTACTGCTGTCTACACACTATGGTTCATTTCTGCTAAAAGAAACATTTTAGAAACTGGGGGAAAGCATAGTGCAGGCTGTTTTTGTATATTTTCAAATGCTACCTGGGCTTAGAAAAGATGTCTCTGAAATACTCTTTGTGATTTTTCTGTTAGCATAGCCTTTGCATCCCAAAGTACTGGGTGAACTAAAACTCAAGAGAGAAAGGAGCCAAGCCTATTTTCTTTTTCTGTACAACACTTTAAGGCTCTAAAGAAATCCTGTGAACCCAGTGCCTCCAGGTGTTTTCACCAAACGGGAGGAACACAAAGGGTGTTCATTCATATGTGGCCAGAGCAAGGCCTACCTTTCAAAACATGCAGCTTCTGGTTGATTCCTCAGGCTCCTCAATAACAGCAGATTGCTTTGCATGCATGAATACCCTCCTGCTGCCCCAAGAATTGAGGTATGCATTTCAAGGCTGGGACAGTGGGAACAAATAACTAACCAAGTAGCTTACTGTTAGCTGGGCTTATTGTTAGGACCAGATCATCTATTGGAAGTAGTGGGGGAGGAGGACCATATATCATATATCAATCCATATATCAATCCCAGATCATAAGAGATGTACAGTACAGGTTTACTAGGAGGTACTAAATGATCAGAGTGAATGATAATTCCTTTGGGTAATAAACACTAAAGTAAATGAGATGGCAGAAATAAAAGTTCAAAGAACATGTAAGTAACAAGTGAAGTTTGATTTGACATCTTTGTTCCAAATATCTGATCTGGTCACTTGGTTTGTCTTTAAGACAGAACAAATTTCTGTGCATGCAGGTTCTCTGCACACTTGGGGATGTGGACGTGGTGTGTCTGTGGTGTTCCAGAGGAGTCTGTCTGCCTTACAGATGCTAGGACTTAGATAGTCTTTCAGTCTCCAGGTGAACATGGATCGTCTTTAAAACATAAGTAATGGGATACTTGAGTTTGTGAGCATGTGAATACTTGGCTAATAAAAATCTGATCTTGGTCCAGTTTCTCATCATTTTTGTTGGCTTGAAAGGAAAGCTTAAAATAGCAGATGAATGAATTTGTGGGAAAATTGGAAATGAAAAGCATCACTAACAATTTTGTGAGATAATAGAAAATGACAGTACGAATAAAAAAGCTTGTGTTCTTTGATAATTTTAGAAATCTCACTGTCTTCATGAGAGCAATTTAAATATCAACATAGCATAATGTAGGAAAATATAAAACTCATTACTTTGTGGAGAAAGTGATGATCTGAGGTGTACAGTGGAATGTGTCTTTATATTCAGTTTAATGTAGGAATTGGGGACTTTAAGTCAACGGAATGATATTATCTAAGTTAGAATCTGAGGAAATCATAGATATTTCAGTTTTTCTTGGATGGGGCTTTGATGTAGTGATTTTCCACTTTTATATGATAGAGAATCCTCTAGTATATATAGATCTAAAATCTCAGTATTCTATGGAATTCAACATAGATTTCTAAATCAGTAAAAATCAGCCAACCTTTCAAAGTTGTGATTTGAAAAGGACTTCCAAACTTTGGGGCCTGTAAACAAAATAGAAAACCCTTAGTTAATGAAAATAGAGTGTGCTAATGCCTGCCTGTAATCCTGGTACTTGGGAGGCTGAGACAGGAAGGCCAGCCTGGGCTACACTGAAAACAAACAAACACACAAACAGTCCTCCTTTGTTAGTGAAATAAACTATTGGGAGTACACTGAGATGATCTAAAATTTCAGCCTAGCCATTGTTAGCTCAAATGAAAGCTGCAGACCTGATTTTCAGGAGAAAGTTTTTGAGAAAATGTCACATGCAAACTGATGAGCACTGGGGCTGGAGAGTTGGCACTGACTGCTCTTGTAGAGGACCTGGGTTTGATTCCCAGTACCCACAGCGAGGCTAACAACTGTCCAAACTTCAGTTCCAGGGGATCTAATACCTTCTTCTGACCTCCTTGGGCATTGCAAGACACAGGTACACTTACATGCAGGCAAGAGACCCATACACATAAAATAAAAATAATAAAAATATTGATGAGCATTACAGAATATGTGAGAATCAGTATATGATGAAGCATTTAACTAATCTTTAATTGCAGGGCCAGTGTCTACATTTATAATTGTTGAATTAACGGTGTCTGATTGAAAGTGATAAAACATCCTTGTTTGCTAACAGATTTGTGAATTATTTAAATTAATGCTATTAACTACTTTGAATGCTAGTTCAGTGGTTTAGATGTTGAACTAAAGATTTAGACTATTTATTTAAAAGTAGTGGAAATCTGCTTTCTTGTAGTTTTTGAGATCTTTCTACATATGAACACATCATGCTTATAAACATTTCAACACATGGGGGTTTGAAAGCTTTCCAGGCGGACCAATTTATCTGTCTCTGTCTCTACTTCTATTTCTGTCTCCCTCTCTCTTCTATCCCCTCTTCCTCCTCCTTTTCCACCTCTGTCTCCCATGAAATCCAGCCTAGCAGCTATGAAGAGAGGAGAAGAGGAGAGAATAGTGACACTCCATTCATGGATGTTTCTAGAAAGTGCTTACTTAGAAAGTAGGGATACTGACACACGGGTCAGTAGCTTTAGGGGTAAGGTGAATGCACCCAGAAAAAAGGGAACAACTTCAGCCCAAGAAAGCATGTCCAGAAAGAACAAGTCACACACTCCAGAAGAGACAGATGACAGCACCGTTTACCTGAGTGTCATCTTGAGTGGCAACCATGTGTCCCAAGCCTTCCCTTGCAGCTTACACTTCACACAGGCAGCTGGAGAGAAAGAGCTGTCATTCCCACAGTCTGCAACCCATGTCACTTTCAGGAGACACTCAGTCTGAGCAACAAGGAGAGCAAGAAGAGCAGATAGGGAGCAGTGTCCAGTCTTGCAAACAGGACCAGCCTATTAGAAGAAACCTAGAAGTTCATCTGGCTTTAGAGTCTGCTAAAATACTTGCAAATGTAAATACTGCCTCCCCCTCTGGCCGTCTTCCAGATCTGAACTTTCCATTTTGCAAGAGGCTATAGAGGGAAATGTGGTTGAGAGTACAAGTTAGAGTCTGTTTTGACAACAGCTCTTGTCATCATTTAGGTCCTTCCCAACAGTCTAGTTAAATTGTCAATAGTTTTTTTTTTTTTTCCTGTCTGTGTATGTGTGTGTGTATACCCACAAGTTTATAGTTTTATCTCTGTATGTGTATAGGGAAATGAAATATCCTAGAAAAAACATTTTGCTTAAGTAATTTAAAATAATCTTGCCCATTTCTGTGCAAATTACAGATTTGAAAGAAAAATTATAATTTATATTGGCATTTCTTTAAATAGTGTAATTATACTTTGGTGAAAAATAAGAGGGAATAGTCCTGTTGGTGCTGCATGTCATAGATACATATATATCCATTTTCAAATTCAAAACCCCTTTTACAAAACATAATTATGTTTAAAAAATTATGTAAGACTTGTAACATTCATTTTTAAGATTCAAGAACAGTCTTCCTCCCTGAAGTGATACAGCGTCACTCAGATGCAGTTAAAGGAGCAGTGCAATTTCGGTGTCACAGTGGTACCAGCACATGCCTCTGTCACACTCACTCCTTTGTTCCCTGCTGATACTAGTGAGTGCGTTTGGTTGGCACTTGCTCTTTAGTTTTTGTCCTCCTTATTATTCTGTGCTGTTTATGGAGTCCTGGGGAAATGCTGAAAATGACAAGATGCTAGCAGTTCACTGAGGTTTGATTTTCATCATCCTCTCAATGACTTGTAGAACTCAAGTGCTTAATGTTTGTGTCCTCTTGACCGGGGTCAAGTAAAAGAGGGTTTGCATTGTAAAACTCAGGCTTACCATCGAAGGCTCTCTGGATGTTTGACATTGGATCAGGTCCAATAAAAAGAGAAATCTTCAAAAAATCTGGGGCTACTGAGATGGCTTAGAGGGTGAAGGTACTTGCCACATAAACATGGCGATCTGAATTCTATCTGTGGTACCCATGGGAAAGTGTAAGAAGAGAGCCAACTCCACAAAGTTGTTCTCTGACTTCCACGTGTGTGCCATGGTATATGTGCGCACACACGTACATCATACACATGCACACACAATAAAAAAAAAAAAAAAACAAAACACGGTCCTCTCAAACAAAAAAATCTGTCCTTAGCCTGGGTATAGGCAGAAAGACACCAACCCTGGGCAAGGAATAAAAAGCCAGAATGTTGGAGGTGAACTGTAGAATGAGCAAGTGGGTGGTCAGGAAGGAAGAGACCCTCAAGGCAAAGCTGTGTTCCGTATATAACTGTTTCTGTTTTTCAAGGGAAGGCCTCTCATTTCTTGGGGTTACTAGAAAGGGTCTTGTAGGGTTCAAACCATCCCCCTTTCTTCTTGTCAGTCTTAGCTTCATTTGTCATCTGAGGATGAATGTTGGCCTCCATTTACCCTGATTCACACTGGAGAAGTTCACTCCTAACTGAAGCAGCTGATAACCCAGTCTGGCCTATTTTTACTGGGATCTATCTCTGCACTAGGAATTTAAATGTGGCTCAGACAGAGCTTCAGTAGAAGTCTTGGCAAGGAGAACTGGAACTGATCAGGGCAGGCTATCAAGTGAGATGCAGTCATTTCAAGATACTATTTGTTAATTCACCTCGGTAAAAATGGTTGAAGAAAGATATAACACTGCTCAGAATTCAGGCAGGCATTCTGGAAGTAAAGAAAAAAATGAGGGGAGAGATTTCGATGAAGGAAGGAGAGCACAGGGCACAGATATGGGAATGGTTCAAACTCTCATAAAGAAGGCAAGGCAGGATGAGCAAATGCCAGAGAACAATGTGCTTTTGGATTCGTTATCTCAGCTATTAGCATAAAGGAGCTTGTTTACAGCCATGCCTCATGGGAGTGAATACTACTTAGAATTTATTAGACAGCTGCTGGAATGATTGTATCCAAGCACTAGCCTTTAACAAAGAACATCCAATTACAAGGGTTTTTGGGTTATTTTTACTATGGGATTTTCTGTTTTTCCTTCCTTCCTGCCATAGTTTCTATGGCTCAGCATGTACTGTTAATAGGTTGGCCAAAGTCAATAGAAAAATAGTTCGTGGATCAGAGGTAAGACACTGGAAACAGACATTATTTCCTAAACTGAACTGATGTGGTTTGTATCTATTTCAACTTCCCAGAACCAACCCTGAGAAAGCATTTCACATCTCATGGTCTAGTGAATCTGCTTGCTTTAGCTCAACTGATCTGATGCTATAAGGGCTGGATCAGGTCACTCTGACTGCCAAGTGGACAGGTGACTAAGGGATGAACTGCACGTTAATGGCAGTGGCCAGGTGTGGTGGTGTGTGTCTTTAAGCAAGGTAAGTGGATCTCTTTGAAATGGAGGCCAGCCTATTCTACATAGTGAGTTCTAGCCCAGCTGGGGCTACAAGGAAACCCTCTCTCAACAAACAAACAAAAACAAACAAACGAACAAACCCAAACACAACACCCCCAAATTAAATGGCATGAGTGAGTCTAGCAATGTCCTTTAACATCTGTTCTGATGCATTTTGCTTTTTCATGATTTTAAAAGTGATATGTAAGCTGGGCATGGGGGTGCATGCCTTTAATCCTAGCACTTGGGAGGCAGAGGCAGGCAGATCTTTGTGAGTTCAAGGCCAGCCTGGTCTACAGAGCGAGTTCCAGGCCAGCTGGGGCTACAGGGAGACCCTGTCTTGAAAAGACCAAAAAAAAAAATAAATAAATAAAAAGTGATTTGTGTGTGAATTAGAAAAGAATGACAAATTGGTAAATATAAAAATAAAGTTACAAGTAAGATGTCATAAATAACATTTGTTAAGATAATTACATATGTTGTGTGAGATATATTTTATGCACATACACACATGGGAAAAATAGAAAACAAGAAACAAAAAGGCCAGAAATCCTATGCAATTTTGAAAAATGTTACAAATTGCACCGTAGAGGCTCCTCCCATCTCTTTTTAGTCATTTCACTAAAGAGAATTCCTATGACTTGCATGAAGGAGAGCAGTGTGTAAATCTCTGCACATTTCCCAATCCTCTGCTTTCCCTCCACAGCCTTCTCTGACTCTCTCTGTCTTTTTGATTCAATCTCCCTGTAGCCATGGCTAGCCTAGAACTTGCTATGTAGACCAGGCTGGCCTCAATCTCACAGAGATCTCCCTGCCTCTACCTCCTAAGTGAGTGTTGAGATTAAAGGCTGGATTCCCTCTCTCTTTTTAAAAAATATTTTATTATTTTTATTTTACCCATATGAGTGTATTGCCTGCATGTGTATAAATGCAACTGTGTCATGCAGTGCCTGCAGAGGTCAGAAGAGGGCATCAGACACCCTGGAACTGGAGTTACAGATGGTTGTTAGCCACAATGTGCATGCTGGGATTTGGGTTCTCTGCAAGAGCCGCCAGTGTTCTTAACTGCTGAGCCATCTCTCCAGCCCCTCGCTCTCTTTAATCCAGAATTTCTCTATGTAGTTCATACTCGCTTTGAACCCCCAGGTTCTTCTGCATCTTTTCCCGAGTGATTGTGATGTGGAGATCACCAGCAGCGCTTCTCATCTGTAAACTCATGCCTGTTTTCTTTTCGTTGTTTTTTTTTTAATGGTCTTTTTTTGAGACAGGGTCTTTCTATGTAGACTGGGCTGTCTGAGGAGAAGAGGCCCACAGTGTGTATGTAGACTGGGCTGTCTTTGAACTCAAGAGATCCAACTGCCTCTGCCTCCTAGTGCGGGAATTAAAGTCCTGTGCCACCACTCCTGGCCTAGTTTTCTTTTTATCTATGTTTTGTCTTTATTGTTTTATTTATCACTACTTTAACACAAAGTCTAACATCTGGTAGTTAACAGTACACACTTACAGACCTTGTTCTTTTAAAAAACTTTTCTTTGTTGGTCATTATCTTTTAAAAACTAATTTAAAGTTTAAGTGCATTGTTATTATTTGTGTGTGTGGGGGGGGTTGTGAGTGCTGTGGTGAACATGTGGAGGTGACAGCGTGCTGGAGTCTCTTCTCCCTTTTTACCATGTGGGCTCCTGGGGTCAACATCAGATGGCCAGGCGCTCTTGCCCTGAGTCATCATCACCGAGGCCAATGAAATAATAATGAGTTTAAAAGCTAGCATGCAAAGTATGGACTACCTATGACATTTTTTATATACATATATATATAATAGATAATATATAGATATATAGAGAACGGATGAAGATATGTCAGTATACTGTGTTCTTGTTTATTATTTTCTTAACATCAGTATATCAGTTACTGTTTGTTCCTTGTTGTATTATGGATTATTTTCTTACATACTAGTTAGTCAAAGTATACTTGGTTTCTTTTATTTTATTTCTTAACATATAACTATCAGTTATATCTGTGTTCTTGTTTATTATTAATTATTCTAACAGTTCAATATATCAAGTATGCTGTGTCTTTTTATTTATTATTATTTACTTACCATATATATATCAAGTATAGTCTGTGTTCTTGTTATATCATTTTCTTTTTAATATTTCTAGCTCTGTATTTCTGTTTGTTATTGATTGTATGTCTACATATAGCAATATTGTGTCACTTGTTTTAATGGCTTTTATATTATTTCTATGTGTGGTCATGCAGGTGCACGTCTGATGCCGATCAAAGAGGGTCCGACCCCCTGGAAACTGGAGTTTCTCCTGGAGTTGGGTTCAGACTGGTTTTTCTACGGCCCCATGTGGGTGCTGCGGGATTCGAACCCGAGAGGTCCTCTGCATAAGAGTCGGGTGCACTCTAACCACTAGGCTAGCTCTCCAGCCCCAATTATTTTCTTAATATATCAGTATTAAGTATACGGTGTGTATCGTGTGTTATTAGTTATTTCTACTATAGTATCAGTATTCTGTAGCTTGTTTATTATTATTTTCTTACATTATATATTCAGTAACTGAGCTGTTTTCTTGGTTATTATTAATTTTTTACATATATAGTAGCTTATCAGTATTCTGTGTTCTTGTTTATTACGTATTTTCGTACATTATATCAGTATGCTGTGTTTTGTTTCATTATATTTTCATACGTATATATCATTATATGTGTTCTTGTTTATTATTATGATTCTTACATTATATATCAGTTCTGTGATCTTGTGTATTATTATTATTTTACTTACATATAATATAATCAGTATTCTGTATTCTTTTTCTTTTTCTTTAAAAAAAAATTCTTCTTTTTTTAATTTTAAACTTTTTTTTTTTTTTTTTAAAAAAATTACTTTTTGTGTTTTGCCTTTATGTATGTGCACCCCTGTCATGGAGTGCCTCTGAGGTCAGAAGTGGGTGTTGAATTTCCCCTGGAACTGGAGTTCTCCTGGAATTGGAGTTTCAGATGGTTCTCGGCCACCATGTGGGTGCTGGGGATCGAACCCAGGTCCTCTGTAAGAGTGGTTGGCGCTCTTAACCACTAGGCCTTCTCTCCAGCCCCTATTATTATTTTCTTACATATATATATCAGTATACTGTGTTCTTGCTTATTATTATTTTCTTACATATATATCAGTATTCTGTGTTCTTGTTTATTATTATTTTCTTACATATATATATATATATATATATATCAGTACTTTGTGTTCTTGTTTATTATTATTATTTTCTTACATATATATATATCAGTATTCTGTGTTCTTCTTTATTATCTGCCCCTTCATGCCCCATCTCCTTATGCTGATCCTTTTTCTTCTTCCTTCAAATAGTTCCTCTTGTTTTCATGTCCTACTCCATGACTCTTTCTCCCTGTTTTATTTTCTTTTTTCTTCTTTTTTTTTTCTGACAGGGTATTACTTACTATGTACCCCTGGCTGGCCTGGAACTTGATATCTAAACCAGGCTGGCCTTGAACTCACAGAGATCAAGTGCTGGGATTCGAGGTGTGAACTTCCACTTCTGACTCCCCTTCTCTTTAGATCTCTTTTTTCTCTCTCATATACATAAAACAGATTCTGAAAATGCTATATTTGCCTTCTGAGTCTGGCTTGTTTTATGTAACATAATTAATAAATTATATAATTTCATACTTCTTTGAGACTGAATAAAGTTCTGTTGTGTATGCACTGTATTTTTTTTAATCTGTGGATTTCCTCCTAGGCTCCATATCTTGGTTATTGTGAATAGTGTAGCAATAAATGTGGATGTGCTAGTGTCCTTATGTGGTGTTTAGAATCCTTGGGTATATACCTAGTAATGTATACCTAGATTATATGGTAGCTTTATTTTTAGTTTTGAGAAGAACCTCCATACTAATTTCCGTAATGGCTGCACCACTTTCCTTTCCTATCAAGAGTACATAAAAGTTCCTCTTTCACCACAACCTCATCAGAATTCTTTTCTTTTCTGAGACAGGGTCTCCATGTAGGCCCTGCTGGCTGGCCTAGTATTCCCTACATACAACAGGCTGGTCTTGAACTCACACAGACCCACCTACTGCTGTCTCCTGAGTGCTGGGATTAAAGGCGTGCACCACCAAGACTGGCATTGTCATGTATTTTCCTGAAGATAGCCTTTTTGACTAGGATGAGATGGAGTCCCGGTGCAATTAATTTGCATTTTCTTGATGACTAAGGATGTTGAGAACTTTTTCAAGTAGTTATTGGTCATTTGTATGTCTCCTTTTGGGAACTGTCTATTCAACTTATCATCCCATTTATTGATTGGATTTTTTAGCGTTTAATTTTTGAGATAGTTTTGAAAGATTCTAGATATTAACCTATTAGATGTATATTAGATATATATTAGATGTATAGTTGGCAAAAATTTTCTGCAGTTCCACAGTCTTTTTCTTCTCTTGGCTGATCGTTTCCATTCCTCTGCAGAAGCTTTAATTTCTTGCATTCCCATGTCTCAATTCTTGGGGTTATTTCCTGTGCTGTTGAACTTCTTTCTGGAAAGTCCTTGCCTGTGCCTGCAATTTGACATGTAAAAAACACTTCTTTTCACATTTAGTAGACCTTTTCATAGTTGCCTATACATACCTGTCCTGTTCTTTTTAAGATAAGATCAGTAATTCACATATGGACATAATGATTCTGTTTTTTTTTTTTTTTGGTCTTTTCGAGACAGGGTCTCCCTGTAGTCCCAGCTGTCCTGGAACTCACTCTGTAGACCAGGCTGGCCTTGAACTCACAAAGATCCGCCTGCCTCTGCCTCCCAAGTGCTAGGATTTTTTTTTTTTTTTTTTTTTTGTGCCACCACGCCCGGCATGATGAAAATCCTTTGGTTGACTTCAAAGTTTTCCCTTCCCCCACATTACAAAAAAAATACAATTGAGAGGCAGGAAGGATCTCTGTGAGTTCAAGGCCACCTTGGTCTACATGGTGAGTTCCAGATCATATGGGTCTCCAGGGGAGATAGTGTTTCAAAAAGACCAAAATATATATATTATATATATATATATATATATATATATATAATATATACACATATACCATATAAACAAATGAATTAAAAAACTTATTTTTAATGTATATATCTTGACAAGTTTTGCGTGTAACATATAGAGAACATAAAATTTTCTCAGTGGAAATTTCCTGGGAAAAAGATTCAGAATGCATTAAAAATGTTGGATAGATATACTTAAAAATATTTTTATTTATAGTTTTGATATTCTTATAACATTTAGTGTGTGAGTGTTATGTTGTCTTCATGTATATAAGTGCACCAGTCCATACATGCCCAAGGAATTCAGAGGAGTGGAGATGTGACTCCCCTGGACTGAGAATGTAGGGACAATTGTTAGCTGCTAGGAACTCGAACCCGGGGTCCTTGCAAGAGCAGCCCAAGTGCTCATTAAACGCACCTGAAGAGCGCTTCTCTGGAGTCATCTGATAGAATATATTTTAACAACTTGTTATGAAAAAATTTGGCTATCTTTAAAAGATGAAACAATGTTCATGTTAATATTGCCTTGGTATAATGCAGAAACTCATTATTTTATAAACCGAGATGAACTGGATTAATATTTTCTAGTTACCACTTAAGGATTCGCTATATTGTTTTCTTAGTTTTAAAATACTGTATTTTGTGAAATAAACTCTCAAATATTTGGCTGTATTTCTGGGCTTCACCTGCAATATTATTGAAATTACTTTCCAGAATCAACCCATTTTACCTATTTTACCAACTTCAGAATATACCTTCTCATTTTATGATCAAATTACTTTTCCTCTTGAATACCTTTCTATTTTCATGTTTATTTTTCAACAACCTTTTTATATCGTCTCAAGTTTCTAGAACTTTAAGTACTTTTTCACTGTGATCACATTGAATATTTAAGTGTATTTAGGAGAATTAGTATTTTTATAATATTGAATTTATTTCTTAGTATTTTATCTTTTAGAAACTTATAAATCAAACTTTCAATTAATTTTTATGATTTTTATTTTATTTCTGAGAAAGTATATTCATACCAGAATATTTATTTGTGTTTTATTGCTAACCTTCACCAGGTGCCCCTTCAAAGCTCCCAGGTGCCCTCTACATATCATTTATTACACACTCACATGTACACACTTACACACACACACACCACACACACACAGTGTACTAAGTCCATTTAGTGGTACTCATGTGTATCTATCTGCGTTTAGGACTGCCCATTTGGGATTAGATAACCTCTCAGGGAGCTAGTCCCTGGAAAACCTGATTCTTCCTCCCTCAGCATGCATTGATTGCCTGCAGCTCTTCATTTTGAGGGGACCTGGTGACATTTCCCCCTCTACCTTAGCATGCCAGCTGATTTTGTCATTATACAGATCTCGTCAGGCTAAGCCATTACTCTTAGATTCGGGCATTTTTCCTTATGGGTGCAAGTTCATCTGATGTCATAACTAAGCACCAGGTAGCGCAGGTGTCTTCCCTCTGGCTCTCACATTTCCTCCACTCGCTTCTTCAAATTTCTCTGGCCTGTTAGACGGGTGCATTTTTTTTTAATATCTCATCTCAGGGCTGGGCACCTCATAGTCATTTATTCCCTCATCTGTCGAGTTGTAGAACATAGTAATCCGTCTTCTTGATCTGATGCAAAAAGAAGCTTTCATTGATCGAGTGGGTGAGAGGTACACTTGTCTAAAATAAGACATCTATTTTGAAATTTAAATAGTAAGAAATTATGGGGTGGCTCGCTGGAAGGTGGACAGAAGAGGTGTCTTCTTTAGGGTTTGAAGAAGCTGACCTCTCTATCTGGGCGTTGGTGAGTGCGCCGGCTGCCTTTGATCCCTAGCATGTGGAAAGGCAGAGGCAGGTGGTCTTGTGAGTTCAAGGCCAAGCCTGGTCTACAGAGTGAGTTCCAGAAGCAGGTGGGGCTACGGAGACGCTGTTCTACAAAAAAGACCATAAAAAAAAAAAATTCCATAGTGTTAGCTGGGCATGATGCCTACAATTACAAACTCAGGACAGATAAGGGGATCGTGATTTCAAGGCCAGCCTGGGCTGCATAGCAAGACTTTGTGTCAAAATCATCATCAACAACAACAAAATCAGTTATAAAGAAAATGAAGCCTAAATGTTAAAAACCAGTCAGAATAGAACACTTTCACAATCTCTTCTAACTCTAAATAAAATTCATGCTGCAGTTGCAGCTAGATGAACACAAACGCCACCATCTTACTTGGAAAAAATAAATAATTTATCAGTGGTTTCATGTCATATAACCTAGAAATCTCAAGAGTTGACCAAATTTTAGAAAATGAGAGAATGGATTTTTAAAATAAGAAATGAACTGGGACACTAGCCATCACAAATCTATAGTCATCATGATTACAGTCCTGAGTGGACAGTAGTCACCTTTAGTTACTCTTTGTATACGTTTTGTTATTTTCTTAAAAAATTTTTTTTATTTATTATTTTTTTATGTGTATGAATGTACACATAATGGCATTGCATGACACGGGTGTACCAACCGTGTCATGCAATGCCATGGAGGTCAGAAGAGGGTGTCAGATTTCCTTGGAACTGGAATTAAAGATGGTTCTTAGCTGCCATGTGGGTACTGGGGATTGAACACGGGTCCTCCGCAAGAGCAGTCAGCACTCTTAACTGCTGAGCCATCTCTCCAGCCCCATGTTTGGTTATTTTCATTCAATTCTCATCCAACCTAGTGTTACCTTCATGAGTTCTCCACCTTATGGATAAGGAGACTGTGGCTTACACAAGTTCAGCAACAAGCCCAGAGTCTCCAGGTCGCAGGTGGTGCAATTTCTCATCCAGAATCCGACTGCAGCTCCACTCGGGGACTTCTCTCCCAGTGGTGCTCCTCCATGGTGATAGGACCACTCTCCAACCTGTTGTCTTTGCCTTCTGTTCCTGCCAGTGTTATCTGACTCCCCTTGGACCAACACATCTGGATCTTGCAAGAACAGATGCTTTGAACTTCAAGAGGCTGGGCCTCCTGACTGTCGGTGTGACAACTTGTGCAAGAGCTACAGCAGCTGCTGCCACGACTTTGATGAGCTCTGTTTGAAGACAGGTTTGTAGCTTTTGGTCCCATCATGCCCCCAGCGGAAAGCCTAGAGATTCCCGGCTGCTATGCATCCCTGCTTTTCTCTATCCAAATTGTGGATTTAACTTTGTTTCTTTTGTTTATTTGGTTATTTTTTTTTTATGAGACAGGATCACCCTGTATCCTCAGCTGACCTGGAACTCACTTCATAGACCAGGCTGGCTTCTACCTCACAGGGATCCTCCTGCTTTTGCCTCTCAAAGTCGTGCACCGCCACGTCCAGCTGGTTTGTTTCTTGAATGATTGTTAGTTTTATGAAGAAACTCTGTGCCCAGTCAAAGAAGGCTCTTTTTGGCTTGCAGGCGTCACAGGCTGGTTTTGAAAGTGTGGCCAGGCCTTTGTTGCCCTTTTCCTATATCTGTCTCTTACTGATGACCTCACATTCACTGCTAGGCTGTGTGGGGGCTGGAGAGATGGCCTGGCGGTTAAGAGCGCCGACCGCTCTTGCAGAGGACCCGGGTTCGATCCCCAGCACCCACATGGCGGCCAAGAACCGTCCGAAACTCCAATTCCAGGAGAACTCCAGTTCCAGGGGAATCCGATGCCCTCTTCTGACCTCCGCAGCATTGCACGACACGGGTGCACAAACTTGCATGCAGACAGTACATTCATACACATACAGAAATAAATAAAATAAAAAAAAAAGCTCATGCAAAAATACTGCACATTCTAAAAGTATTAGGTTTAAAACTTCTATTTCTTGTTTTCTGTGCAAATGGAAAAATTTTTGGAACCTATATGAGGTCTTGTGCTCTGGGTAACTCTAACATCTTCCTGTATAAAGTTTTCCTGATTTTATTTATGCTGCAGTGGAGCAGCCATTAGAACATACAAACTATTGCATGAATGCACACAAGTTGAGGAAAGGTACTTTGGCGAACTTTTCTCATCCTACTTTGCTCTGTCTTTTTTTTTTTATTAATTTTATTTATTCATGTATGTGTATGACTGTACTGTCTGCATGCAAGTCTGTGCACCCGTGTCGTGCAATGCCGCGGAGGTCAGAAGAGGGTGTTGGATTCCCCTGGAACTGGAGTTCTCTTGGAATTGGAGTTTCAGACGGTTCTCGGCCGCCATGTGGGTGCTGGGGATCGAACCCGGGTCCTCTGTAAGAGCGGTCGGCACTCTTAACCGCTAGGCCATCTCTCCAGCCCCTTTTTTATTTTATTTTATTTTTATTTTTATTTTTTTATTTTATTTTATTTTATTTTTTTACTTTGCTCTGTCTTTAAAGCCAACCATTTTTGGGTAGGACTTTTGGGTACGTTGCAGGGCCACCACCCAGAGGCAAAACCCCATGCAAAGTACTTAAGAAAAAGCACAAAACATGCTCTGAAGACCACCAGGAGCTTTGACAGCTTTCCTGACCAGTTACAGTTTTCATGCATGGGTGGTTCTTTCAAAATCCCAATACATTTAATGTATGATAATATATTATATAATATATAAATTATGTAATGTATATAATATATGCTAATATATTGTAATACATAATATATGCTAATATATTAGCATATGTTGCTACTTGTCTGATCGTTTTACTGATATTAGAAATGAAACATTCTTCTCTTCACTTAAGCCTTAGTCCTTGATTTATTTGAAAAGAACAAAAATTCCCTTAAGAGTTGTGACTTGTTCCTCATACTGCCTGCAAAATAAGAAGAGCTTCATTAGGTTATATTTTACATAGTGCGTTTTTTAAATGCTTTTTTTTTTTTTGAAAGCATGTGTTAACTTTTTTATATTAAACAGATTTTTTTTTTATTGTGAATGCTTTTTTGTTGTTGTTGTGGCTTTCCTGTGGAAGTTCTGCCCTGTTCCTCAGTTGTGGGTCAGTAAACCTAAGAGCAGAGACTTGCGAATTGAGCATATGGGTAGAATACATAATCCAGGAGAGCTCTTTGACTTTGAGACATTATTGCAAACGAGCAGTCTGTGCTTGCTTACCACTGATGAGTTTATCACATTTTATGTATGCACCATACCTTGACGGTTTTGTTCCTGACGAGTTATGCCAACCTTCAGCATTCTGGTCTTAAAATCCCTAACAAAGTTATAGGTCCCCTTGACTCTGGCTTAGTTCTCTTTGTATGTAACTCATGCCTTTCTCTTCAGTTTAATACAGACTACAGCAACATTATACAAAATGGTTTATTCTTCTGTATACAAAGACAACATATGTTGAGTGTGGAATAATTGCATGTCAGGAAGAAACAATGAAAAGGCTGAAAGAAGCTGGGCGAGGTGGTGCAGGCCTTTAATCCTAGCACTTGGGAGAGAGTTCAAGGCCCCACCTGGTCTACATAGTGAGTCCAGGACAGCTGGGACTAAAGGGAGACTCTGTATCACAAAGAAAAAAAGAGAAAAAAAAGAAAAGTCCGAAAGAAAAGTTTTTGAGGTTATGCTGTGCTGATACAGGAAACAAATATAAGATTTCAGTATAAACTCCCCCCTCTCTCTGTTCAGCATGTATGGATGTTGTATGTATGTATTTATAAGTGTATATATGTACACACACACATATATATATACACACACATAACATATGCACTTATATGTACATTATACATATACACATGGGAGGCAGTATCTGTATCTATATAAATCTTTATAAACACTATCATTCCAAATAGCAGCATAATATTCCACCAAATAGTTGTAACAATAGTTGTAACTCCATCAACATTTATGTTTCTCTATGTTTTGGTACTATGAATAATATATTAATTAATATATATAATTTATACTTTTGCCTATTTTCCTTAGGATAAATTTCTAATAGTAAGACTTCTGGGTCAAAGTGTAGTTTTATTTTTTTAAAACATACATATATTCTAAAATTATGCATATATTATAAAATTCTGACTGCTCGTATTTTTCTCAAGAGGGTACAAGAATCTTTCAGCACTCCCTTTTACTATTAGACACTTTGATTAAAAAAATTTTTTTTTCCTCTCTGGGGCTGGAAAGGTGACTCTGGTCTTAAGAGCACTGGCTGCTCTTTCAGAGAATCTAAGTTTGGTTCCCAGCACTCCATGTGGCAGCTAACAACTGCCACTAACTCCAGTTCCAGGGACTCCAACACCCTCTTCTGGCCTCTGCAGGCATTGAATGACAGAGATGCGCTTATATGCAGGCAGACAAAACACTCATACACATAAAATTTAAAAAGTTAAGCTTTTTTTGATGTAATAATAGGTAATATTATATTCTAAGGTTGAATATTTAAAGATGTTTATTCCCATGTTTAATTTGAAAGCAACACAGTTGACTGACTTGTACTTTGAGGGTAGTTCACTTTGGTTTTGGTCTTTTTTTTATGTGTATGAATATACTGTCTGCATGTAGGTTTGTGCACCCTTGTCGTGCAATGCTGTGGAGGTCAGAAGAAGAGGGCGACGGATACCCCTGGAACTGGAGTCAAAGACGGTTCTTAGCCACCATGTGAGTGCCGACCGCTCTTGCAGAGGACCTGGGTTCGATTCCCAGCACCCACATGGCGGCTGAGAGCCGTCTTTAACTCCAGTTCCAGGGGAATCCGATGCCCTCTTCTGACCTCTGCGGCATTGCGCGACACGGGTACACAAACCAACATGCAGACAGTACATTCATACACATATGAAAATGCCGGGTATGGTGGCGCACGCCTTTAATCCTAGCACTCAGGAGGTAGAGGCAGGCGGATCTTTGTGATAGGGAGACCCTGTCTCGAAAAGACCAAAAAAAAAAAAAAAAAAAAAAAAAAAAAAAAAAAAAAAAAAAAAAAAAAAAAAAAGGAAACTAAAGAGTCGTTGCATGGCTTTCTGTCTAATGACCTGCCCCCAAAAACAGGAAAACACTAACGCCTGACAATGACTACTATTTAGTCACCTAGCAAGAATCCTTTTTGGCGGAATATTACTACAGAGTAGCATTGCTTTAGAAGAAAATTATTGCTTTCTACTTTTGACACATCTGAAAGGATGCAGGCCTGAAGTGTTTGTATGAACTTCAGCTCAGTGGTTTTCTTGACCATTCCATCTGCAGAGCCCCCAAACACCCTGTCACTCTGTCCACGGCCTCTGTTACTTCCTTTGCAACCTGTCCCATGGCAGAAACATCTTGTTTCTGCATATAGTTTGTCTTTTCTACTTGGATGGTTCATGGAGCTCCTGTCTTGTGCTCTTTACTGCACGCTCAGCACGCAGAGTATGGACAAAATGGGACAGATGGATTATGGAAGGTGGGGAAAAATGAACACATGGATTAGCCATGAAATCTCTGTATCACAGTCCTGAATTTCAGGAGTCATAGTTTATTTCCACCATAATTTCTAAGGAGATCAGCTGTGCTGATCAGCCTCATAGTCTTATAATCTGAGATGAAATATAATAAGTAAGGAAAAATGTAATATTTTTAAGTCTTTTTGAGACCAGGTCTCCCTGTAACCCCAGCTTGCCTGGAACTCCATGTATAGGCCAGGCTGGCCTTGAACTCACAGAGATCCATTTGCCTCTGCCTCACAAGTGCTGGAATTAAAGGGGTTGTGCCACCATGCCTGGCCAGAAAGATGTAACTTTTTAAATTTATTTTTTTATTGTTATTAAACTTTTTCCATACATCATATGCCATTTCTCAATCGAATTTAAGAGTCACTTCCCTTTCCATGCGCCCCACCCCACCTGAGTTCCTGCACTCTGCCATATATGTCTTGCATCTTTTTCTGAGGAAAGATGTAATTTTTAACCTATTGTAAGACTTGTAGTTTATTGGATAAAAATAAGTCCATACGTTAAAAACATACAGCCTTCTCATTAAAATGAAATGGTTATTTTTCTGAAGTTTCTTAGAACAACTGAACTCTGAGCTATCATTCAGACAAGAAGCCATGGATCCTTTACTGATCTCCTTAGAAGCAGGAAACTTCGTGCATAGAGGGACACATTTTGGTCAGTGGTTAGATAATGAGTACTTTAAAGCCCTTTTATATTCTTTCTTTTTGTGGTGCTTAGGACAACTCTGGAATGGTGGGGAAACTTTGCTTGCCTTTGTGAGTTTTGTTTTTCTGTAAGAGCTCAGTTGTACTGTAAGTTTGTCCTCTGATTTGAAAAATTAGAAATTCATTCTATCCCTTCGCTCTCCACATATCTTCTTAGCCTCTGGTTGTCTCAAGTTCCACAAAGGGATTCAATGATGTGGGATATTTACTCTTTTTGTTGGAAGCCCTTGTAAGCAGTTGTGGCCTCTCTCATTTGGTTTGTGAGCAGCAGTGAAAGTGTCTCGCTGTGATGGTTTCAGCTCGTGGCTGGGAGTGTACCAAGGACAGATGTGGAGAAGTACGGAATGAGGAAAATGCCTGCCACTGCTCAGAGGACTGCTTGGCCAGGGGAGACTGCTGTACCAATTACCAAGTGGTCTGCAAAGGTACGGACTTTTACATGACCTGGAGACTCTCACTGGGGATCCTCAGGGAGACCCTGTATTTTCTAGATCTAACACTTACGAGATGGGATGGAATTGTACTTTTTAATTTATTAATTCTTAGTTTTGTTACCCTGTACTTAATGGAGCTGAAATGACACCTTTTGTAAGTAGGTAAAACTAGATTAACGAAGATAGTTCTAAACTTTCTGTCTTGGTTTGGGTCAGATTTCCTAGCAGCAGAGTCTGGAAATTGGTTCATGGAGTTTATTGAGGAAATGCTTTGTAGGAAAACCACATGTGAAAGTCACGGAAGTGAAAGAGGGAAGGTGGCTTGGAGAACAAGCTGTGGTCACAGGCGAGTCTCACCTTGGTTTATGTGAGATGATGATAACTCCCAACGCCCTGTCACCTCTCTTCCACCCCCATTTCTCCTCCTGCCTCCAAGTTCCTTTCCTATATTCGTGTCTTTGATTTGTTTTGAGGTCCATTGAATTTAACCAGGGTCATTTGTGTGACCATGGGTTCTGAGCTATGCTTTGGAGCCTGTTGGGTTCCTCAGTGGTTATACAACTGAAGACAATGTCTTGTCTGCCCCTCCCCTAGAGCCCATAAGTATCCTTGTGGTAGAGTCAGGAGGGATATGGCCCCATGGGCCCCTCTCTGATGGACACTTAACTGTTGGCAGGCCCAGTCTTGTGCAAGCCCATCGAAGGCAGCTGCAGCTTCTGTGGGATCTCAGCTATGCTGGCTGTGCCATGCTGGGAAGATAGCAGTTCATAGCTCTTCTCCCTCTCTTCCAGCTCTTACATTCTTTCTACCCCTTCTTCCACAATGTTCTTTGAGCCTAGTAGTGTATTATAGTTTTCCTGTTTAGGGCTGAGCATTCAACCAGGAAGACCCATCTTAATTGTGGACAGGATTGGGATCCCTGATTGGATAAAGTGGAGAAAGTAGGCTAAGCACCACCATGTATTCATTCTCTGCTTTCTTTGTGAATGGCGTGTGACCAACTGCTTCAACCTTGACTCCCCTGATCTGTTCGAGACCTGCATTTTTTCTTTTTCTTAGAGAAACTTCAGGTAAATTCTTTTCAATATTTTTTTCAAAGAATGATATCTATGTATCTTTTTTGTTGTGGTAGCAAATTACCCGAGGTTGGTCTTTTTGTGGAAAGGAGGTTTATTTAGCTCATATTTTTTTTAAGGTGAAAAGTCCACATCAAGGGAGCTCTGGTGGTGGCAGAGCCTATCAGAATGAGGGTAGCCTGCAGAGAGAGGCCATTTAAATTCTTCTCCAGGCTCCCTTAAAATAATTTGTTCTTGTGAGAACTAATGAAGTTCTAAGAGACTTGCATTAATCTTTTGTGAGAATGGTGCCCCAGGACCCAGTCAGTTTCCACCAGGCTCCACCTCTTAAAAGTTCTATCACTTCAACACTCCCACACTGAAGATCAATACCATAGCACTTGAACCTCTGGGGGATAAACCACAACAGAAGCCTAATTTTAAAAAATCTGAGGGGCTACAGAGATGCTCAGCAGTTAAGAGCACTTGCTACTCTTACAGATGGCCCACCTTCAGTTTCAGCAGCCAAGTGATGGCTCATGACCATCTTTAACTCCAGTTCCAGGGGTTCTTCTTCCCTTCCTGACCTCTGTCAGCATTGCATCCATGTGTTATACATATTCACACATAAGCAAAACACTCAAATACACAAAATAAAAATAAGTAAATCTGAAAAATAATAAAAAAAACCTGGGCTGGGGAGGTGATGGCTCAATGGATTAAGTGCTTATGAAAACACAAGGACCTGAATTGATGTTCCCAACATACGTGTGAAAAGCTAGGCATGTGCCTGTAGTTCTAGTCCTAAGTAGATGGACACAGAAGGACCTTGGGTCTTACTGATAGCTAGTCTAGCCAATCTGTGAACTCCAGGTTCAGTAAAAGATATTGTCTCAAAAAATAGGAGGAACTGCAATAGAGGAAGGCACCTGATATTGAACTTTGCCTCTGCACATGCATGCCTTGTGTTCTTAGTGTAAGATAAGAATGGAAAATGGCTTGCGTTTGCATTCACAAACTTAAAACCTATGCACAAACTCATCAGCAAATCAGTTCTCTTTTAATTTTCCATCTTATGCCTATATGATATTATCCAATATAAGCTTTTTCTCCGTCTAAAGGACAGTTATGTCATGCTTTCTATGGCTTTGAGATCGTCAGTGGCAGAGGAGAGAATGTTCCATCTAATGACCAAACAGTTTATTTCTGGAAGGATCCAAACATGAAATTTTGTCCACTGACGCCAATGTTTTTTTTTTTTTTTTAAATCTAGAAACTGTTTCAACTCTGAAAGCTGGAATAAACACCACTTGAGGTTATTAAATCTTAGCTTTCCCACCATGTATGGGTGTATTTAAAAGCCAAGCCAGACACTGGACATTATTTCAGAATTTCTTTTTAGATGGTGCCCATAAACAAGTATCAAATAAGGCACAGTTTTTGGCACTTCCAGGCTCTGTATGACATTTATAAATAGGGTTCACAAAAGATGTCCCCTCTTGTTCTTGTAGGAGAGTCGCATTGGGTAGATGATGACTGTGAAGAAATAAAGGCACCTGAATGCCCTGCAGGGTGAGTGCACTTTATTTTATGGATATTAGGAATTGTTACATATTCCTTGATGAAGCATCACAGGATGGGTAAGTGGTTACAAAAATAAAATATAAATCCTCTTCTACAGACAACTTTTTGAGTACTTATGAGCACTTTCAAGCACTATGAAGCCTTTCAAATGAAAAGAAAAATTGTTGTGTTCGAGGGCAGGACATGTATGTGGGTAGGCACCTGTGCCACAGGAGTGTGTAGAGGTCAGGGGACAACTTGCGAGGTCTTTTCTATCTTTCCACCCTTATATAGGATCTAGAGATTGAACTCAGGTCACTCAGCTTGCAGGCAAGCTACTTCATCTGCTGAGTTATCTCACTGGACCCATCTTGAAGCGTTGATAGTTCTGTTTTCTTTTCAAGTCTCTCCTATCCCTGTTGCATATATTGGAGTCAGAATGTTCTGCCTGGTGCACCTTAGATGAAGGTTTCTTGATGTGTGCCCACTGATCACTGAGGAAGGAAGCACTTCTTGTGGTGCAGTGGTCTGCGTTCACCCCAGCACTTCTCCTGGTGCATTGGTCTGTGTTCACCCCAGCGCTTCTTGCGGTGCAGCGGTCTGCGTTCACCCCAGCACTTCTTGTGGTGCAGTGGTCTGCGTTCACCCCAGCGCTTCTTGCGGTGCAGTGGTCTGCGTTCACCCCAGCGCTTCTTGCGGTGCAGTGGTCTGCGTTCACCCCAGTACTTCTTGTGGTGCAGTGGTCTGCGTTCACCCCAGCACTTCTTGCGGTGCAGCGGTCTGCGTTCACCCCAGCACTTCTTGTGGTGCAGTGGTCGGCGTTCACTCCAGCACTTCTTGTGGTGCAGTGGTCTGCGTTCACCCCAGCACTTCTCGTGGTGCATTGGTCTGTGTTCACTCCAGCACTTCTTGCGGTGCAGTGGTCTGCATTCACCCCAGCACTTCTCGTGGTGCAGTGGTCTGTGTTCACTCCAGCACTTCTTGTGGTGCAGTGGTCTGCGTTCACTCCAGCACTTCTTGCGGTGCAATGGTCTGCGTTCACCCCAGCACTTCTTGCGGTGCAGTGGTCTGCGTTCACCCCAGCACTTCTTGTGGTGCAGTGGTCTGCGTTCACCCCAGCACTTCTTGCGGTGCAGTGGTCTGCGTTCACCCCAGCACTTCTCGTGGTGCATTGGTCTGTGTTCACTCCAGCACTTCTTGTGGTGCAGTGGTCTGCGTTCACCCCAGCACTTCTCGTGGTGCATTGGTCTGTGTTCACTCCAGCACTTCTTGTGGTGCAGTGGTCTGCATTCACCCCAGCACTTCTCGTGGTGCATTGGTCTGTGTTCACTCCAGCACTTCTTGTGGTGCAGTGGTCTGCATTCACCCCAGCACTTCTCGTGGTGCATTGGTCTGTGTTCACTCCAGCACTTCTTGTGGTGCAGTGGTCTGCATTCACCCCAGCACTTCTTGTGGTGCAGTGATCTGTGTTCAACCCTTCTTTCCCACCATGTTGTCTCCCTGGAGTTCTGCTTTTGCCCTTTTTAAGGAATGGGGGAAGAGAAAGCAAGGAGAGATAAGAACTTCTAAAAGCCGTCATCCAGGAAGGTAGCTCCTACCAGATGCTGCAGAAACCTGCTGGTCTGCTGATGTGGCGCCATGCTGGGGAATAGCTCAATCCATTGACACTCTACAGCTCAAGTGTAGCCAGCACCAGGCACTTATTAAGCCTTCCAGAAAAATGGAAACTTCACGGTCCTCTAAAATGCTTGGCAGAAAAAATAGTTTCAACAAATGTGTTTTTATAATAATGTATTCAGTAATTCATATATATATATATCATCTATCTATGTATCTATCTATCATCCTATCTACCTATCTATGTATCATCTATCTTCATCATGATCATCATCATTGTCTATATATTAAGTAATATAGCCCAAGACACAGAATTTAAGTGTTTCCATGTCTTTATTTTTCCCTTCTTTTTATTTTTGGTATTTTTGAGACAGGATCTCCCTTTAGTCCCAGTTGGCCTGGAGCTCACTATGTAGACCAAGCTGGCCTTGAACTCACAGAGATTCGCCTGCCTCTGCCTTCTGAGTGCTAGGATTAAAGGTGTGTGCCACCATGCCCAGCTCCCTTCTTTTTAAAATATTAGATATTTGAACTTCTTTGAGTATGTGGAATGGGAAGGAACAATTTCTGACTGTTTTATATTTGACCCATTCAAAATATATCTTGTTATGTGACTTCAAAAACAAAGCACACAGTTCCACTTATGCAGATAGCTTCAAACACATAGATGTCTGCACTTTGTAGAGTATTCTTGTCTGATTGATCAATTACATTCCTAGAATAATAAAGAACCATTCCATTCATTCTTCTTCTTCTTTTTTTTTTTTTTTTTTTTTTT
The DNA here is from genome assembly GCA_009823505.1 of Rhizomys pruinosus. Taxonomy (NCBI): domain Eukaryota; kingdom Metazoa; phylum Chordata; class Mammalia; order Rodentia; family Spalacidae; genus Rhizomys; species Rhizomys pruinosus. The sequence continues at coordinate 165,583 of VZQC01006141.1, read as the reverse complement.
TTGTCTTTTCAAGACAGGGTCTCCCTGTAGCTCCAGCTGTCCTGGAACTTACTCTGTAGGCCAGGCTGGCCTTGAACTCACAAAGATCCACCTGCCTCTGCCTCCCTAGTGCTAGGATTAAAGGCGTGCACCACCATGCCTGGCTCCATTCATTCTTGGCCTGGATGGATAATAGTCTTGTCCTTTGCTGATATACTTTTTTTAAAAATATTTTTTAATTAATTAATTAATTTATTTATTTATTTATTTTTGTATGTGTATGAATGTACTGTCTGCATGCAGGTCTGTGCACTCATGTCGTGCAATGCCGCAGAGGTCAGAAGAGGGCGTCGGATTCCCCTGGAACTGGAGTTCTCCTGGAATTGGAGTTACAGACGGTTCTCAGTTGCCATGTGGGTGCTGGGGATCGAACCCGGGTCCTTTACAAGAGCGTCGGTGCTCTTAACCGCTAGGCTATCTCTCCAGCCCCTAATTTATTTTCTATGTGTATGAATGTACTGTCTGCATGTAGGTTTGTGCACCCGTGTCGTGCAATGCCTCGAAGGTCAGAAGAGGGTGTCGGATTCCCCTAGAACTGGAGTTAAAGACGGGTTTTCAGCCGCCATGTGGGTGCTGGGGATCGAACCCGGGTCCTCTGCAAGAGCAGTAGGCGCTCTTAACCGCTAGGCTATGCTGATATACTTTTTAGGAATTCTTAATTTAAATCACTTTTGAAATTATTGCATAATTAAACTTAAGAAATGCTTTTATCGCCGGGCGTGGTGGCGCTTGCCTTTAATCCTAGCACTTGGGAGGCAGAGGCAGGTGGATCTTTGTGAGTTCAAAGCCAGCATGGTCTACAGAGTGAGTTCCAGGACAGCTGGGGTTATAGGGAGACCCTGTCTCAAAAAGACAAAATAAAAAAAAGAAAGAAAGAAATGCTTTTATCAATGCTTAGATCTAGTGGTAAGAGTGCCACTTATTAATTTTACATTCATTCATTTATTCACTAACTCATTAATGTATCTAAAAAGTAATTTTGAAATGACATGATGTCACATGCCCATAATTCTAGCACTTGGGATATTGAGGTAGGAGGATTGTGAGTTTGAATCCAGCCTCGACTACATAGCAAGGTCCAGGCCGGCTTGAAACTCTGTCTCAAAAAGAAGATTATTGAAGACTTACTCTGAATTTACAAAATAGAAAGATGAGTAAGATACAGATTTTGCTTTGAAGCTAGTCAGGAGGAGAAATCTACTAACAGATGATTACAGTAAAAATGATGTGTACATGAATGAAAACGGTATGAACAAGCATATTAAAGGTATGTATTAGCATATTAAAGGTATGAATTAGCATATTAAAGGTCTGAACTAGCATAGGAAAGGCATAAGAAAGTATACGGGTACCTACTTTGAGATGAACTTTAAAGAAGGAATAGGGAGTTCCCAGGTTGCAATTGGGAGAAAATACTTATTTTTGGAAAATGCTACTGTTTTAAAAATATTCCGTGGGGCTAGAGAGACGGCCTAGCAGTTAAGAGCACCTACCACTCTTGCAGAGGACCTGGGATTGATCCCCAGCACCCACATGGCGGCTGAGACCTGTCTGTAACTACAATTCCAGGAGAACTCCAGTTCCAAGGGAATCTGAGAACCTCTTCTGACCTCCGCAGCATTGCACAACACGGGTGCACAAACCTACATGCAGACAGTACATTCATACACATAAATAAAATAAAATAAAATAAAATAAAAAATAAAAAATAAGAATAAATAAAAAAAATATTCCATAATGTCTTTGTTTGAAAATAGGAAGCAGCGGTAGAGCCAGGTACCACCTTTTGGCTACCACGACTTTGGCCGTCTAATTCTGAACTTTGGTTGCCTCAAATGCTGTGTGATTGGGAGCCCAGGCTTGTCAGATTCCTCCCTTCTTGGATCTTCCTGAAATTGATTAGTCCTAATCATTGAACATGATTAGACACAGTGGGATGTCTGGGGCAATAGTTTTGCTGAGCTTTACTGTGTTACTATTGAAGGTTTGTCCGTCCTCCATTAATCATCTTCTCTGTGGATGGTTTCCGTGCATCATACATGAAGAAAGGGAGCAAGGTCATGCCCAACATCGAGAAACTGCGTAAGTCATTTCTCACTCCCTGGCCTCACCTGTCCTCCAGCACAGACAGCCACAGCGACTGCTCTGCTGTGGGCTTTCCTAGCCCCACTGTTTCCAGAACATTCCATCATTGGAAATGCAGAAAGGAAAGCAACCGTGTTTTTCATGGCCGATAAGCGGAAGTTTATATGTGAAGTGGTCCCTGCTTGTTCTCTCGTCCTGATAGTTGATGCTCTATTTGCAGGGTCCTGTGGCACGCATGCTCCCTATATGAGGCCTGTGTACCCTACAAAAACCTTCCCTAATCTGTACACTTTGGCAACGGTAAGTAATGTGTATTCAGAGGTCTGGTTTAATCCTGGAATGATTTGAAGGGGAGTTTTGTTGTTTCTTTGTTTTTGAAAATATAGGATATACTTTAAAACTTTTTATTGCATTTATTTATTATTATTTGTTTGTGTTTGTGTGTGTAAGCCAGAGGACAACTTGTGGGAGTGGGTTCTACCATATGGATCCTGGGATTGTTCTGGGATCAAATTCAGGTTGCTAGGCTTGGTGCAAGGGCTTGAACCTTCTGAACCATCTCCCTGGCTCAAAGGGGAGTTTTTACAAACATGTTCTTCAGTGTTCAAAGACAATCTTTGTTTCCTTTCTTGTTTTCTTCAGCTGTTCATTAAATGCCTTTTACAACTTTGTGTGTGACTAAACTTCATTGCAGTATTGAAACCTAAGGCCTTTTCAAGTGCTGTTCTATCTGAACACACACATTAAATCCTCAAATACTGAAGAATCTGTCACTTATTTTCTGAATTTTCAAATAAGAATGTCGATTTCAGGGTTTCTGTGTTTTAATTTTCTGGTAGTCTGCATTCTACCTTATTTTCTTTTTTCAAACACATTTTTCCCATTTATTATTATTTTTTAAATAACTGATTTTGATAATATATAGAGCATAGAAGAAAGGAAAAATATTTATAAATCAAAACTTCCTTGGAGACATGTATAAATTTCAAAATAGGATAATAAAAGTGTCCATTTTATTGTTTTAGCAATTAAAAAGGAAAGGGAAATATGCCTGATCTGAATTGGAAAATGATGTACGAAATGCACAAACCATCAATAAAATTAAATTAAAAAAAAAAGCCAAGTATTGAATTGAAATAAGTTAAAATTCATTTTCAAAAGCAGATTCAAGTAAAGGCTACATATATTGTATCTGCTTTTGATAACTTTATATTGTTATAAAACCTTCTGTGATTAGAAAATTGCTAAGAGAACTAATATATGAGGATTAGCATGTTGCTGTTTTAACAGTAAAATTGCTCTTATACAAAGGGGCTGTATCCAGAATCCCATGGAATTGTTGGCAATTCAATGTATGATCCTGTGTTTGATGCTACTTTCCATCTTCGAGGGCGAGAGAAATTTAATCATAGGTGGTGGGGAGGACAACCGGTAAGTAAGTCTTGACTGCATTTGGGTGCTTTGAAACCTTTTGCCTAAAATGGCTGTTTCCATCTTTTGATTTTATATATATATATATATATATATATATTTATACACACATATGTACACACATATTTTATATGATATATATCACATATTTGCATTGCATGTGTATAGCTATATATGTACATGGGTATATAATATACACTTATATACATATTCATGTACATATAAATGCATGTTATATATGTACATCTGTGTATATGTATAAAGTTATGATGATGAAAGTGTGAGATGGTGCTGGGATTGATGGTGTATGCCTTTAATCCTAGCACTTAGGAGGCAGAGACTGGCAATCTCTGTGAGTTCAAAGCCAGCCTGGTCTATATACTAAATAGCAAGTTCCAGGCCAGTTGGTGCTATAGGGAGACCTTGTCTCAAAAAGACAAAAAGAAGGGGGCAATGATGAATTTCTATTCTTGGATGATGGTGATGGAAATGGTGGCATGGCCTGAATTTCAGGAGTGCATTTGATGAAAGAATAGTTAAATATTATTGATTTATCAGATTTGGGGATACAGTGGGAAAAAAAAGAATTATGATTTCCCTGAATTTTGGCTCCAGTGACATCTTAAACAGAAATAGGGGCTCCTGCTGGAGAAAAGGAATTGATTGAAACAGAAAAATTTATAGATTGTTTTATTCAGTCCATGTTTCCAGTCATAGAAGGTAAATACAGAAGGTGGCTTCTACGATACTAAACAGAAATTAATACTTTGAAGCTGTTTTGCTTCTCATCCACCTGTGCCCCTTTTCTAAGCCTAGGGAACAATCTGCGGAAGAGGGGGCACGGTAGAATGTAAGGGCTGCGATTGGGGTGAATGGTGAAACTACAACAATATAGACTGGACACTCATTTGATCAACTTGATTGAACATACAAGCCCCCCCTGCTGGATGGTGGGACCCATGAGCTGTGTGGGTTTGGGCACAAGTGCTCGCAAATTGGTTTTACATGAAGGATGCTTGTACTCACAAATTATCACTTATTGTTAAAAAAAATGAAAACAAAACAAAACAAAACAAAAACAGAGAAAGATGCAGAAAAGTTACGGCAGAATGCACGATCTGGGATGGGGTGGGGTGGGGTGGGGGGAAGGGAAGGGGATATATGCCTGAACTGAATTGGAAAGTGATGTATGAAATACACAAAGCATCAATAAAAAAATTAAAAAAAAATAAAAAAAATAAGAAAAAAATTACCTTTCAGACTTTGAAAAAAGAAATCAGGCTGTGTATTCAGATGCCTGGGCGGAAAATCCAGAGGGCTGCAGGGTGCTTTGCCCTGGGGTTTTTCCTGGGACTGTGCATGCTCAGGCCGTGTGAGCAGAGCAGAAGGAGAAGGCCGTGGTCACTGACTGTGCAGAGCTGGCTTAAGTGTGCGTGCTCCAGGCCAGGACACTCGGGATCACCCGGAACATAAACCAGGGCACAGTCAACCGAGACGTGCAAAGGGAGAACAGAACATGCTTCCATCTCACGCCAGCTCTGAAGAGGGTAGTGGCTCTCTGGAGCACCAGTCAGAGAGGAGGCTTGGGAAGCCCCCATGCAGTCCGCTAAGGTGTAAGAGGAGGGCAGTGTTCACTTATCCCACCCAGCCACCATGAGATAGTCTTGAACTTTGGAAGAGTTTGCTGCAATACAGGAGCAGAATAAGGATTAAAAACAAGAGATATTTTTATATCACTTTTGGAGAGGTTATTTATTAAGCAAAATATTCATCTTGCTTAATAGGCAAATCATATGCAAGGATAAATGTGGGCTTCTTATTTTCAAAAAAATAAACACTGACAGGCTTCCTGTATGCCTGCAGAAAAAGGTTCTTTATAATAGCATTCTGATCTTGCTGTTTTTATTCAGGCTGGACTCCCAGAAGTCTGTGATGACCTAGGTTGTGATCACAGTAAAATTTGTTGACAGGGTGGATTTCACTGAGTTTATGATAGAGGAATATTTTATGAATAAATAAATGATGGAAATGTGAGCTGCATTAGGCTGTTGATAATAGTCCTTGGTATTAATTTGATATTGGAAACCAACTTGCCCAAGGAAGCACAAAGGATTTAGAGAGAAATGGTAATTTTATCTAACTGGATCAGTTTACACTTGGCGTTGACATTAGGTTTCCTCTGGGGTAGTGTGACTCAGAGGCAGAAGAGTCCACACATTCATTAACTTCTGCAGACACCAAGCATAGGGAATCTGCTGACCTGGTCCATGAAGTAAAGTCTCTGTTGGCCAGCTTCTTCACCAGCTCTCAGAACTGATACTTTTGACCCAGTCTCCTAATGCTCATCAGGATTCAGTGAAACTGATTTGTGTTTCCTTCTGTCATCTTGGTCAAGATGGGCATGATAAGAATTCTAAGAACTATCATAGCTATGATTTAAAAGAACTTATTTTATTGAAATCTGACCTATCTAAAAAGTATATGGGCTGAAGTGACAGCCTAAGTAGATATCAAATGAAGAAGTAAGTACTGTGAAAATATTTATAAATATCCCTGATGCATGGATGCAAACCTCTTAGAGTCTTGTGCCTTTTATAAGGTCACCAGTAGAAAAAATAATTTGAGTAGAGAAAATATTTATAAAAATCTTAGACTGGTTATTCAATGTAATTCAATTTATTTTTACTGAATGATGAAACCGTGTAGACTTTTGGCTAAATAACACAGAGGCCAGATGAAATGACTAAGAGCCACTTCTTGTCCTTGTCTGTCTAAAACCTAACAGATGGAGTGAAGCTTTGGGCGGTGATCATCTGAAATTTTGAATATTCCCATTAAGTTGTCAGATAATCTCTTTAACTTAGTTCCATCTTTAAAAATATCTGATAACTGTCACAAAGTTGAGACTGCTTTTGGTCTGCTCATCTTTGGAATGTGCTGTTAGAAGTTGTCACCAGGCTCATGACGTTGCATTTCTCACATATATTTCCACGGAGTCCCTTTTAATGGAGTCTGCTTCTTTAAAACTGCCTTGACACAGCCCTGTAACTTCTGATGGAAAGCTCGCTGGGGCCCCTCCCTGTTTAGTTTAGATCTGGACTCGGACGTGTGAGTGTGCGGGACTTCAAGGTGCTGACTGAAGGTGCAGATTTGAGAAAACAGCCTCCTTCCTGATTTGAATCCTCTGAAGTCCAAGTTTCTGTGTGTTTTTATGAGGAACAGATACGTTTTTATCCCTTCTCCAAGTGCGTGGCCTGGACCTGCCTCCTGCCCCTATTGGTGGGACAGGGATCATTCTTGAGAATGAATAGCAGAGTAAAATGAGGGAAGACAGCATGTTCAAGAAAGAGATAGCAAAGAGAGGCTGTTAACAGCCTCAGAGTGAATTTCCAGGCTGGATGGGAGTGCAGGTTGCTTGGTTTTCTTTCTTTCTTTTTCTTTCTTTCTTTCTTTCTTTCTTTCTTTCTTTCTTTCTTTCTTTCTTTCTTTCTTTCTTTCTTTCTTTCTTTCTTTCTTTCTTTCTTTCTTTTCTTTCTTTCTCTTTCTTTCTTTTCTTTCTTTCTTTCTTTCTTTCTTTCTTTCTTTCTTTCTTTCTTTCTTTCTTTCTTTCTTTTCTTCCTTCCTTCCTTCCTTCCTTCCTTCCTTCCTTCCTTCCTTCCTTCCTTCCTTCCATTGCAGTGAGTTCATTTCAAAACAAATAGTGATAAAAACATCTCCTTTGCTGTGTTCACTCTTATTTTTTATTTTTATTATTACCATTATTAAACTTTTCCATAGGTCACACGTCATTTCTTGATAAAATCTAGAGTTACTTCCCCTTCCATGCCCCCCATCCCACCCAAGTCCCTGCACTCTGCCATACATGTCCTGCATCTTTCTCTGAGTCTCTCCAGAGTTTTTTCAGTTATTTTGTTGTTGTTCTCTCCAACTTATATTGCTACATTTTATATATATATATAGTTATATATACATAAATATACACATACATACATACACACATATCACTTGAATTGGAGGATTTTTTTTTCTTCCTTAAAAGATGTCATGTTTCCCTTAAGGAAGTGCTCAAAGTTTCCTCCTTGGCAACCCCAACCATCGATCCTGCACTTTTGCTCCACAGTGGGGTCTTTCCCCTCCATGGTCCCCCAACATGAAGTCCAGTAAGCACGCACCCTGTCTTGATCCCCCTGCACTAGCCTCTATGATACAGCCCAGATCATCCAACAATGGCAGTCTACACTCTGACGAGGCTGACATCCCCTTAACTGTTTAGTCCTCAAGCTGGGTATCTCAGTAGTCCCCATCTGGCATTGAAGGTTTGGAGGATTCTTGGAGAGACATGAGTCCTCAGTCCATATTAGGAGGTTAAAAAGCTGTGTCTCATGTCTTTGAGGAGTGCCGAAAGCGGTGGCAGCCACAGAGTAGATGCACTTGCCAGTAAGAATTGGAGACAGGCCAAACAACAGTACTCTCTCTTTATTCTTTTTGTCTTTTTTACTAAGATCTCAAGTTCTATGTCTGCAGTACAGTTTCTCTGGTCTTACTGATTATTTGTATCTGGTTGTACTTTCCTTTTGGATGCTTAAGGCTACAGAGTTAGTCCAGATTAACCAAGGTTTTTGTTTTCCTCAAGGTCAGTTGAGGATCTGGTGTCTCTCAGGGTTTTTATTTTGTGTGGGGGGAGAAGGATGGGAGCCCCTTGCTCCTTTCAGCTTTCAATTCACCAGTTCCATCCACTCGAGGACAAAAGCAGGTCTTGCTAGACCAGGCTTCCTTTTCTGAAGCATGAGCAGATTTTCCTCTCTTTACACTGGACACTGGCTGAGGTCCCATCGGGGGCTCTCCAAGACCTCCCTGAACAGGAAGACTGGTGATCCTGTCTGTAGGACATGCTTGGCTTTCTTATCTGTTTTATTATCCTTGTGCGGAAGGCTCCACCTTCTAGTCAAGAAAACTTTCCTTTTTGTTTTCATAGAGTACTTCATTTTCCCTGTTTGTACCAAACCTTCATTTCTGTGCTGAGTAATGACCCAAGGGCCTTGTGCATGCCTAGCATGTGCGCCGTCATGATGAGCTCCGTCCCTCTGCTCAGTTTGAGGTACTTAGGAACCGTTTCCTTGTGGACCGGCCTCGTAATTGTAATGCTACTCCAGCTTTCACTTGGACTGTCTGTCCACAGCATGTCTGCACATTCTTCTACCCTTAGCTAAGCCAGGTGACCCAGCTTTAGCTTTTCTTATTTTTCCCATCATGTATTGGGCTAGCTCCCTTTGAAACTGGTATCTACATAACTGCTTTGGTGTGGGGGGTCCTATGGGGATAGAAACTAACTTACTTCCTTCCCTAATCTAAGGACCGAATCGAAAGCATGGCTCAGTCGGCTCCACTACTGGGTTTGGTGTTGGCTGCTAGGCACTTCATTTTGAGGTGGGTTTTACCTGTGCTTCTAGGGTAGCTTGTCCTCAAGAACAGGAGGTCCAAGGTGGGCCTGGTGCCATGGGCCTGTCTGTAAGCCTAGCTACTTGGGAGGCTGAGGTAGAAGAACTTTATGAGACCCTGTTTCAAAATAAAAATCTCTGATACAGTACTTTCCTAGCATTCACAAAGCTCTGAGTTATATCTCCTGTACGGGAAAGAAAAGTTTAATGAAAGAACAGGGATCCGTTTCTTAGGTTGGCAGCTCCCTGGTCACATGTCACCAGTTCTGTCACTTGCCTGCCATTGATCATAGCCAACTTGAGCGCAGCTGATGGTTCATGGTTGGTTCTGCTGCATCCCTGACCACCCCACATCCTTATTACTTCCTGGTTTTCAGTGGCTGATCTACTTTGCTGACAGTAGGGCCTTATGTCTCTGGCTCCCTTAGATGTTAATCACCCTCACTCTGTGACTTTCATTACAAAGGACATTCCCTTGCAAAGAACTGCTAAAAAGATGTTAGTAGTAAGCTTATGTCTTTGAAAAGTATTATTTTGCTTATTTTCTTCTTTAAAACTTCTCTTTTCCCATAGCTGTATTTAACTGGAGGAAGTATTGAACTTCACATTCAATACCCTGCTTGCAGTGCAGAAGCTTTAGTCATGAAATAGCAGAAGATTCAGTAGTATTCCTGTCTGTGTGCTTTTCAAGTATAGCATCTCAGGCACACATGTAAAGTTGGACTTCAAGATAGAAAGCAATGGAGAGCTATGAAGGTTAAAGGTCAAGTTCAGTCAGTATCACCTTAGCCTATTTGTTTAGCTTTTTTTAAAAAAACTACTTCTGAGGAAATGTATGCTTACGCCAAATTCAGGAAAATCAGAACATCCCTTTCTCTGAATTAACAAGGAACCAGGGCATGTCTCTTCCTCATTTGTATAACTGGAAGCTTGCCTTCATTTTTCTTTTTTGAGCCATCATTTGAGTGATTTTTGTTTGTTTGTTTGTTTGTTTGTTTGTTGTTTTTGGTCTTTTTTGAGACAGGATATTCCTATAACCCCATCTGGCCTGGAACTCATGTAGATGAGGGCGGCCTTGAACTCACAGAGATTCACTGCCTCCGCCTCCCAAGTGCTAGGATTAAAGGTGTGTGCCACCATGTGTGGCTCATTTGAGTGATTTTTATTTTTGATATTTACAAAATTCTGACCCTCACCATGTAAGATGCACGTACAACTTGAGCAGCTCTGATAGCGTCTTATGACACAGCCTAAGAACCCCCTTCCTGTTTCCGAGTTGCTAAACCTTGACAGTACCAAGATTCTATTGTTCGAAATTGTGTTTTTAAAATCTTTAACTTCAAAATATTAAAAAAGAATTTTTCTGAACATGCTATCATGTGACAATGTCCCCAACGGCATATTGAAATATGACATATTTTCACAATAAAACTATGGTATATACATTATAAAGAGTAGAAGTATATATTCGGTATGGATAATTTTATGTATCAGCTTTGATAAAATATCTTAGCCTATGGTTTTTATTGCTCCTACACATAAATAAAGTATTTCAACAGATTCTCTTCTCACCATTCTCTTGTTCCTACTTTGCTTACTGAACCCCCTCTTTCCAGCCACTCCCCCTCCCCTGTTTACATGACTTTCTGTGACCCACTGAGTTTAATTAGGGTTGCTTACATAAGTAAACGTGCTTTTTAATTTCATATATTTTCTGTTACTTTTTCATATTTTGTTCTCTTCTGATCATGTCGCTAATTTTCTTTTAGAATATATAGCAACATGTTATCTACTAACAAAGAGGGAGAATTTCTTGCTTCTTTATTCAGAAGAAAGGCACTTTTGTTTGAGGGACAGGCTGCCCTCCAACTTGTGACCCTTCTTTCTTGGCCTTCCCTGTGCTTGGATTACAGATGGCCCGATACCACGGCTGGCTAGAAACATACTTCTTGATTCTCAAATTATCTTCATGGTTTACTTTTTAGGATTTAAAAAATCTGATTATAAGTATGTTGACAACAGTCAAGTTATGGGAATCATAGAAAAATAAAGAAAATAATTCTAATGGCACATATCTGTGATCCTAGCATTTGGGAGGTTAAGGCCAGAAGAAGAAAGATCGGGATCTTCAGCTAGTAATGAGTTTGAGGCCAGCCTAGACTACAGGCAACCCTGTCCCAACAAGAACAACAACAACAAAAATGATTCTGATTTTTGCTATTGGCATAAATTATTGCATATTCTTTAATATCATGCATTAAGGGGTTCCAGTTTGCTCAGGAGTATCCTGGGCTGGGGTGGTGGCAAGGAATTTTATGAAAGTGCAGCAAGTGAAGACAGCCAGCTGGTGACATGTCTTGGCCAGCTGAGCTTCCTTGGCAGGAAGGAAGTTAGCTGGGCTAGCCCAGGTAACTTAGCATCTCCTTTGAGCATTCCATCCCAGGATTCATTCCCGTCCTCCCTCGTGCTCTTCAGAGAAGCTGGCACAGTAATTTTACCATGGTTACCTGGCCATCCTCACAATGCAAAGACTTCTGGTGGTCTTGTACCTGAGTTAAAGTTATTCCTAGGGCTTCCCATTACCTAGATAATGCCAACATCAGCATGATCTCTATGGCATAATGTTGGAAAATGTAGGTCATCATTTGAGAAATTCACATTACTTTTTTTTTCCTCTAGCAAGGCCTAGGTTGATCTATATTTCATATATATCAAATATTTATTGCCTGGTACAGTTTCCTTGGAAATAGCAAGGTAGTAACTTTTTCAGGAATTTGTTTGGATATGAATGGAGGAAATTTCTGTCACTGGAAATAAGGTAAGTATAAAAATAAGCCCCATAGGGGATGGAGAGATGGCCTAGCGGTTAAGAGCACTGAATGCTCTTGCAGAGGACCCGGGTTCGATCCCCAGCACCCCCATGGTGGCTGAAAGCCGTCTTTAGCTCCAGTTCCAGGGGAATCTGACACCCTCTTCTGACCTCTGTGGCATTGCATGACATGGATGCACAGACCTACACACAGACAGTACATTCGTACACATATGAAAATAAAATAAAATAAATAGTCCCCATATACGAGAAACTGGCCTCTGTTACAATCTGGCATAGTTTTGAAGCAGATACAAGGTGGCAGTTTGTTTGAGCTTATGTCCTGCTGGTACAAGTGGTGGAGCAAGGATGAATGAAAGTGCAAGCCACCCTGGAAACCCTGCTTGGTGCATGTTTGCCCATAAAGTAGAAGGGCACTCTCAACCAAACTGCAGGGAGGCACTTAGAGCAATCTGAGTCTCTTTGAGCCATTCCAGAGAACCACATATTCCACCTCAATGAATATATGAATGAATGAATGAATGAATGAAGGGAATGAGGTGAAGACCCCTTCCTTCAGCTCACTGACATCTCAGAACCCCACAGACCTGGGGTACTAGCTGCTTTCCCACTTAGATGGAATAGCTGTGATTTGTTTTGGTTATTTGTTTTGGTCATGTAGTCAAAATTTGCTTTGAGGCCTGAAAACATCGAGACTAATCAAAATGGGACTATAATTTCTTAGAATATACAAGAAATTCAGCTTTTGAAATCTAGATAATTAACCAACCACTTAACAATATAACACACCATACATTTCCCAAAGCAGTACCCATCTAAGAAAACATAAGGTGACAATATCAATGAACTTTCAATAGCAGTGATTTTTTTTTTTTTGGTCTTTTTGAGACCTAGTCTCCTTTAGCTCCACCTGGCCTGGAGCTCCCTATGTAGACCAGGCTGGCCTTGAACTCACAGATATCTGCCTGCCTCTGCCTCCTGAGTGCTAGGATTAAAGGAGTGCACCACCACTCCTGTCAAGAGCTGTGATTTAAAATTTTTAAATTTATTTTTATTCTTTTATGTGTATGAATGTATTGCCTGTATGTATGTAAGTGTACCTATGTCATGCAGTGCCTGTGGAGGTCTTAAGAGGGCATCAGATCCCCTGGAACTGGAGTTATGGATGGTTGTTGGCCGCCTTGTGAGTGCTGGGAGTCAAACCCAGGTTCTCTGCAAGAGCAGCCAGTGCTCTTAACCTCTCAGCCATCTCACCAGCCCTAGCTGTGATTCATTTTTTTTTTACTTATTTTTATTTTATGTGTATGAGTACATTGCCTGCATGTATGAAAGTGCACCCATGACATGCAGTGCTCACAGAGGTCAGAAGAGTCTATCTGATCCCCTAGAACTGGAGTTATGGATGGCTGTTAGCTGCCCTGTGGGTGCTGGGAATCGAACCCAGGTCTTCTGCAAGAACAGCCAGTTCTCTTAACTGGTGATCTCCAGTCTCAGCTGTGATTTTTTTTGAGGTGGAACTTTCTAGGTGTTCCAACAGGCTCTGGGATCCTTTTAGAAGTTTTCGAGCCAGGCATCTCATGCTCATTTGGAATGGCTGGGCAGTCTCAGATCCCCTGTGCTTCCCAATGATATGTTCCCACAACAAACAAACAAACAAACAAACAGACAAACAAACAAACAAAAGATTGCCACTGGAGGGATGAAATACTCCCCAAATCTGGAGGCAATGAGAACAGAAAGCTAACAGGCTACAATTCCTAGATCGTTTTTGCTTTGATCTCATAACAGACTACAGTTTCCCTTCTTTTGCTGCCATTCTCTTCTTTTGAGAGGGTTTCTTCCCACAAACTTCCATTCAGTGGGACACTTGCCATCATAAGCTGTTTTTAATGCTCCTAGAATAACTGGATTCCACTGATTTCCACTATTATGTAATAATAAAAAAACCAAAGCGTACTGTTTACCAAATGTTAAAATGCTGGTTTAAGGTTTTTAAACGTGTTAACTCATTAAAGTGTAGAGTCATCCTATGTGCTAGAAGATGTGCTCTAAATTGTGAAGGAAACTGAAACATGAAGAGATTAAGCAACTTTCTGGAGGTCCATGCAGCCGTTAAGTAACAGAAGCAAGATGTCCAGACTTAAGGTTCATGTTGCAGAGGTGCAAAGCCTGGCATCTAAACTCCTTCATCTTTTACCTCTTAGCAAGAGTTAGAAAGTTTTTTGTTTTGTTGTTGTTTAGATGGGATCTCATTATATATCTCAGGCTGATCCTCCTATCTCAGCTCCCCTTGCATTGGGGTTACAGGCATGCACCAAAGGTTGGCTTGCAGAGACTTTTAAAAGCCTTCCTGAACTGCTTGATTTCCCTAACTCATCCTGAGAACTTTTCCTTAATGCCTCATTTACTTAGACAAAGCTAGATGAACAAAACCATCTAGATTACAAAGTAGCCCTTTTAGTTCTTTTTCTCTTCCATCTAGTTTAAAGTCAAATAAGAGAAGCTAGACTTAAAGTTTCTGACATCTGCGTGCCAAACTGGGGCTCTGCTTTGGAAAGGTTTCAGAAGTAAAGGAAACATATGGTCTATTCCTGAATCCTTTGATGAACAGAATTCTGCCACATGAATGAAATGCTTCAAACAATTGTCAGAAAAGACAGGTATAGGAGAGAGACTTTTGAGATGAAATATAGTTTTAAAAACTCAGCAGAAACACAACAAAGCTCTCGGGAGCTTCTGCAGAAAAATGTATTGAGTAACATTTAGCGAAATAATGAGTCTGACTTCCAGATGTGAAAGAAATGGTTGCAAATAATGTGAAATTTATGGTGGGGCATGAGTACAGTATATGATATCAGATCTAATATGTTTAAGTCTCTTTTTTCTCTTTGACCAAAACTCAGAACATATTATAAGCCTCTTATGTTTTCCTTATTAGCTATGGATTACAGCCACCAAGCAAGGGGTGAGAGCTGGAACATTCTTTTGGTCTGTGTAAGTTACCTTTTTTTTTGTTAATGTATTATAAAACTACAATTATGATTCAGTTTATGAAACATCAATTCAGTCAATTGATTTCATTTCAGCTAAATGTAAACACATCAAATTTATGAGTATTTGTTGATTCAAAAATAACTTTCCAGGTATTTTTTTCTAGAGGTCCTTTCGCCCCCCCTCTTCTTAGTTTCTCTTCCCACCCTTTCTTCCTCCTCTACCTCTCCTTTTTTCTATCCCCTAATTAAGGACAATTCTCTTCTACCAATCTATTAGATCTTTTATCTGTCTTTGTAGGATTTTGGTAACTTGCCTCCCAAGAATGTATCGTTCTCTTAGATTATTCCTATGGTTTACACTTTCATCCTTTATAAATATATTAAAACCTGCTACATTTATTTTGGTTCCCGGCCGTAAATATCTAGTTCAGTCTCAGACCTCTGGGAAGCTGATGGAATGGTCTAGAGTTTGGAAGTTCTACTCAGGAGATGGGATGGGGAGAGGGCTCATTCCACTCCATTTTCCCACCAAACTTCCAGTAAGAGAATGGGACTGTGCATCCCATGCAGAGGTGGCAGGGGGATTAATAGTTAACATTTGCAAGCCTTAAGATGAAATTTACCTAATAAAATAGTCAACATGTTGATTATTTTTAAGGCTCCTTGCTAAGAAAAAGGATTTGTTTCAACTTTCATGAGGGATTTTGTTTTCAATGTGATGTTCTTTCCATCCTTTGTTTTTTTTTTTTTTTTTTGTGTCTTTTTGAGACAGGGTTTCCCTGTAGCTCTGGTTGTCCTGGAACTCACTCTGTAGACCAGGCTGGCCTTGAACTCACAAAGATCCGCCTGCCTCTCCCTCCCAAGTGCTAGGATTAAAGGCGCACGCCCGGCCCATCCTTAAGAAAAACAAAACACCTAAAGCTGTTTCCATATTCTGTCTTTTATGCTTTCTGAGAACAATCACAGGCTCCAATTAACCCCAAATGATTCTTTCTGTATTCCCCAAATTCAAGAATAGAAGTAGCCTTTTCTGATTTCAGGGGCTTAGTTAAAATTGGTTTGGGTGATCTGAAGCTAAGAGAGTGTCCCTTTAAAAAGTACTTTTCTCTTTCCAAAAGGTCTCTGAGTTGAGAAGTAAGCATGGGTATGTTAGAACTGACACCGTTTAACCTAAGTGGAATGTTGATTTACTAATTTAATCTTCCACAACTCCATTTTTAACCCTTGGCTCTCACAGCTGCTAAGTGAAGGGATTTCTCCTGCTCTGCAACTCACTGGCGGGGCAGAATGGAGAGGAGCCAATGACATAATTAATACTTAGTCCGCACCCTCACCCCCCTGACACTGCTGCAAAACTTCCTTGAAAAGGCCCAGTGTTCTGGCTTTGAATGACAATTTTCTCCACCCATTTGCAACCACTCATAAGAAGGTGGCTTTTGTGCACACCAATGACATCTGTAGTCTTCTCTGCTTCTCTAGCTAATTCTTTTATCTCTATTCACTGGTAGTGAGTTGGATTCATTCACCCTCAGCTCCTACCCTTTGAAGCTTTTTATAACTTCATAAAATATGATCAGACTTCTAGTTTTTACGGACTATATATGAAGGGAATTTCCATATAGTATATTCTGAAGATTTTTAAATTTAAATAAAACCAGATCCAAACCATACATTTAGACTTTAAAGGCCATCTTTTTTTTTTTTTTAACATGGTACTATATTGCAGTCTAGAATTATATTCTTGCTTCTTAAATGGTAGTATTTCATTTCAAAAGCATCCCCAGCTGATGCTCCATTTTATTCTTTTGTGTCACTTCATTTTGAGAGGCAGCAATTCCTATTACATAAGTTTAGATTGAGTATAATCCCAGCTCGGCTACTTATGAGGCTACTGACCTTGGGCACGTGAATGAATCTCAAAAAATTAATGTTCACATCTCTAAATAGGAGTTTTAATAATGCTATTGTAAAGATAGAATGAATTAACTAACATAGAAACAGCTGATAAATGGTGTGTGTTTTCTTTTTTTAAAATTTTTAAATTCATTTTTGTATGTGTATGAATGTACTGTCTGCATGTAGGTTTGTGTACCCGTGCTGTGCAATGGCGTGGAGGTCAGAAGAGGGTCTTGGATTCCCCTGGAACTGGAGTTCTCCTGGAATTGGAGTTACAGACGGTTCTTGGCCGCCATGTGGGTGCTGGGGATCGAACCCAGGTCCTCTGCAAGAGCAGTCGGTGTTCTTAACCACCAGGCCATCTCTCCAGCCTGCGTTTTCTTATTCTCATTATATCTTTAAACACTGATTGGACAATTCATTTAGTCCTTCATTTTTCTATTTTTACCTTTAGTTTTCTTTTGTGACTATGGTTAATGTACTGGGTCTTAAGATTAATTCTATAGCAGTCAGTGGTGGTGAAGACAGGAACATGTGTCCCATTTTCTGCACTGCTCAGACACTTGTTTCCGTTGGTCAGATTTTGCATGCCATCTCAGCACTGTATTTAAGACACTAATGGCTGAAGACTGTATCTTTTTGATCTGTGAGGGTGTGCCCAGAATACTTAGAACACCACAGAGATCACCTTGTCCAGGTCCCCATTCACGAGACTAGAACAAATTAAGACAGAGTCGTTGAATGTTGTACTCAAGGTCACACCTAGGATGGACTGTCAGACCTCTGACATCTTCACCATAGCATGCACAACACGACACACACACACACACACACACACATACACACACACACACACACACACACAGAGGGGAAGAGAGAGAAAGAGAGAGAGAGGCAGAGACAGAGAACGAGAGACAGTAAGATAGAGAGACAGAGACAGAGCCTCTGCCCAAGAAATGATAATCACCTTCTTTTCTTTCTTAGGTGACTCCTCCCACACTGCCTTTTTTGTGGGAGTATTTTGTGTCTTTGTGTTACACACAGGCCTTAATCATAATTCCCTTGAATATACATTTCATGAATGAATGAATGAATGAATGTATCCTCTCTGTAGACCTAAAATCCAGTATGCAATTATAAACACTGGCATTTAAAAAATTTAATGCTTTTATCAATACTTTGAGAATTTCATTCAATGTGTTTTTAATCATATTCACCCCCAATTCTTCTCCATAACTCCTACCAGATCCATTCCCCACTTCCCTACCCTGCCCCACCCCATCTCAACTTTCTGTCCTTTTTTTTTTGTCTTTTTGAGACAGGGTCTCCCTGTAGCCCCAGCTGTCCTGGAACTCACTCTGTAGACCAGGCTGGCCTTGAACTCACAAAGATCCGCCTGCCTCTGCCTCCCGTTGAGTCCACTTGGGACTGCCCATATATCCATGCATGTGGGACTGTCCAGTGGAGCGTGGTTGACCTACCAAGGGGAATCTTATGGAAAACTGACCCGTCCCCAGAAGCCATCAACTTCCAATAGCTCCTTAGCTAGGGGTTGGGGTGGGGGAATCCCCACTCCATGGTAGAATATTGATTGGCTTGATCGTGTCCAAATCTCATGAAACTATCATTTTTCTAAACCTTTTCTTTGTGCCTGGCAATGTTTTAAAGTGCTTTCTTTACATGTGTTGTCTCTTTTAATTCCTTCTAATAAACCTATGCAGACTTTCTGCTACCAGCGTTTTGCAGCAACATCATAGGATAAAGTAGCTTGCCAAAGTCTCATCACCCGTGTTAATGTTATAGGAATTAGAATTCTGATCTAAACATTCTGGCCCCCAAAGCTTGTATTTTTGATTCTATATTGTTATTAAAGGTGAGCATTCTGAGGTGGACACAAGTTCTTTTTGCTTGTTTTTCCCCATCAGTGTCAGGAATGGGGTCATCAGAGTCCATACCTATGGCATAACAACACTCAAACAAAATTAAGCAGCTTTCTAGATGGTACTGGAGTAAGGTACCAGAAAAAGGCTGTGGCATTGGCTCTTTAAATAAGTTAGGAAAGAATTCAAAATATGCGATTATAGTTAGTTTTTCAGGTACAAAGATTTCTAAGTCTGAAGAATTAAATTCTTTAAGTGATTAACTGGTTTTTCTCGGTCTCTTTCTAATTCAATTATAAGACATAAAAACAGGGTCACATTTATTAAATGTCATTAAAATAATGTTTAAAGCATGATTTGTTTTAGAGTAAACCTGTTGTAGTCTTGTAGATAGTTCTGGACAGAGAGGATTCCACACAGGTGGCCAATCCTGAGAGGGGATGGTGGGCACAGGAAGAGGTTGTCTAATCCCAGCCATTTATTGTGGTTAGAAAGATTTATCTTTCTCTCAGCTGTCTCGCTCATGTTCCCTAAGAATAAAAGTTTAAATGGTCCACCCAATACTTTTTCCTCACTACGGTCAAGCTTGTGTTTTAGTTTGGATTGATCGTGAGCCTGCTTCTATGGCCCAATCTTCAATGGGAGACTAGAAAAGCATTTTGTGCTCCTTGATAAGAAAAACCAAATTTTCTCCTAGTTAAGATGTTGCTTAGCTTGTGAACACCCCAACATCATAACTCAGCCAGGATGCTGTCCCTTGTCAGCCAAGAGCTCCTAAAGCTAGTTCCAGGCTTAGAGTAATTATATTTCAACAGAGGGATGAGAACCTGAACACAAGAGTCATTGTGGATGAAGATTATACCCTTTTTGTCAGTCTCATAATTATATGTGCCTATTCTTGATAGATTTTTATAGAGCTAGAGGAGAATTGCAAGAATACATTCCTAATCCACTATTTCATAGAAAAGGAGCTTTTAGGTAATGTTTCAAAGTTAGGCAGAAGGCTATCTATGATGATTAATAAAACAAGAATTTTTAGCACCTGTTATGCATTAGACACCATTCCTGTCCTTTCCTTGCCTTGTTCCATTTCATACTTACGACAGGATGAGTGGCAGGCTTTGTTATTATCTTTATCTTCCAAACGAGTAAACTGAGGCTGAGAGAGGCCAAGAATAGAATATATTGCCAGAGAGAGGTGGATGACAGAAGTTCTCTTTCCTCTTATGCCACAGAAAAGGTTTGGTCCATTAAACAACAATATTGTCAAAGCCAGGGTCCTTTTGGCCTGTGAGCAGAGCTTCTGATCAGGAAGACAGGTTCCTCATTTGACCATGAATCAGAGTTTCCAGTCTAGGCTTCCTTAGGAGGGGTTGAGCAATGTAATAGGTTGCAAATGGAAATGGAAGTTTAAACACTAATTCCAGAGAGGGCCCTTCACTACAATGAAGTGGAAACAGATGGTGGGGAATAGAGAGCTTTGGCCTGGGTGCAAGAGTAAGCACTCATCAGGCTTGAGTTTGGGGATATGCAACTTAAGGATTTGCTTTGCTTTTCCACCCTGACAGGTCCATCCCTCATGAGCGGAGAATCCTAACCATTCTACAGTGGCTCTCGCTGCCAGACAATGAAAGGTATTTGTTCTTCTCTATCCCTCTCTCTCCTTTCTCCAATATATTTCCATCTTGGGCTAGTGTTGGGTGAAACACTAGATGGACTGTGAAATGGTAGCCTAGCCAAGAATCGGTGTTATTAAAGTGTTGTCGTTATTAGCCTTAAGCTTCAGTTCCTTCCGAAGGCTTGTTATTGGGGACCATTTAATTAGGTGGATTATTGCAACTGTTAATCCTGGAGACTTGAGCAGACCTAAAGTCAGTTTCTGGCTTTGACAAATGAATTATTGGCATTTCAAGGATGTAGAGGCATTAAGAATATCTTTTCCCTTGAGTCAAGTTAGTAGTCTTCTTTCAGGCTGCAGGTTATGTGGCCTGTGGGAATGACCACTGGGCTCCTTTATCTTGAGAATGAAAGTCCTGAGTAATGTCCAAGTTTGCTAGTGTGGCATTTGATGCCTTGAAGTGGTACTAGGCAGTTACCACATAGAGGGCAGTGTGCAGCATGGTGGGCTAGGAAGTGATAGAAAGTAAAAGTTTTCTATGGGAATACTAACAATGGTGAGAGACTAAACTTGAAGAGTTTTTAAATTTATTTTAGATTAGCATTAAAGTGATGACATTTTCATACATATTTATTATTATACTCTGCTACCATTTGCCCCCTTCCTCCTCCCCTCCCTTCCCCCTACCCTTCCTCCTTCCCCCTGCCCTTCCTCCTCCCCTCCTTCCCCCTGCCCTCCCTTCCCCCTCCCCTCCCTTCCTCCTGCCCTCCCTTCCCCCTCCACTCCCTTCTCTTCCTGGACTCCCTTGTAGGTTTTTTTTGTTTTTGTTTTTGTTTTTTGTTTTGGTCTTTTCGAGACAGGGTCTCCCTGTAGCCCCAGCTGTCCTGGAACTCACTCTGTAGACCAGGCTGGCCTTGAACTCACAAAGATCTGCCTGCCTCTGCCTCCTGAGTTCTAGGCACCACCATACCCGGCTCCTTGTAGGGTTTTTTAAAATGTGTGATAAATATTGTTCTGTGTAGTCTGGGATTGATTCTGATTTTAATTTTCCTACAGACCTTCAGTTTATGCCTTCTATTCTGAGCAGCCCGATTTCTCTGGACACAAATATGGCCCCTTTGGCCCCGAGGTTAGTAGTTTATCATCTACCTGATGAAATAATGTCCCTGGGCTACCTAATTCCCAGGACTTCACTTCAGGATTTGTGCAAAGCCTGGGAGTTTTCATATGGACAAGGTTAATTTATACACTGTCAAATAATTACAAGACTAGAAATTTAAAAAACATCTTAAATGTCCTTGTTTCTCTTACAGGAACTTCATTTCAGATTGCTTTGATATAGAAACATATCCTAAACGCGATGGCAGTGGGGCGGTGGGTGAAGCCAGCTTTGCAGGCATCAGTGGGGATAGAGAGAAAGAGCCTTGAGATGAAACCTCTCACAGAAGACAGACATTACAACTGAGTTTAACCTCTTTAACGTAATTATGTAGCTAGTAGAGGGTGGGTTAGTTTAGCAGCCAAAGTAGCGTTCGTTAGCACCCATGAGTAACCCGACATATGGAGAGTAGAAATACTTTTTGTGTGGTATTTTAACTCAGTGATCATACCGTGAGGTCAGGAGCACCCTCAAGAGTGCAGATGCATTCAGCATCCTCGTGGTTAAGTGAGGTTTTTTTGTTTTGTTTTGTTTTGGTTTTTTTTGGTCTTTATTTTTGAGACAGGGTCTCCCTATAGCATCAGCTGTACTAGAACTCACTATGTAAACTAGGCTGGCCTTGAACTCATAAAGATCTGCCTGCCTCTGCTTCTTAAGTGCTGGGATTAAAGGTGTGCATTACCATGCATAACCATAACTTGGAGGTTAAGTGAGTTCTTAAATGAGGTAAATACTTCCCTGGAAGAATCTGACTAGCAGAGCTTGGAGACATTCTCATCAAACCCTCAGTCATCTCAGTAAAAGACAGTCTGTTATTACAGGGTACAATCCAGGATAACTTCATGTTCAGGGAATGGGCTTGGGATAGTTGCAGTTTATTGTGTTTTTCTTTTGTTGAAGATGGACATCTTCTTAATATTTCAGCATAAATCATTTGAAATATGGTAAAGTCAGTGAGTCGAAAATTTTAAATATTTTAAGTGCTTTTATGGGGTGATGAGGTCAATATAACATTGTAAAAGATTTCAGCTGAGAACTTTTTTCAAGCCTTTATTGATGGATAATGCCTCTACTTCTCTCACAACCTGTAGTAATATAGCTTCTTTAATTTAATTTAATTCACTTTGTTCTGCATAAGGAAATGTTGCAGAAACAGATAAATGTATCTTGATTTAAGCATCTTTGAACAAATTACAGCGTGTCTACACAAAGGCATGAAGTGCCTAGAAGCCATAGGATTTCTGAATGCTTTAACATCAATTCAGTGGCCCATGATTTTTTTTAAAGCACTAGAAACTGATAAGTATATGAAACCATTTATGGTTGGTCTTGAATTGCAGAAGTCAGATAAATCTGAGACTTTTTTTCATCCCTTTGATGTTTAAGTACTGTTGCATGATTATGAAACACAAATGATAAAACAAGATAAACATCTGCATACATGGAACACAAATCGTATTTTGCCAGGAAAGAAAACTAAAGCAAGGATGGCTGTTTTATCTTTAGGAAGATTTCTTTGAGATTAATCTAAAATGAACAAAAGGAACCACATTTTATTAAAATGTGTTAAAGAAATCACTAAATACCTAACCACCTAACCATTTCCATGTGCTCCATTAAAAAGTCCAACTTTGTTTGACTACTATCCTTTGAAAGACTAACCAGGAACTGGAGTTGATGACCATTCTTTCAAAAGTTAATCTGGTACTTGAAGAGCTTTGAGGTAGTTTAAGTTCCTTGGCTGGTAAGTACAGAGGATTTGAGATAGAGCCATAGACCTTCTGACTTCCAGACTGTGAACTTTCTGACAGAACCATCTAACTTTCCTGAAGACCAAGGGATAAGCAAAGTGACCAACTATCAACTATGTTCAAACCACATGAAGTACTGTCTTCATTGCAAGAGCTGACTTTTAACAATAAACATGAAGTATAATGTACCTTATACCTTAAGTCATATGGCTTAACAGCAAATGTTCTTTTTCCAGGGACATCTTGGGATTTATTATACGTGTAGTTTAGTTACAACTAACCATTGAAAGATGTGTTTTGGCTAATAAACAAATTGCTGGGCATGCCTTTCATCTAAACACTTAGAGCAGAGACAGGCAGATCTCTGGTTTAAGCATTTGTGAAAAAATTGTGGTATGTCTAAATGAAGGTGACACATACCTAGAAGCCATAAGGATTTCTGAATGCTTTAACATCAGTTCAATGGCATTTTTTTAAAGCCCTAGAAGCTAATAACTAATAACAAGTGAGTTTGATGCCAGCTACAAATAGATAAATTTAATAAATAAATAAACTGAGCAATGACTAAATGAAGCAAGATCTAGAATAATTTGGTGTAATATATGATGGTTTCTATGTCCACAGTTGCTTATAAGCATAGAAGCTGATTTTTTTTTCCTATAGAGTATTTGAATTAAGAGTTGTAACTATGCACATTATTTTTTTTTTTTAGCAACAATACTTCTCGAAACTGGGGTTTTGTCCCATATCTACTGTGTAAATATAATTATCTGTATACCTTAAAGTATCTGATAGTCCAATTACATTCTTCTCATGAAGGAAAGAACATGTTCAGATATCAATTGTTTCTCATCTGAGTCTAAGAAAATTAAACTAATACCAAACAACATTGTTTTGTACTTTTAAAATATAAACAAAGCCAATCAGCAAAACCTTTCTTGTGTCATAGACTTAACTGGCTTGCATACCTGTTAATCATATACATATATGTATTGTTTACCACATGCATATATGTATATCTATCTGCATATCATCATCACATATCTTTAATGTACATGAGAACATTATACACACTAGGCGAAAGATTATTTTTAAAAGCATTAATATATATTTTTTATAAAATCTGAGAAAACTTGCATTTGAAATGTAAATGAAATGATTCTACCTAGTAAAATGCTATATGTCACAGTAAGATGAACTTAAATGAAGTTTGTGATTTATTTGCTTAATATTTGAGTATACTTGTTTTTCAGGGTGAGTCTCAAAAAGGTATTAACTGAGATGGCCAAACTGAGATGGCTAATAGTTTCAAGAATGGTGTGTTGCTCCTGGTTTCCTAGTGTAATGGTGAATGTTCAAAAATATGCTTGCTTTTGATTATTGGCATAATCTTTTTTTTCTGTTTGACCTTCTATGCTTTTTCTGTGACCTCTTGTTCGGCTGCTCTTCTGGGCCTAGAGGCAGAGCTTTGGCTGGCTGGTCCCTACCTTCAGATGGCAAAGAATCCTTCTGAAAAGCAGGGAAATTTGCACCCTTTCTCCCATCTTCTGAATAACCTCAGGCTAAAACTTCTAAATTCAGGCTGAAAGTATGGCTGGTCAGTGAAAACTTAGCTTTCATCTACTTCTAACATTTGGAGAAGGAAATACATACCTTTGTAATGACTGGATGAACACTCAGTTTGCTTAAACTCCATTTCTCCTGCTCCTCTAACCTGCTGCAATTGGAAGGGTTCTCTCTTTGGGAGTCTTTGGAATGTTGAAGTCTTGCAAATGGCCTAGTGTTTGATGGGCAGATTTGAGTGCTAGCAGAATGTACTTGTGACCATGAAATGGAAAACCCTTTTTTTCCTTTTCCTGCTCTTCTCATGGAGATTTGCCTAAAAACTAGAAGCATTAAAATCAAAGCAAACCAAACGAAAGTCTTTGGGGCTGTAACCTTTGATCCCTCTGCCGGAGGAAGAGGATGAGACAAGAAACCACAGTGCTCTATGCAGTCGCTTG
Source organism: Rhizomys pruinosus (assembly GCA_009823505.1). Taxonomy (NCBI): domain Eukaryota; kingdom Metazoa; phylum Chordata; class Mammalia; order Rodentia; family Spalacidae; genus Rhizomys; species Rhizomys pruinosus. The sequence goes on along the minus strand of VZQC01006141.1, from coordinate 140,460 downwards.
CCCTGGGAAGAGTGCATCCGCATGGCAGATACTCTCCTTGGATACACTAACCTTGTTCCTCTTCCTGCCCGTGCCTGCATCCCAATGGCTGTCGGAACAGTCCTGCCAAGAGATAAGGTAGCTAGGCAGACAGCAGGGCTTGCTGCTTTAATTCACCTTTGCACGATCAGCAAATCAGGGGCTGGTTTTTCTCCAGCACTGGGAGTTGTGCACTCAGTTTAGGACCAGATGTTACTGCTGTCTGGATTTTAGATGATAACTACAGCACTGCCATTCCCTTAAACAGGGGGCTTCCCAAAGCAAGAGTCTATGCTGAGCCTTGATCTCTCCACCATGACGAAGAGTTATTAATGACTTTTCACAGGCTACCTTACTTCCAAAGAGAATGTCTAAAAATATAGTCCTATTTATGTCAGTTTCCTCTATTCTGGAAACTTCCTTTGTCCCTGGAAAGAAAGTCCTCTTTCCTGATGAAAGACCTGGTTTGTATGACTATATTCAGGAAATGGAAGCTGAGAATGCTCTGATATATTTGGTGGTGTGAACAGTTAGAAATCCATCAGTTGCTAAATTCAAACCACCTACATGACCCTCATTCTTATAGAAATCCATCAGTTACTGAATTCAAACCACCTACATGACCCTCATTCTTATCTTGAGGTGATCGAGTGACTATTATTCTGTTTGGTTATAAGCTAATGCATTATATACAGAGAGCTTCCTCTGACCAAGGAGCACTTTGTCCCCAGTGCAGGAATTATGGAATAAGAACTTGGCTAATGTCACCTTCAGGTGTACCTACACACAGGCTTCTCAGATGAAAGAAACACAACTAGATCCTCTTAAATCATGTCCTTTTGTCAGCAAAGATGCTGTGGAAAAACTGAGCCCCATTTAAGAAACCTCTCTAGAGAGGTCCCTGAATCACGTCTCATCCCGATGTGTTCTCCCCTAAGGAGACTTAGTTTTTCTAAGGCTCTGCTGACCCCAGATGGGAAAGTGTAAACTTTACTATCTGACCCAGAGGGACAGACGGCTTCTGAGTGCAGACATCTCTATCCGCCAGTACAGGAGAGTAGTTATGGCTCACCTCTTACTCCGGCTAAGAGACCTAAGAGGAAAGTTGCCCCTAAGAGGAGACAGGAAAGACCAGTTGCTCCTCCAAAGAAAAGAAGAAGAAAATTACATAGAATGGATCATTATGCAGCGGAATCTCGTCAGGACAAAGTAAGTTTATCAATTGTTCCAAAGCTTTGTGGCGGGCAGATCTGAGTTGAAGTATTCCTTTGGTGCCTTGGTTTGAAAATAGGCTGGGTAAGTTTTAGGAAAATTGGTGCATTGTTTTTTGGCTTTGAGTCCAGGATAATCTGGTACTTTAGAGAGCAACATGGATGTGATGATGTCTTAAACTTTCAGCATGAGAGGGTTATTGGTCTTGCTTGCACTTATGCAAAGAAAAAGTCACATGATTTGTGGTGCTGGTTCTTGAGAAGGATCTCACATCTTTAGGCTTTGTCTTTAAAGACAGTGTAGATTAGAACTCAGTGAAAATGTTAACTTGGGTTAGTGGCGTTTATTTTCTGAAACCAGAAAAGGTCTTAGACTGTGGACAGGGGAATAGCTGACATAGAAGGAAAGAGAAACCTGGGCAGAGAGACTGGCATGTTTTCTCATAATGATAGGAGCAATATTCACTTTCAACATTTACGTTCAGAAGAGCCTTGGTTATTACTTTTCCTAAAACCTTTGAATTTCTCTGAAGTTGATTCTTATTTATGGTTGTTGAAACTAATTTCTAAGGAGTTGATTCTGGATTTTACCTGCATTATCTTGTGGAATGAAGGAAAGTAACTTATTGCCAAGGATCCACATGTGTTATGCATTTCATGTATCTTTGTCTAGACAAAGCTCTTGGAGGGCAGCATGGATTTCTCAGAGCAAATGTCACTTAGTCTCCCATCTGGTAGTCCCTTCAGATTATGTGGCACCTCTGAAATGTTCAGCAGTGATTTGAAATACTGACTCCAGTCAAGAAAAAAAAAGGTCTCTACCTCATTTCACTGAAGGAATAATATGAGGAAAGGTCTTGAATCATCTGAGAAGACTAATGGAAGGTGGCATAATGCATTTGATTAAAAGTGACCTTCAACTCTTTTCCTGCTTTAAACTGGGTTACCTTGGCTGTATGCGTGTCACTGGTAGCGAAGCTGCAAGATTCATCTAAACTACTGTCAAATGTTTGTCTGATGTGAAGGCTCTTAAAGAAATCTTTCCATCACACAGAGATGAGACTGGAAAGGGATTCCCGAGGACAAGGGAGTACTTGTGTGGAAGACACTGGTGGAAGCAAAAATGAGAGATGGATTTGTCTCTTAGGCTTTGGAAATGGTCCTCAGAGAAGAATTGGGGTTTTGTATTTCATTAGTTTAGAACAAACTCAATGGTTCATTTCTGTTTGTTAGGATTCTTAGTGATTCTTATTTCACTCAAAATCATCTTGAAAAGAATCAGCTTCAGGAGGGGTAGTTTGTCTCTTACAAGACCTTCTTTTGTTAACAATCCATTGTTCCCAGAAGTTGGCAGCTAAGATCTTTGGAACATGAGATGCGTTCTATTTTATTAATGCTCTTCTAGTTCATTACCCAGGAAAAATTATGATTTTTTTTTTTTAATCTTAAGTCTTTCTGCTTTTGATTCACTTGGCCACTATCTTTCTTTTTTTTTTTTTTTTTTTTTGGTCTTTGTTCAAAGTCTAATGTGCTTTACACATGGAACAGGGCTGTAAACTTTCCATTGACTTTTTGTTCACTCACAAAACTCTTAGATTTATAGAATATAGCTACATTTTTAGAAAAGTCATTGGTCTCTAAAAATATTTGCAACATTTTAATATCAAAATGTTTTGGAAGGGATTGGATGAGGAGAGCTTTTAATTCTCTCAAAAGAATATGAAATGCTTAGACTATATTTCCATTAAAAAATGGCGGGAGAATCTCCCCAGCCAAAAGTCTGCCTCTGGGCCTGAAGTTTTCTTTCTAGAATGTTCAAAGGGTGGAAGATCTATGGAAATTGAAAGGTAAAAATAAATAGATAAATAAAATGTATGCGAAGACTGCCTTGCTATTTCCTAGATGACGAATCCTCTGAGAGAGATTGATAAAACCGTGGGGCAGTTAATGGACGGACTGAAACAACTCCAGCTGCACCGCTGTGTAAATGTCATCTTCGTTGGAGACCATGGTAAGGGGCTGCTTTCATGTGCTGCTAAGATAGATAAATAGATGCTTCTTATGGTGCCGAGGAAAGGAACTCATGCTCTCAGAACCTAAGGTTCTACTCTTAACCAGTTTTCACTATTCTTCAGGATAGGGAAAGAAATTAGGTCATGACACCAAAGTACAAGAGGACTTGAGGTGATCCTGGGTGTGTTTTCATAAAAACCAGGGACTTCTGTATCTTCCTGTCCTTTGTACGAAAGGTCTTTCTACAAAAATATGCTCTTATTAAAGTATTGCAGATGATCACATGTGCTATTCATGACTTCCCCTGGGAACTGGGCTCATCATGTACTGGTCTCCTGCTTCTGTGACCTACACCTCCATAAGGAGCCACAGAGCTTACAGCATTAAAATAATAACAATTCTAATTATGCTAAGAAGGCAGAGACATGGGGGTCCTGTCAAAGGTGGGATATGTAGGTCATATGGTTTCCTGGAACTCACTGAGGCAATTCTCGGTCCAAATCAGGGTCTGCTGCAATGCAGAAGACTATCACTAAGATGAAGGCGCAGTCTAGGAAGTATCCTTCCTTCCTTTCTTCTCTCTCTCTCTCTTCCTCCCTTTGCCCTCCCTCCCTCCCTCCCTCCCTCCCTCCCTCCCTCCCTCTCTCCCTCCCTCTCTCCCTCCCTCTCCCTTTCTCCTCCCCTCCCAACATATAGCCCAGGCTGACCTTAAACTTATGATCTTCTTGCCTCAGCTTCCCAAGTGCAGGGATTCTAGGGACACATTACCATACTCTCTGAGTGAGTGGCTTTTCCTAATGCTTCTAAAAGTAGAAAAATTCATGAAAATTTTTTATGTGATTGAGAGCAACTTAACATCATATATTTGTAGAGCTAAGGGGCCTTGGAAAGCATTTTTTAATTTTTCTTAAATTTTTATTGAACTTTTGCCCATTTCATTCAACATTTCTTTTTAGTGTGTGTTTTGTTTTTGTTTTTTTGAGACAGGGTCTCCGTGTAGTCCCAGCTGTCCTGGAACTTACTATGTAGACCAGGCTGGCCTTGAACCCACAGAGATCCGCCTGCCTCTGCCTCTCAAGTGCTGGGATTTAAGGCATGCGCCACCATGCCCAGCTATAATGTATTTTGATTGTATTTACCCCCCAGTCTCTCCTTAACTCCTTCCAGATCTATCTATCCCGCACTTCACTTCCCAACTTCATGTTTTCTTTCTCCTTTTTTTGCTTTATTTTTATTTTATGTGTATACATGAATTGCATGCATGTATGTGAGTGCACCAATGTTGTGCAATGGACAGAAGAGGACATCAAATCCCCTGGAACTGGAGTTACAGGTGGTTTTTAGCTGCTATGTGGGTGCTGGGATACAAACCCAGATCGTTTGCAAGAACAGCCAGTGTTCCTAACTGCTGAGCCATCTCTCCAGCCCCCTCTTCTTTTTTTTTTTTTTTGGTCTTTTCAAGACAGGGTCTCCCTGTAGCCCCAGCTGTCCTGGAACTCACTCTGTAGACCAGGCTGGCCTTGAACTCACAAAGATCTCCCTGCCTCTGCCTCCCAAGTGCTAGGATTAAAGGCGTGCACCACCACGCCCAGCAGCCCCTTCTTCTACTCTTCTTCTTCTTCTTCTTCTTCTTCTTCTTCTTCTTCTTCTTCTTCTTCTTCTTCTTCTTCTTCTTCTTTCTCCTTCTCCTTCCTCTTCCTCTTCCTCTTCCTCTTCCTCTTCCTCTTCTTTTTTTTTGTAATAACCCACCAACTCTAGTTTGTGCTTTTTGTATACTTTTGGGTGCGTGGCCATCCAGTGGACCGTGGCCACACCCTTAACCCTGCCCCTCCCTTCCCCAGCAGCCATCAACTAGCCATAACTCTTCAGTTAAAGGTGGGAGCTTGTGGAGCCCTCTGCCCTCTGTGCTGGAATGTTGACTGGTGTGCTCTCATGCAGATCTGTACATGCAGCCCCAGGTGCTGCAGGTTCATGAGTACAGCAGTCTCATCATAGTCAGAAGATACAATTTAGTTCTTGTCCCCAACCTCCAACTCTCATAATCTTTCTGCCTCTCCCTTCTGCAGTGCTTCTGAGCCTTGGGGAAAGGGTATGATCGGGATGTTCTCTTTGTGGCTGAGCATTCCACAGACACTTAAATTCTAATTTCTGCATTTTGATCAGCTGTGGTTTTTTTTTTTTTGTTTGTTTGTTTGTTTGTTTGTTTTTGTCTTTTCGAGACAGGGTCTCCCTGTAGCCCCAGCTGTTCTGGAACTCACTCTGTAGACCAGGCTGGCCTTGAACTCACAAAGATCTGCCTGCCTCTGCCTCCCAAATGCTAGGATTAAAGGCGTGCGCCCAGCCCCAGCTGTATTTTTTTATGTTGATCACTGTCCACCATACAAAGAAATTTCTACATGAGGTCTGAGAGAGGCACTAATCTATCAGTAGAGAGGTTGGAATTTAGAGAATAGTTTGATGACCTGCCCAGTCAACAAATAATAGTAGTAGGTTCACTCCTGGGGCTTGTGTGCTTCCCAGTGATAGGTTCTTGGTCAGATTTACAGTACCAGGCATGCATCTCCTCTTGTGGAGTGGGCCTTAACTCCAAGCAGAAAGCAATTGGTTACCTTCATAGCATTGTGATACAGTTGCACATAGACATGCTGCCAGTTGTAGTTCAAAGCTGGGTAGGACTGTTGATGACACCCACCTCCCAGCGTCCTACATAGAATCTTCTAGTTCTCTGAAAGCTAGCCAGCTGGGAGGAAGTATCCTGGTCAGCACCAACTTAGTTTTCAAAAAGCAGTTTTATTTCACAGATATGCAGAGTTAGTTCTAGAGGCTGATGGCTATGTTCTGGAACTATCCAAATGAAACAGCCATCTTGGAATTTGTGGCTCTTGTTCTAGTAGGGTTTGAAGAAAAAGAAAATTGGTTGACTTTTTTGGCAGTTCTGTTAAGAAAATCTGGTGAATCTCCCTGGTTATATACCTCGGCCCCTGAAATTTTCTTTTCAGAACATTCTGGATTTGAGAAACTGACATTAAAATCTGTGGGAGCAAATGTGCTTCCCCGAGGGAACTAAATGATCCCTTCTGCAAAATCATTTGGTTTAGTGGAACGCTGCAGACAGGATGGGAATTGGGAACATGTGACACAGATGATTCAATTTAAGTTGCGCAGAAGTGTGGAGAACATTTGCTCACATGTTGGAGGCAGATGTCTAAGAAGTGTATGGTCCCCGTGAGTCACGTGTCAAAGCAGCAGAAGATCATAAGCAGACTGAAACCTTTCCTCAGCGTGAGGAAAGGAGAGGGGCCATTCAGTTCTGGGAAGCCAGGCTGCCTCTTTCTTGGAAGGTAACCTGCCTCATGCCCCAGGTCTTACCATCAGAATGAATTTCTCTGGAGCTCTGATTATACCATGGCACTTCAGAGCCTTTGATGCTGTATGCTTCAAGCCTCTGCAAGTCTGAACTCCCTCATCTGTAGCAGAACACTGGCTCTCCACATGGGAAGTTGTTCTGGAGGTGAGGGGAAGCAATACTGCAGAAACTCACACTAGCTTGATGGCCTCTGAAAGAAAGGGCTATTGCTCACCAAGGGAGTGTCAGGAGTGACCACCCTGAAGGGTAACAAATAGAAGATTCTTTCCATCTCCCATTCATGTGTAACCGGAGCGTTTTGCTTTCCTGGGCTAACAGTGTAGTAGAACATAGTAGCTGTTGTTAACTTTCATCCTGAGAATTTCCATGTTAAAAGAGAAAATATATAATGGTTGTGCTATGTTAGAATGGGGGTTTCCTCGCTTTTCATTCCAATTTACATTTAAGAAGAGAAAGAAGGACCATTGAGATGGTTCAGTGGATAAACGTGTTTGGCACATGAACCTGGTAATCTGAGTTTGATTCTGGGAGCCCAGGTAAAGGTAAAAGGAGAGAACTGACTCCATAAAATTGTCTTCTGAACTCCACATGCACTCTGTGGCATGCCCACACACCTTCTACCCCACCATTGTGCGCACACAGAATAATACCAAATGAAATTTTTTAAGAAGGAAAAAATTGATCTGGTATTCCAGAAAGTGATAATTTGAGTTTTACCACGTCTGGGCCACTCTGGAATACATTTATTTAGTTTAAAATCTTGGAGGATCCTTTACAGAACCACTTATTTTCCTTCTTGGAGAATATATATTTTGGTGTTTTTGAGACAGGGTCTCCCTTTTAGTCCCAGCTGGAACTTCACTTTGTAGACCAGGCTGGCGTTGAACTCACAGAGATCTGCCTGCCTCTGCCTCCCAAGTGCTAGGTCTTAGAGAATATTTATTGTATCCAAGGGGACTAGGTCCCAAGACCCTGAGTGGGTGACTGAGACTGCAGATGTCACTGAAGCCTGTATGTTTTATCTTTCTCTATGTACTCACATTTATGCTAAACTATAATTTATTTATTTATTTATTTATTGGTCTTTTTGAGACAGGGTCTCCCTATAGCCCCAGCTGTCCTGGAACTCACTCTGTAGACCAGGCTGGCCTTGAACTCACAAAGATCTGCCTGCCTCTGCCTCCCCAGTGCTAGGATTAAAGGTGTGTGCCACCATGCCCAGCTGTTCATTTCTTACTGTGACTAATTTATAAATTATAGTTTAGCACCGGGCGTGGTGGTGCATGCCTTTAATCCTAGCACTCAGGAGGCAGAGTCAGGAGGATCTTTGTGAGTTCAAGGCCAGCCTGGCCTACAGAGTGAGTTCCAGGACAGCTGGGGCTACCGGGAGACCCTCTCTCAAAAAAGACAAAAAAAAAAAAATGGGACTGGAGAGATGGCCTAGTGGTTAAGAGCGCCGACTGCTCTTGCAGAGGACAGGAGTTCGATCCCCAGTGCCCACATGGCGGCTGAGAACTGTCTTTAACTCCAGTTCCAGGGGAATCCGACATCCTCTTCTGACCTCTGAAGCATTGCACAGAACAGGTGCACAAACCTACATGCAGACAGTACATTCATACACATACAAAATAAATAAAATTTTAAAAAAGTTAAAAAAAAGAAAGAAATGAATGGCAACCACTAGTGATAAAATACATCATTTAGGAGAATGTAGTCTTTTGGTTACCATGGGTGGGTGGTATATACTGGTGGATACACTGCACAAATGGATGACTGATGCCTTAGGGCAAAATGGAACAGAATAGTGTGAAAATTCATCATGCTATTCAGAATAGGAATTGAAAACTTAGGAATTGTTTCTTTTTTTAGAATGTTTTGTTAATGTTTTTGGATTGTTACCAGCAGAAACTGTAACTACAGGAAATAAACCATAGATGTGGGAGAACTTCTGCACAGGAAACTTTCATAGATCATAATTCTGTGTCATCTTGTAAACTCTAAAAGTGACAATAAAGGTCTCTGCTAGCTGTCAGGGCCTGTGATTCTAAGATTTGAATTCATTTTTGTTTTTATTAGCTTTCAAAATATTGATCAGGAACTTTTCTCTGCTAGAAGGCAGAAAGCAAATTTGGGGGTGGCAGGAGACTATGGGTTGGCTAGAAGAAATCCCCCGACTAGACTTTGTCTGCGTGGCAGTTGCTAGCTTGCAGTTCTAATTACATTGGTCACAACTTGTTTTGAGCACTATTTTGTTTTTCAGTTTGTGTCGTCATTGGAGATGTCCCTTTTTCTTTCCCTTGTCCTTTGCAGCCAGTACTGTTCATCAGTAACATCCGAGGTCACCAGTGGAGACACAGTAAGGGCTGGTGATTATGTCCTCAAGACAGGGGATGTGTTAGAGAGAGAGCAGGAAATAAAATGCCATTAAAAAGATGTATTTCTATTATTTTTAAATTATGTATATGTGTGAGACTTACATGTAGGTACCTGCAGAAGCCATAGACATCGGGTCTCCTTGGAGCTGGAGTTCTATGCTAGGAACTGAGATCTGGTCCTCTGGGAGGGCAGTACCTGCTCTGAATCACTGACTCATCTCTCCAGCCCTGGAAATGAGATTTTTGTAAATAGGGATGAAGTGTGTAGTGGAGTTATTTATTCCACCCATCTGGGAGGAGACTGAAGCAATAAAGGATGTTTTTTGAAGAATGACTCTTTTCCATAATGACTGAAGTTTGTTCTTCAAACAGTTTTATCCCTCTATTCATTTATGTGTATGTGAGGCATGTATGTGTAGGTCAGAGGACAATCTGCAGGAGGCAGTTCTCCCCAGCCATTATGAAGATCCCAGAGGTTGAATTCAGGTAGTCAGGTTTGGGGACAAGTGCCCTTACCACTGACCCATCTATTCAGCCTCGCACATGGCTTTTGTCTTGCTGTTCTTGGTTGAATAACTCAAAATGATAATCAAAATGACTCACGTTTAACCTACTGCATGTGAGATGCTGCGGTTAAATGAATGTCTAAAGAAAGACTGTATAGGAGCATTAAAAATTTAGTGTCAAGTTAATAAATCACAAAGGTGAAGGTCCCTCTCATTAAATTGCTAAAATTTAATTTAAGAGATGTTACAATACCATCTTCAGTGTCTGTTTGAATGTTTTAGGATTTTTCTTAAATTTTTTTTTCTAAAATCTATTTTAGTTTTATGCATGTGAGTGTTTTTCTTGCACCATGTGCATGCAAAAGCACAGGGGCTAGAAGAGGCTCCAGATCTCCTGGAACTAGAGTTGTTAGCCACCATGTTGGTGTTGGGATCTTAATCCAAGTTCCCTGGAAGACAGCCAAGGCTCTTAACCATTAAGCCATCGCTCCAGCATCAGGATTTCAATTTTAATATTGCCTGACAATACTTGTCTCCTTCCCTCTAGGAATGGAAGATGTGACATGTGACAGAACTGAGTTCTTAAGCAACTACCTGACTAACGTGGATGACATTACTCTAGTGCCTGGAACGCTAGGAAGAATTCGATCTAAATTTAGCAATAATCCTAAATGTAAGTTGGTTCTTAAAATATTAAGTGGTTCAACTAATGAAAGAGGTAAGAATATCTGCACAAAAATATCCTATCTAAGCCCCAGTTTTCTTACCTGAGAAACAGGGGATGATAAAAGACTGTCTGTCTCAGAGGGCTATTGTGGAACTAAATCTCTGTATATTGTTTACAGTGGTTCCTGGCACAGAGTGGCATAAAACAACCATTTGCTCTTGTTTTGATCATGAGAATTAAATTTGAAGCATGTTTACAATAAACTCTGTTTACAGGGAAGATTTTTTTCAATATCAAAATCAGGCTGGTCCCTTCGGTGAAACTGTAGTCTCACACAGGTCTGAAAGAACTACCCTGTACCCTGCAGGGCTTGTGTAAGGAGCTTTTATATCTAAAAGATAATATTCTCTTTATGAGAATAGTAAGACCTTAGGGACTTGAAATCAGAAAAAGAACTAGGAAAATTTTGAGCCTGGCATTTTCTTTGTTCAGCATGCTCAACTTATATGTCTTTGACATGAACCACTTGTTGGTGCTGTCATCTAGACTTTGAAAAGTGCATAGTTTTTCTTTTGAATTCATTGTATATATTCATTGCATGTGGTATTACATTACATAAAGACATTTTCATATAAGCGTGTATTGTATGCATAGTTTTGCTTGCTATGTGCTGCATTAAAAAACAATTCCCTCGGGCATTTTAACCTTCAGAATCATAATAACCCTTAGCACCAAGCTCAAAGCTTTGGAAAATTATGCTTTTCCTCAGTTACATTCCTGAATCAACACTAATGGGACACATTCCAAGGTCAATGTTGTGAAATCAACAAAATATTGGTGTTTCCTCCTTTTTTTCCCATGTCCTTTGTGGCCTCGTACCTTTGCTCCTTCAGACTGGATATGTCTCTATACTCTATAAATGCCACCTCTTTATTTAAGCATCTGTATTTTAAGGCTTGTGTAAGAATCCGTCCATTTATCTTTTATTTCAAAATGTATTTCTGACATCAGTAAATGTAATGTGGAAACTGAGAAAAAGCAAAGCTTTGTTGGGGGATCTGTGAAATCATAACCACCAATAATGAAATGCTTGCTACTTTGCATTTATTTTGGAAGGGACAGTGGAGTGGGTGGTGAAGGGCACAAATGGTGGCAGCATGTGCCCTTCACATCTCTGCTCTGACAGGCTCTAACCAAGACACTGGGCAAGCGGCTCTGACACACAGCTTCCCCATCTATAGATTGCAGGTGGGCGGGGAAGACTGAATGAGAGATATGTAAATGTAATTTAGATTACGTTTAGCCTATAGTCAAAGCTGTGTGTTGATGAGGACAATGATGTTTTGATTCTATTATCATACAGCTGAATATGCATGCAATCTTATCTGATCATTCTAATAGCTCTGTGTGATCTGTATTACTATTCTCTTTATAGACAGAAGTCAGGGGACTGAAAGAGGTGACAAAGAGGGTGACCGTGTCAGAGCTGGGATTCGAGCCCTGATTTGCTGATTTTAAAAAGTTTCCAATTACATTTATTTATTTATTGTGTTCATGTGTGTACCACAGTATACATCACGTGCCGCAGCCCACATGTGGAAGTTGGAGGACACTTTGTGAAAGTCAGTTTTTTCTCCTTCTCTCATGTAGGTCCTGAGAATTAAACACAGGTTGTCAGGCTTGGTGGCAGGTACCTTAACACTCTGAACCATGTGGCTGGACCCAATTTGCTGATTCTCACTCAGCATTCTTTCCTCATTCAAAGTGGGTCTGGTAGCAAGAAATGATGAGAATTTCAGACTTGAAAGACTGGTGGTGTCTTAAACAGATGCATTTGATATTTCCTAGGAATTCTGTGGGATGAGATTGCCCCAGGCTGTTTATTTCTCTAAATTATCAAAGGACATGACCTTTTTCTGTTTGGTCCTTTTGAAGACTGTGATTCATGGGGCCTAAGAGTGAAGAGGTCTAGTATGTGGTTTGCTTAGTGGGATTGAATGGGGTTCCCCAGTGAGCAAGCTCTCTCACTTTCAAAAACTGCTTGGCTGAGTGAGGATTCTAACAGAGCCTGCCTCCCAGCATTGTGATGAATGAGCAGAGAGAAGAAGCTTCCTTAGCTCTTGGAGAGAAACAGGCATACAGCATGGATTCAATTTGGCCTCATCTTTGTTATTATCATTACCACTCACTTACTTTCCATTAAATGAAGCTATTAAAACTTAATTTCAATTTGAGTAGAATGGAATTTGTATTTTAGCTTTGGATTTCAGAGCTTTAGAATTAAGTTTCTAAAGATAATTTTTGGTGTGTGTATATACATACTGTAAGGCGATCCACATTTTCCACAAATACGAACAAATGCTCATTAGTGCTTATGAATAGATGTTTACTGAGGGTTCACTACTCACCAAGTCCTAGGGATTACAGCAGCAAATGATGCAGATGAGGCCCACACCGCTCATGGCTCTCCTGAATGCTGTTTTCCTTTTCTACTGATTCTAAAGTGACATACTAAAGCAATTAAAAAAAAAAATCCAAGCAACCTACAAACTTCTCTTTTTCCTCATAGTCCCCTCAAAGGGGGACCTTGAGACAGTATAATACTGTTTATACACAGCCATCATTTATATAGTTTTGCTTTAAGCTAGTTCGGAGTGTCCACTGAAGTGTCCTTTGTCTGCTGGTAGGAGAGAATAAGGTGATACACACGTGTCAGCCCATGCCAAGAAAGGAGTGGTCACCTATATGATTAGACCTAGTGATATTACCATAAAGAACCAAACTTGCTTTAAAAGCATAACAGTGCATTAGTCGACTTACCTTACAATGGATGGTGACTTGTTTCAAAGAATTTCAAATAAATGAGGAGCTATAGTAAAAGACCCTCCAAATGACTAGTTCTTGATAATTAAATTGCAAAGAAACTCAAGTCTGTGTTCCATAGGAATCCTTTGGGACAGCTCGAGAGAAGTTACTAAGCAGTATTTTCGTACTATAGGAGGAAGAACTGCCCTCCAGAAGAGGAGCCCTGCATCTTGCTGGGCAGTTTGTTGTAGGATTTGTTCCACTTTTACGGCTGCCTCTCTGTTACTGAAGTACTAAACACTGACACCCAATTACTTATCCGTTGAAAACAACACATTCAATGAGTGGAAGAATTAAGTCTCTTGTTGCAAAAAAATCACTTCTGTCTCTGGTCATGGTCATGTATTTTGAAATCTTTCTCCCTCTCTTTACACAGATGACCCTAAAGCCATTATTGCTAATCTCACGGTAAGTGTTGCAAGCCACCAGGGCCACCAGGTCTCTGCCCTCAGAGCAGCTTCCACACACTCACCTCCCCATGTTTGCCTTCCCTGTGGGCGGTTAGGAACATTTTACTCACTGACCTGTCGTCTTGCATATTTGTTTCCCCTCAGAGCTTTCAAAACTTCTGGCCTGTGGTCAAGTGTAGATTCCCCAATAATCTTGGCAGTGATACAAATTGAGATTGAGTCCCATCCATTAAGCTGGGAAGTATTCATTCAAGATTAATCAACTCTGTACTTTCTCTGAAGCAGAGCTGTCCACCACCTTCTATTTCCCTGATCCAGGATTCAGACTTCAAAGCACTTGAGTGTGTCACCGGACAGCCCTGTGCATGTCTACCACTCTCTTCTCTCTCCCCACCTCCCTCCCTTTGACTTGAATTAGTTGGGGGGAAACCTTGCATTTTGAACTGCTCTCATTCACAGGCTTGAAGAGTCTGGAATTTATCTTAAAATGTCCTCATCCCTTCTGAGAACCTACAACTCATTTCCAAGGCTATATAACTCCCTTGGAAGTTGTTTTCAGCAGTCATTCTTTAATAGGTGTTAACAAATCATCATTTGATTGGGCTTAACACTGCCTCAAACTTTCAAGGGATAGACTATCTAAGACTTTTTTTTTAAAGCATTCCTCCAAAAGACCAATATTCGTTTGTATTTCAGTGTAAAAAGCCAGATCAGCACTTTAAGCCTTATATGAAACAGCACCTTCCCAAACGTCTGCACTATGCCAACAACAGGAGAATCGAAGACATCCATTTATTGGTGGACCGCAGATGGCATGTTGCAAGGTAACATGAAGATACTGTCCCTGTTTGTCTTTGCAGCCACCTCTTTGGCACCTGGAAATTCTATAGAGTTCATGATCAGCGTTAAGAGAAATCATGCCTGGAAATCTCACTGTTTGCAAAGTTTCGTGGTCACTCAGAGGAAGCAAACCTCCAGTCCTGGGTCTTTTTAGGTTCTCGATATATCTTTGTGCATGAGTTTTATTTTTTGAAGACATTTGATCCCTTATTTTTGTCACTTGAACCAGTAAAACTGTAACTGTGACCTTGTGTGAGCACACTGGGCTGATATGGACTTGATTGCTTGCCTACAGCAGTGTTTGTAGAAGGTTCCGGGGACTGTTAATACTGAAATTTCTGTTATTGTGGAGATATATTGTTCAAAACATGACTCATGTTCACTATCTTTTGAACTATGAAAGATTTCCCTAGATTAAAGAGATTATCTTCCCTTTGGAATCTGCTATAGAACATGTTTCGGGGGCTGTGCCACTTTCAAAGAGTTAATCACTAACAATTTAATCATTTTCTTTTTTAAAGATCTGTTTTTATTTATTTGTGTGTGTGTGTGTGTGTGTGTGTGTGTGTGTGTGTGTGTGTGCCATCTTTGAGTGTCCACAAAGGTTAGAAGACATCCTATCTCCTGGAGTTGGAGTTCCAGGTGGTAGTAAGCCATCTGATGTAGGTGCTGAGAACTAAACTGAGGTTGTCTGGAGGAGTAGCAAGTGCTCTTAACCACTGAGCTATCTCTTTTTTTTCACATAAATTTATTTTTATTTTTTAACAAATCTAGACTCATGTTCCCACCCATTCCCCCACCCCACCAGAGCTCATGCATTCTGCCAAACATGCTTTTCATCTCTTTCTCAGTCTTTCTCAATATTCTCCATGAGGAAGTTGACTGTTTTGAGCAGAAGTTCACTATTTCAGTCAGTTATTTGATGCAGTCCTTTCTGTTGTTGTTGTTGTTGTTGTTGTTGTTGTTGTTGTTTCCAATATGCATTACACCCAACTGCTTTGGGCAAAAGCTCAGGGGGCCCTACACAAGAAATACTTACAACTAGGTAATTGGCACTAGCATCCACAGATGAGGGATACCATTCGTCGTTTGTTTTTCTGGGATTGTGTTACTTCACTCAGCATGATGTCCTCTAGCTCCAGCCATTTTCCTGCAAAGCTCGTGATGTCGTCTTTCTTTACTGCTGCATAGAATTCCATTGTGTAGACGTACCACAAAATGTGAGCTATCTATTTAGCCCTAGACTGCATCATTTTCTTTTTAATTTTTTTAAAAATTTTATTTATTTCTGTATGTGTATGAATGTACTGTCTGCATGCAAGTCTGTGCACCCGTGACGTGCAATGCCGCGGAGGTCAGAAGGGGGTGTCGGATTCCCCCGGAACTGGAGTTCTCCTGGAATTGGAGTTTCAGACGGTTCTCGGCCGCCATGTGGGTGCTAGGGATCAAACCCGGGTCCTCTGCAAGAGCGGTCGGCGCTCTTAACCTCTAGGCTATCTCTCCAGCCCTAGACTGAATCATTTTCATACAGACCCTTAAGGGATGTTTTTCTTCTTACCCTTGCTCCAGCTTTTTCCTTAAGACCAATGTGATGAATATGCTTGTAATAGTAATTGAGTAACTTGGCATGTATTTTAGCTCGGTGATAGTTTATAGCACAGGAAGATGGTGAGAAATGCTGGTCTTCTAGCTTTGTAGCAATAGGAACATTAGAGAGACACATGTGACATATAAATATCCTACTGTAACTTTAAAGCGGTCAGATGGAGTTAGATAAGTGGGATTATGAAAAGTGGTACGTCAAACCTAGAAACAACTGGAACCATTAAGGATAGATAGGAATTCACACAGGAAGATGATGGAGATAATGGCCAAAAGAACTTCTCTGACACCATCTTTTGCAGGACATTAATGACTGTAGCACCATGGGAGAGAGAGAACTTGATGCAGTTGGTCCGTATATTTAAAGAAAGTTGGAGCTGAGCAGAAATTAGGTGAAAGATGACAATAGTTGATCAAATTAAGGAGGTCAAAGCCAGGCAACAAATCTTTTAAATTAACTCTTGCATACATATATTATTATATATACATTATATACATTACATGTTGTATATACATTATATATATTATATACACATTATATTATATACACTATACACACATATATGATATATTACATATATACACATTTATTATATATACACTATATATTACATATTATATGTACATTGTATATATATATACACACACATATTATTATCCTCAGCCCAAAGTTACTCTTGTGTAGAAATCCATTTATTAGATTTTGTTTGTTTTCCCCGAGCACTGTATTTCACTGATATGCTCCCTACATGCACATATTTAATGCTTGTATTAATAAATGTCAAGCATTTTGTAGTGAGAAGACATAAAAGTCTATTTAAAGGTATCTCTCTGTCATAAAAAGTAAAGTTAAATGATCTCAATGTCTTGAAAGCCATGTTTCAATTTCCTGGTTGTAAATAGAGATGCTGTCTAGCCAAGGCCAGGCTTTTATTAGCTATGCCGTGGTTAGTGTTAAGTTGACCCCTCCATTTAATTCTGGTTGTATTACAATACTTATAGGCAAATTTGCCTACAAACACTTTTGTAGAATACAGATCTCCATGAATTGATTCAACATTACTTACTGGGACTGTGCCTGGTAAGGTTAAAGGAAGACATGGTACCAAAGTTGAGAATCTTTTTTTTTTTTTTTTTTTTGTTTTTTTTTTTTTCTTCCCAGTAGCCCCAGCTGTCCTGACTCACTCTGTAGATCAGGCTGGCCTTGAACTCACAAAGATCCGCCTGCCTCTGCCTCCCGAGTGCTAGGATTAAAGGCGTGTGGCACCACGCCCAACGTTTTTTTTTTGAGTCAGTGGAGCACACAGCAGGGAGGGCAGTGCCTGCAACAAATGTCTTGCACCGTGTAAGCAGGAGGCACAAAGAGGGCAGGCACCCTGACTTCTTTCCAACACTTCCTATTTATCCTGGGGTTACTGTCAAAGCAGTGACACTTGGAGAAATGAACAGAAGGGGCTTGTTAAATGTTATTGCCACGGGAATGATGCAATTAAAATAGACAATAGACCTTCAGAAGTCGCTTCTTAGGGATCCTCTGTGCTTTGAAACTGCCTTTTTATCATTGTGATTTGAGAAGGAATCATTACTGATTATAAAATTGTTTCATTGTAGGAAACCTTTGGATGTTTATAAGAAGCCATCAGGAAAATGTTTTTTCCAGGGGGACCATGGCTTTGATAACAAGGTTAACAGCATGCAGGTATGATCACAGAAATAAGCTGAAACTGTCATTTGGTGGTTCTCAGGAGAGAGGGGAAAGGTGGGGTGAGTGAGGTTGATGGTTTTCAGGCACAGAGGAAGGGGTGCTAGTGGGTGTCAGGAATGTTTAACTGTGTCTCTTTTTCTGTTCTTTTGGAAGACTGTTTTTGTAGGTTATGGCCCAACATTTAAGTACAGGACTAAAGTACCTCCATTTGAAAACATTGAACTTTACAATGTTATGTGTGGTGAGTTACTTGTTCAATCAAAACTGATGTAACAATATTCAGTCAGTAAGCTTTCTCATGGTTAGAGAAAGAATCATGGTGTCTATGTCTAAGACCTTCTCCTCTCCCTGCAAGGAAGTATTGTAACTTTCCCAATGGTTCAAAGGACAGAATACCACCCCTTTCTAAGGCTTCTTTGTGTTCCTTCAACAGTCGACTAATGGGGAGTTTTCATGGTGTTGCTGTTGGCAGCCTTTGGTTGATCCAACATAGCATTACAGTTTGACACCATTGGTCAGAGACCTGATGAAGCAAGAGTTCCATGCAGAGCTCTCTCCCACCTCTCTCTCACATTGCAGCTCAGTGAAAACCTTTGCCAGATTGCATCCCAGCCAGCTATTTATGTGTTCTTAATTATTTTTCTTCCTTGAGCTTCTCGTTGCTGAATGAGGACAACTTTTCCTATTTAGTAAGGGAGTGCCAGTCTGGTGGTTAGAGGGGGAGTCTACAAGTCGGGTTTCCTGGGTTCTTTTCCCAGCTTGGCCACTAGCTCTCCACTGTCCTGCCTCTCAGCTTAGGCAAGTCATTGTATGCCCACTTGGCAACCATTCATTTGCTGTGAAATCAGCCTGTTCATCTCTCAGTGGCCACCAAGGCACATGGCCAAAGCCTCCTCTTGTCCCCACACTTTTGTGGAGTGCATTAGAGGGCAGGCCATGGTTATTTATTGATTGTAAGCGTTATTTCAAAATGGTTTTAAAAAATCCCAGAGAAGGCAGGAAGGCAATGAAACTGACACAAATAGTTCTGAGTTATAACTGTTGCATATAGGCCATAGTACAATAAGCCCTATCCCTCCACTCTGAGTCTTGGGAATGGCTGTCTCTATTCCTGGTCTAGAAATGAACAGTGCTATTTCAGGAGGTGGTGGCAAGACATTGTGAGGGCAGAATGATTCAGAAGATGCAAAGGGAATGCCTGACTGTACGTTGAGTTTTATTTGATTGTGATGTGTGTTCAGGTTTTATAGACCCTTGGAAGGTGAAAGGGTTTGATTCTTACCCTGTTTCAGCAAAGAATGTATAAGAAGCATCTGCATTCTTTTTCTTTTTTTCATCAGATCTCCTAGGATTGAAACCAGCTCCCAATAATGGAACGCATGGAAGTTTGAATCATCTGTTGCGTACGAATACCTTTAGGCCGACCATGCCGGAGGAGGTCAGCAGACCCAGTTACCCAGGGATTATGTACCTTCAGTCTGACGTTGACCTGGGCTGCACCTGTGATGATAAGGTAGAGCCAAAGGTAGAAATAATCTTTATACTCATCAGGGAGAAATTCGTTGGGTGTGCAATAGCAGACATTGTCCAGTAGAACTCTCTGTTATATATAGCCGCTTAGGACACACAGCAGGGTCGGGGAGGTACAACATGGATGGAGTGTTGTTGCAAGCATACACCACCCATTGTAACATGTTGGGACTGAAAGGTGATGGTAGAGAGAAAGTTATGAGGGGAGAAAGAGGGCAGAAGAGAGAGGAAGAAGGAGGGAGGGAGGGAGGGAAGAGAGAGAGAGAGAGAGAGAGAGAGACCATTGTTTGGTAGATGAGTGCAATCCTAACACTGTGACTTGGTAAGATAATTCTGTCTCTCTTGCCTCTATCTCACTATTAGTGTCTCCCATTGGTGAAGCCTAACAGGAAGCCAGAGGACAGGTTTATTCATACAGTCCCCAGAGCTCAGCCTCTTAGGACACACAGCAGGGTGGGGGAGATACAACATGGATGGAGCATTGTTGCAAACATACACCACCCATTGTAACGTGTTGGGGCTGTTTTTGAATATCAATCAAATGAAAGTATGAAGTGGTAATTTGCTTATTCAATTTTTATATTAATATATTTATAGCCGCCAACCAGTGCTTCTCTTAGTAGAAATTAGCCAGTGTTCCCACACTGAGTTGGTATGATGTCAGCCCAAAGAAAGGATACGCTATATGCCATTTAATTATAGCTAGAATGGGAGCTTTCTATGAAGCCTCATGAAGATGACAATTCCCCTCCTTCCCTTACCATNCAGGGTGGGGGAGATACAACATGGATGGAGCATTGTTGCAAACATACACCACCCATTGTAATGTGTTGGGGCTGTTTTTGAATATCAATCAAATGAAAGTATGAAGTGGTAATTTGCTTATTCAATTTTTATATTAATATATTTATAGCTGCCAACCAGTGCTTCTCTTAGTAGAAATTAGCCAGTGTTCCCACACTGAGTTGGTATGATGTCAGCCCAAAGAAAGGATACGCTATATGCCATTTAATCATAGAAAGAATGGGAGCTTTCTATGAGGCCTCATGAAGATGACAATTCCCCTCCTTCCCTTACCATCATTTCCCTCCCAGGATTCCCAGGGCCCAGAAGCCACCGACTAGGAGGCTCTAGACTAAGAGGATTTCATTTTACTCATCTTCCTCCTGCACCCGTAATATCTCCTTCCTCCCTTTGCTCTTGGTAAAACCTAGGAGGACTAATGAGCTAAAGACATGCAGTGCTCAGAGCTCAGCTGGAGGTGTCTGGCTGCCAAAGTCAATAGGAAGTCATTTTGTCAAGTGGACACCAAATATAATTTTAGAAGACTCTATAGTTATATTTGGTTCTCTGAATGAGCTCTAGTAAAGAAGGCTTTTGACTATCTTGTCGAACTATTTTACATAAATTTTGCATTGTCTTTATTTTGAGGGTTTCTCTATCCATCTTTCTTTTCTTAAAATAAATGAAGCATTTACTTTTATGCAGAATCCTGAAAGTAGTACGTGAGTCTCATGCATGGCTCTGAGTGTACACTTACTATCTTTTACATAGCTCTTAAGTACTATATGGAACGTCTTTAACATGTCTCCAAAAATAACCTATGGTATAATTTTGAATATTGTAAATTTTTATGTGGAAGCCATTCTAGTCTCTGAATCCTGTAATTATTTGATTCCCCATTGTTTCTGACATACATTTATGTGTATTAGTATATGAACTTTTAGTTCACTTATTCTAATGCTAGTAGTTGTAGTTAACATATAAATGACCATATTGTTTTTATTTATTTTCCTATTTCAGAACATTTGCTAATTTCAAACATTGGCTCTTGCAAACAGTTATTCAACAGATTATTGTAAATAGGGTTTCACAATCAGATGCTTGAAGGTCTCCAGGACATACAGTAATGGGTAGAGTTGCTGAGCAATGGCTTTTCAGAATTGCTCAGTCATTACTTTCCAGAATTATTGAGTCATTACTTTTCAGATTTGGAAGAAGAAATTTCATACATTGATTTGGCGACTCAGGTATTAATTTAGTCTACCCAGGTATTAATCTGAAATACTGAGGTACTACAGTAACTAATTTACAGGTGTGTGCCCAAATAATCATTACTGTAAATCCAGAAAATTACTGTGCTTGTGCACAGCTCTGAGGGAAGGAAACAGAGTCAGGGGAGATTAATGAAAGTGACAGCGATAGAGTTTAGCATGCCACTGTGAGATAAAATAGTAATTCCCCAGAAGAACTTACCAAAGTGACAGACTTGTAGGACTTCCTTTATTGTTTAGTAAACACTAAGTATAAAGAAGGGGACAGGAAAAAAGAACACTTCTGATTTTCTTTTTTTTTTTTTTTTTCTTTTCTGTTTTTACTACTGTGAAGAACGAAATTGTATGAACTCAATAAACGGCCTTCATAATAACAAAGGTGTCTACATAAGTTTAAGCCTGGTTATTGTCAAAAACATGAGATTGTTTTGGCTTCAGTTTTTAAAAACTAAAAAACATTTCCTTTTCCCTGCATAGGATCAACCACATTTCCAGACTATTTTGTTTCTATTGCACAAGTGATTTTGTTTTGCTTCCTCTAGTGACTATTCACACAACAGGCAAAGTGAATTTTATATCTAACATGTGGCACAAGGGATATTGAGTAAATCATCGCAATGACAGCAGATGTCAGTTGTGTAATGGGAAAATTCTTTTAGCTTTTTTCATTTTTCTATATAGGCTTTTAAGCTTATGAAACGAAAAGCCTTCACGCCTGGAGCGTGGTGGCGCACAGCCTTTCCGTCCTATGCACTTGGAAGGCAATGTAGGAGGCGGATCTCTGTGAGTTCAAGTCAGCCAGGTCTACAGGAAGGCACACGTTCCAGGGCCAGCTGGGGCACAGGGAGACCCCTGTCTCAAAGAGCCACAAAAAAAAAAAAAAAAAAAAAAAAAAAAAGAAGGAAAGAGAAACAATTCAATGAAAAAAAAGAAGGAAAGAGAAACAATTCAATGGGTATCTGACTGGTAATAAGTTAAGGTGCTAATGGGAGCTTAGGTAAAGGGAATTGCAGTTACAGTGATAAATATGCTGGTTCTTACACCACAGCTCAGTTGCCTGCAGAATCAGTGTGTATGTTGTAATGGAGAGTGATTCCCAGAAGAAATCAGAACTTCCTCTTCACACACAGTATCGTCTTGAGCCCTGACTCATTCTCCTCTATTTTTCAAACAAAAATAACAAGCATACGTTAGTTAAAGTTCAGGAGATTGTGATATGGCACTACCACCACCACAGCCAGCAAACCCATCACAAAACAAACAAAAAGAACATCCCAAGAATCTCAGGGATTTCTACCAGAAAAGAAAGAAAGACCCACATCTTACTTGCATTTCAGTATGCTGAATGTAGGCTTTGTGATTTTTGCCACACTTAATGTGGAAATCCAGACTCAAAGATTCTCCCCTATCTGGGACACACCATGCTTATGATAGCATGTAGAACTGAGTACTAGAGCTAGGAAGTTTTCTCTTATCAAGTGATATGCCACTCTATTCAAAGTTCATCAAGCAAGGTCAAGCACATGATACCAATGGTGTAGAGAAGTATATTTCTTCCCCTAGGACTCTGCCCTATAGGTTACATGGCCAAATATTAGGACAGAAAAGAATTAGAAACAGTAATACAATCATGTAAATTCTTCTGCTGCTTTTGGAATTCTAGACTAGAAGAAAAGAGGAGAGAGTGGAGAGATTGCTTTATAGGCTACCACAGTAGATAGAAACATCAAGGGAATATGTTAAAGAAGCAGATAGACCCAAAGCACAGCAGCTGCACTTTTTTTTTTTATTGATGCTTTGTGTATTTCATACATCTTTTTCCAATTCAGTTAAGGCGTATATCCCCTTCCCTTCACCCCGCCCCACCCCTACCCATCCCAGATCATGCATTCTGCCATAACTTTTCTGCATCTTTCTGGGTTTTTTTTGTTGTTGTTTTGTTTTCATTTTTTTTTTTAACAATAAGTGATAATTTGTGAGTACAAGCATCCTTCATGTCAAACCAATTTGCGAGCAGTTGTGCCCAAACCCATACAGCTCATGGGTCCCACCATCCAGCAGGGGGGGCTTGTATGTTCAATCAGGTTGATCAAATGAGTGTCCAGTCTATATTGTTGTAGTTTCACCTTTCACCCCAATCGCAGTCCTTACATTCTACCACGCCTCCTCTTCCGCAGATTGCTTTAATTAAAAGCTGTATAACAATTACTTTGGGATGGGTATAAACAAATGTTCTCTATAATTTTGCTGTCCTATAGTATCACCTGGCAGCAATCTCTCTCACCTATAGGATGATTTAATTTAAAAATAAAGTTTGTTTCCCAAGTTAATCACATACAGTAACCCAAAACAGCATGGGTGAACTTGATGAAATCTGTGCCTTGACTCCACCCGATAGGTATATATTTGCTTTGTGTGAGACTCATGGGTCAAAAATAAAAACCTAAAATTTAAAAAGGGGGATATAGATAGATATGAAAACTTTTTGGCAGCTGCACATTTTATAGTAAAGATGCGCACAGTCAATCCTCCCGAGGCCATCAGTTGAGCTAGTAGCTTTCCATATGGTCCTATTTATCAGACTTGTGCTTTCCAATCTGATTAAGCAGAGGTCGAGGGAAGCAGCAGCAGATTTTATTTACTTGACTTGTTTCCTCTTTCCATAAAAGATCTTCATCTTCTTCTTTCTTCCTTTTCTGCACACCACTCTCTTTCCCTTTGATCAAGGAACTCACAGACTCTTTGGCGTGTATTTGGACAGTGTAGTTTTACAGATAAGACTTCGTTGGTGGAAGCTCTACATATCCCCCACAAACTCTACAAGTGATTTGAAAGTCTGGCACCTAACCTCTAGTGTACTGTAGTGTCATTATAAATTTTAAAAAGGCATGCAAGTTGACAGGGGAAAGCGATAGGGAGTTTCATGATTCCAATAGTCATTCACTAAATCAAAGCAATAGTTATGAGATGTTCCTCTTCTTAAAATCACTGCGATTGTTAATGCTGGTAACTTTCTGATGTTTTTTGCTGATTCAAACTCTGGCTCTTCTTGGTTCTAAAATATTTCCATTTGAAAAAAAAGTTTCTGCATTTAGTTTGTTGGCAGTGGCATTATGCTCTTGTGACAAATTCAGTCCCATAACCCAGGACAGGCAGTTGTCTTAGACCTCCAAGCATGAAAATAAGAGGCATTGTCTTGGTGAATTTGTGACTTTGCAGGCTAGAAGAGCTATAGTCAGTGATGGCAGCTCTATGGGGCTTGGCTCAGAGTTGAACATAAGTGTCTTATATGTGTCACTGAAGGATTGTTTTCTGTCACAGATGTTTACAGTTTGTGTATCTTGTGGAGTCAAACCATATGTACTTATTTGTCTTTTGTTGGGTGCTTAGCTAGAGTTGGCTCTGATTTCCCTAAGACAGCCACAGCACTGGTAGTTTTTAACCCATGGTTTGAAAATGACAGAATAACATATCAGGGTGAAATAACTGCATCTGGATTACTGACTTATGTGTTGTTGTGAAGAATGCCTGTCAAATGGAACTTAAGGTAGGAAAGACTTATTCTGGCTCATGGTTACAGATTTCAGTCCATCATGGTGTGGCAGGACAGTTTAGTTCATGGCAGAGTTGCTGTGCAATGAAAACTCATTTCCTTGCAACACTGAGCAAGTTGCTGAAGGAATGGATGACTTGGAAAATTTGACCCCTCTCTTCATAGTCAGCTCTTGCATGATAGCCCATAGAAGAATATTTATATTCTTTACCTTAGTCTTTTTGTGTATGCATATTGTTAAAAAATGTTTTACATTTTTTAATACTGGCTTTTCCATCTTTGAATGAAAATAAAATAATCTTAATACCTGATCATGTATGCTACTTTATATATGATAGGAAGTTAATTTGGATAGAAAAAAATCTTTTTATAATATTTTATTCTTCTTTTCTTTTATGTGTATGAGTTGTATTATCTGTCTGCATGTATGTAAGCACTATTCATGTCGTGCAATGCCCACAGAGGCCAGAAGATGGCGATGGATTCCCCTGGAACTGGAGTTACCAAATGTTGTTAGCCACCATGTGGGTGCTGGGAATTGAACCTAGGTCTTCTGTAAGAGCAGCCAGTGCTCTTAACCACTGAGCTATCTCTCTAGCCTTGACTTAGTAATTCTTGCTAACTTTGTAGAAGAGTTAGTCCTGAATATCGTTAGGAAATGTTTGAAGCTCTTTTGAATCCTGAAATGCTTCTCATTTTTTGTTGGTTTTTTTGGAAGATGTTTGGCTAAAGAAGGGGAGACAGCAACTAGTATTTTTTTGCATAGATGTGTCTATGTATGTGTTTCAGAAAACGCTTATAAAATTATCAATACATACTATAATTGCTTGTGATTTATAGTAGGATTCAAGATATTGATGATAAATATCACATTTTAATAACCTTTACCTATTCTTTGCTGAAATTGAAGTAGGGCTTGGGCCCTTGATTCAGTCACTATACATATAACCACAGCCGCTTTGGTTGAAGGCTGAAGTTGGCGCTTTTGTCGTTCCCTCGATGCAACTCTCTAGGAGAGTGAGGGTACTGGGAGGTTAGCTTACAAAGTTACACACGCTAAGAAGAGCCGAGATGAGACTTGACTTAAGCTGACGTATTTTCTTCTGAAAATGCTTCTCAAAGCTTTTTAGGACAGAATTTCATGTAATACACACCCGAGTGCAGTTGTTTCTGCGGGATACTTTGATACAAACTCATTTTCATTAGGGATTGGCTTTTCTACTTTTATTATTTTGAGAGAGAGAGAGAGAGAGAGAGAGAGAGAGAGAGAGAGAGAGAGAGAGAGAATGCTCACGACTGCTGGTGCCCTCAGAGTGAAGAGGGGTCAGACTGCCAGGCAGTTGTGAGCCTCGGTATGTGAATTCTGAGGACCAAACTCAGTCAGGTCCTCTGAAGAGCAATGCACTTTCTTAACCCTTGAGCCACCTCTGCAGCCCCTCATTGGGTTTTTCTGACGTTGCCTCTGTAGGCATTGCTCAGACAGAGCTTATGTCCCGAGCTAGTTGCCCCTTCACTTGAACACATCCTTTTTTTAGAATAATGCAGCAGACAGCTGGAAGTTGGGCCCTAGAGTTTGAGTGTGTTATGCACCTAAATTATCTTGTGCAAAATCCCTTCACCAGAAAAATGGAGGTGATACAGATCAGCCCAGTCTATCTATCAGGATTATACTGTGGGGGGAGTCAAATGTAGAAACACAATATTTTTTTAATTTGTCAATAACCGGTTATTAAGTAGATATGTGATTGGCATCACCGGAGACAGAGGGTACCCTAGTGAATAAGGTCAGTTAAGTCCCTGTCCTCAGAAAGTCACTGTTTTGTTGCAAGATTTAGTGAGCTGATGAAGTACAACATAATGTTTTAACAGTCAAATCCAGGAGCATGAGGCACAAATAGCACAGAATCAATTCCCAGAGAAGTTTGAAGTGGTTGTGAATGATAATAGGTACTTGTAGGTCAAAGGACAAAGGGCACAGAAAGGGAAAGACTTTTAGAGATTTTGTGGTAAAATTTAAGGACATGTTACTGGGAGTGAACGCTTAAGAAAACAAAAAGGAAGAAGGATTTTCATGTGGCTGGGAGTCAATCTGCCGGAGTCCGAATCAGGAAGCGGGGGCGGGGGGGAACACAAACTCAAGTCTGCATGACCAAACTTTGGAAGACAAAAAGAGTAAGTTCTGGGGAAGTCCACACCACTTAAAAAGATTTGTCTCACTGTATTTTGCCAAATGTGGTATCTGGAGGAGAACTTTGGCATATGCTAAAATGCCGGAGACACTACTGTAAACAGGGAGCCTGGGTGTGGAAGGAAGGCTGTGTCTGGAACTCTGTGGCATGGGAACCCAGCCTGGGAAGACATGGACTACGCCAGTCCATTAAAAAAAAAAAAATCACAGGATGAGTCTGGGAAGATGCCTCCGTTGGTAAAGTGCCCATCACCCAAGAATGAGGACCTGAGTTTGGATACCCAGCACCCATATAAAAAGCCGGTGCCGGGCGTGGGGGAGCACCATGCCTTTAATCCCAGGACTCAGGAGGCAGAAGCAGGTGGATCTCTGTGAGTTCAAGGCCAGCCTAGTCTACATAAGGAGTTCCAGGCCAGTTGGGACTACAGGGAGACCCTGTCTCAAAATAAAAAAAAAAAAAAAAGCAACATAAAAAGCCAGGCCTGCCATGCTTCTGAAACCCCAGCACTGGTGTGGCAGAGACACGGGGGTCCCTGGAGCTCACTAGCCAGCTAATTTAGCCAATCAGGAAGCTTCAGTTTCAGTGAGAGACCTTGTCTCAAAAAGTAAGGTGGACAGTGATAGGGAGAGTTACCTGATTGATATAAACCTCTGGTTTCCATACACATGTATATACACAGGCATACACACATGAACATGTATACAACACTCATAACCCCTCACACATGAAAGAAGTCACAGGAGAGAGAATGGGTGATAGGAGCTAAAGTACTCTTGGACAGAAGAAGTACTTCTTTTTTTAAAGTATTTTACTTTTATTTTATTTTTTTTATGTGTATGAATGTACTGTCTGCATGTAGGTTGGTGCACCCGTGTCATGCAATGCCGCGGAGGTCAGAAGAGGGTGTCAGATTCCCCTGGAACTGAAGTTAAAGACGGTTCTTAGCCGCCATGTGGGTGCTGGGAATAGAACCTGGGTCCTCTTTAGAGCAGTCGGTGCTCCCAACCACTGAGCCATCTCTCCAGCCCCAGGAAGAAGTACTTCCAAGTGTCTATACACAGTAGCGTGATATGGCTGGGAGAATATTTCAACATAGAACAGTAAGGAAGAAATGAAGAAATCATAAATGTTTGAGGTGATAACTATACCAGTTGTGTTGACCTGATCGATCAGTAAACACTTTATATGAATTAGAATATAAGTATCATGCTGGGCCACATAAGTACATACAGTTTTGTCAGTGAAAAAATTAAAGACATTTGAAAGGTAAATATTTTTAAAATGTCAATATTATATTAAAAGTCAAAGTAGGGGAAATAAAAATGAAATCACAAGAATATGTTGCAACAGCAGAGCTTGTGGACTGATCTCGAGATGAATACCTTAGCATGTGTGAAGATTGAGTGTCAAGTACTATTTGTGGTCTGGGTAGGAGTGTTTTATTAAATAGAAATTCAATGTGTGGTTCACCCAAAATGTTGAACACTAGCAGAGTTAGGCTGTGACTGAAACTGTGTTCCTTTGATGAACTGAAAAACAAAACAAAACATGTTTGAATTTTAAAATGTATGTTTCTTACTTCAAAGATTACTTCTTTCTGGCACAAGTTACTAGGCTTTAATAAAAACTAGGTAGATTTCAAGAGAGACAGTTGGGGATTTTGATTGGATTTTTGGTAGTTTTTTGAAACCATTGAACTTTTTTATGCTTAAGTTCAATAACAATTGAAAAAAATGAAATCAGATGATATATTTGTTCTCCAGTTGTGTTCTAAAAACCACAATGTATCAATAGCTTGAAGCTCTAAAGCCCAGATTCCTGAAGCAAACTCCACGTCTCTGTACAGTGC
Organism: Rhizomys pruinosus; assembly: GCA_009823505.1. Taxonomy (NCBI): domain Eukaryota; kingdom Metazoa; phylum Chordata; class Mammalia; order Rodentia; family Spalacidae; genus Rhizomys; species Rhizomys pruinosus. The sequence continues at coordinate 111,706 of VZQC01006141.1, read as the reverse complement.
AGAAAGAATAGAACTGGAGAGCCTTCACCCGGAGACACATAGGGATGTCCTGCTGATCTCGTGCCTTCTCTCTCTTCTTCTCATGACTCTTCCATTATAGTTGAATTCTGTGAACATATTGTTTGTTAGGAACCTTTGAGTACTAACAACTATGCAAGGGTAACAGCTGTAAACCATGGGTAGGTTCACCCTTGTATGCTTATGCCATTTCATACCCATGAGACGTGTCTCATCTTCTGCAACACCACCACAGTGTGTAGATACCAATAACGGTGCAGCCTGTGCTACATGCTGGTTAAATATGCCACATTAATCATTCCCAGGTGAGCTCTTTGGGAGTGAGAGCTCTTTGTGCAGTATCACTATTCCACAGCCTGGCATGAAGCATGCTTTTAAGAGAACTAAGGGGTGGGACTGGGGCTGGGGAGATGGATCTGTTGGTCAAATGACTGTCACACAAGCATAAGGACTTGTGTTTGGATCCCTAGCACCCATGCAAAAAGATGGGCATGGCAGTGTGCGTCTGTAATCAGAGCACTTGGGAGGCAGAGACAGGCAGATGCCTGGGGCTTGCTGGCCAGCCAGACTAGTTGAATCAGGTTCAGGAAGAGACTCTGTACCAAATAATAAAGTGAAACACACACACACACACACACACACACACACACACACACATACACACACACATGAAAACATATGCATACATTGGGCAAACACCCAGTAAGTGTCAGGATTGATGAAGAAGATTGGAGAAGTTATCGTTGGCAGACAGAAAAGAAGAAAAGAAATCACATGTATCATACATAACAGTCATGAGGGTTGCAAGCAAACTAGCCCTTAGAGAAAAGAGGGCCATGTTGGAAAATATAAATGAGCCAAGAAATAAGGAGACTTTGACAAAGAAGGAGTAAGAGATTGTATAATTGTATATCATCTGAACTGTTGTTTTCTGGCTGTTCCAAGGAAGGATGTCATATATAGAAAATGGCCCTCATTTTTTTTTTTTTTTTTTTTTTGTTACAGGGTCTCCCTGTAGTCTCAGCTAGCAGCTAGCCTGGAACTCAGTATGTAGACCAGGCAGGCTGGCCTTGAACTCACAGTGATCTGCTTGCCTCTGCCTCCCGAGTGCTGGGGTTAAAGGTGTGCACCACCCTGCTTGGCCTTTTTTAGTATCTTCATAGTGGAATAGATGAGGGGCCAGGCTTCAGTCTGAGTTTGGAGGCATGTGTTTGGTAAGACTTAAATGGTAAGAAGAGAAAAGCTTCTCAGAGGATTTTGATGCTTCTGCTTCCAGCCGAAACCAGGAAACTCAGAGGCAGCAAAAGTGAAAACAAGGAAAACGTTAATGGAAATTTTGAACCTAGAAAAGGTTTGATCCGAGTTTGGAAGGAAAGTCTGGGTTGGTTTACTGCTCCCAAGTGTTACTGCTATGATTTGCTGGCTTTTAATTTGTTTATTAGATTTAACTTATTTAATATCATTATGCTATGTTCTGACTTTTTGGGGTGGGCCCTCAAGCTTGGCAGAAGGCTTCAAGTCAGGAAGCCAGACTGCCCAGAATTTGTGTGTTGTAATAGCATGCTTCCTCTGCCGCAAATCAGCAGTTCTACTTGGGAGGGTTTTGCCAAGTATTGTGTGAATGATTTTCTCCATTACTTACATAGAAGGGTAACATTTTAATTAAAGCAACATGTATACATAATTTAATAAGTGCTTGCCAGAAGTGATTTTCTCTAATAAAAAATGATAGTAAATGCAGTTTTTATTCTAAATCACTTAGGGAATTATGAAATCCCTAAGCCTCAACCTCTATATATTTGGGTCTGTAGGGAACCCCACTTTCCATGAATTTGTGGACATTTAGCCTATCCAAAGTGGGCAAGACAAGCTCCTGGCTTTTACTGTGGGTTGGATTAAGGTTTGTGCACTGAACTCCCATCTCTTTTTCTCAAGGAGTAAGGCTTCTGAGAGTTTTTTCCTTAAAGGAGCCCAACTCTGCATTCAGGGGCCTTAGTAAGTTCTATGGTAACTCTGGACTTCTCTTTGGTATGAGGGATCCCCCCTGAATGCCCACTTATTTTATCTATACATGTTCCTTTAAGTCCATACCTAAGACAAAGCTGCTTACTACTCACTTTTTAGCCTAAAATAATGCATATTTAAGTTTCAGTTTGCAAATAACAGTAAGAGAAAACCTTCTTAATTGAATCCTTGGCTAACCTGATAAACCTCTTCAGGGGTCAAATTGTTTAACTGTGTAAAATCTAATCATATTGTCTATCCATTTAGTTGAATCATCTCAGAATTTACCATTTCCTTTCTGAACAGATCTTTAATTTTGACAGTAAGAAAGGCTGCATAACTATAGGATTTACATGATAGTTTTGATAACTATAAGCCTTGACCCTTGGTTAGGTGTTCAGATAACCCACACAAGTGTTAGGAAAACTAACTAGATGAGATTAAAGGATGTACATGTCTTATTAATAAGTAATTTAGTGAATTTTAGACAACTTGACTCTTCTAATATTTAACATTTGGTATAAAGTTTAATATGCACTAAATATTGGCTTTTTTTTCCTTTTCCTAGAGAGACATCTGCTGTATGGACGACCTGCTGTGCTTTATCGGACTAGATATGATATCTTATATCACACTGACTTTGAAAGTGGTTACAGTGAAATATTCTTAATGCCTCTCTGGACATCGTATACTATTTCCAAACAGGTTATTGAGAAAATTGGGGCTTATGCTCTTCATCCAATACTATATTATTTTGATTAATAGAATTTTACCTTAATTTTCCCCAGTACAAGAAACCCTATTGTATCTATTGCAAGATCTTGTTTGTTTTGTGTGTGTGTGCATGCATGTGTGTATGTGCATGCATGTATGTATGTGTGTCATGCACATATACCACGGCATGCCCATGGACATCAGAGGACAGTTTGCAGAGGTTAGTTCTCCCTTTCCACCATGTGAGTTCCAAGGATTGTATTAATCATCAGCCTTGGTGACAAGTGCCTTTTCCTGCTTTATTGTAAGATGTTCTGAACTAATCTTTATTCCACGTTCTAATCATCCCATGGTAGTATGCTAAGCATTGAAGAGAGGATCCTAAGTCTTACAGACTTTTTTAAAGTTGTTTAAAGTTTGCTTTACTAGTTACAGAAGACATCAAGCTTTGTTTGTCTACTTGCTTTAATAGATGTCAATTTTGGTGCAGTTTTGAGTTAGTAGCAGGATTTAGTGGAAAGTAGAAAGAATACTCAGATATAGCCATGCTCAGACTACCCCACTATCACCATGATACTTGTATTTTAATAAAAGGTTTTGTTGGAGTTTGGGTTCCATGATGAAATATGTACATATAGATCAGAGCTAGAAAAATTTACTTTGCAGTTGTATGATTTTAGTTTGCAAATATAAATGAAGGACGACCTTGGGTGATGGCCTGCAGGAACACTGTCCGTCTGCCTCATTTTTTGTGACTGGCGTGGAGCTGGCCGAGGAGGGCAGGCCGGCTGTCTGGCCCACAGGCCCTGGTATCTGCCTGTCTCTGCCTCCTCACACTAAGAGTGCAGGAGTGCCACAGCTGGTCTGGGTTTTTGTGTGAGTTCTGGCATTGAACTGAGGCCCTTGTGTTTCACAGGCTCTTTCCCCACTGAGCCATCTCCCCAGCCCGTGTCTGTTATTCTAAGGAGCGTGAGGGAGTTCAGTTGGTTGTTTTGTTTTTGAGATCTTGAGGGGTAATGCCAGCTCGCCTAGAACTTGCTATGTAAACCGGGCTGACCTTGAACTTTTAGGCAATTTTCTTGATGGCACCTCTTGAGTGCTGGGGTTATAGAACACCACCATGCCCAGATAAAGGTGGTTTTGTTTTTTGTTTTTTGTTTTTGTTTTTGTTTTTGTTTTTTGAGACAGAGTTTCACTATATAGCCCTGACTGGCCTGGAACTTGCTAAGTAGACCAGGCTGGTCTTGAACACATAGATGTGCATGCTGGAATTTGAAGCATGGGCCATCAAGCCCTGCCAGGGTATTAGTTTTTAAGTGATCTTCTTCAATAGTAGGAATTCCATTTTGTATATTGTTTAACTTAACACTTTGATAAAAGATTCTTCTGTTATAAACATAAGAGTTTGAAAATTACTGGTTTACTGTGTTTACAACAAAGGACTTTTAAAAATGAGTTGGAATATCAGATTATGAGTGAGGTTTTGGTTTGTGGTGCTCCTCATAAGTGGAAAATATAGTGGTCAACTGACCTTGTCTTGCAAGAGCATGACTGAATGTCTCTGACTCCCTGTGCAGGCTGAGGTCTCCATCATCCCAGAGCATTTGACCAACTGTGTTCGTCCTGATGTTCGTGTGTCTCCAGGGTTCAGTCAGAACTGTCTGGCTTACAAAAACGATAAGCAGATGTCATATGGATTTCTTTTTCCTCCTTGTAAGTTATAAAGTGTCAGGTTCTGATCAGTGTGTGTGTGTGTGTGTGTGTGTGTGTGTGTGTGTGTGTGTGTGTGTGTGTGTGTGTATGTGTACACCTGTGTATAGATCTGTGTCTGTGTATCTGTCTCTGTCTGTGTGTATCTCTATTTGTGTGTCTGTATGTCTCTTTGTATGTCTGTGTAAACTCTGGGGTCTTGAGTGTGAAACTGGGTTCTTGAGTGTGAAACTCTGATCACAATTTTAGTGTTTCAGACCAAGATTCTTTAAAAGGGAGCCCCCCCCAAAAGACCAGTTTTCAAAATCCAGCTCTCTAGGAGAAATCTAAGTACAGGTGAAACTTATTTTCCCTCTTCACATTGTTAAATGACAATCTAAAAGTCAAATAGTAAGTCGTTAAGACATTAGTCTTGGGGCTGGAGAGATGGCCAGGAGTTAAGAGCACTGGCTGCTCTTGCAGAGGACCCAGGTTTGTTTCCCAAACCCACAGGGCAGCTAACAACCATCTGAAACTCCAGTTACAGGACATCTAACATCCTTTTTCTGACTTTCTTGAGCATTGCATGACACGAGTGTACTTATATACAAGCAGACAATATACTCATACACATAAAAAATAAAATATTTTTTAAAGATATTAGTTCTTTAACTTTTTCATTTGTCACTGTCATGCATTTATATAATGAATTTTAACAATTTCGCCCCCCGTATTCCCCATTCCCCTCCTTGTCCACTGGGGCCTTTCTTTTCAAGGTGTGCCTCCCATTTCATGTCTTCGTTTTGTGTGTGGCCCACTGAATTTAATGAGTTACTTTCCTGAACGTGGGTGGGAAGCTATTTAGTGGAGCAGTCCTGTAGAGGTGATTTCCTAAAAATAATTATGCGTTATTAACTTAATGACATTTTTAAAGAGTCTGAGTTATAACAATGAAATCAAGGAACTGATAGAGTCCAGAACTAGGAAGGAAGACAAGGGTTGTAAATACTTCTGAGAGCTCTCGAGGAAAGAAGAGTGGCTGAGGGCAAGTGAAGTGGGAAATGTGTAGAAATGAAAGGGTAGATGGGTTCACTATGCTCTTCAGGTCCGTCTACAAAGCTTCCTCTGTTGACGTAGATTTTGGTAAGCAATGTGTACTATTTATTTTCCCAACGTTTAGATCTGAGCTCTTCCCCAGAAGCTAAATATGATGCATTCCTTGTAACCAACATGGTTCCAATGTATCCTGCCTTCAAACGTAAGTCCAATATTTACCTAATAAGCAGTTACTTAAGAAAATAAATATTTTTAAATTTACCACTTACCCATTTTTACCTCTATGTTGATTATAATAATACTTTGCAAGTGTTTTTTGCTTTTATAACTTTCGAAGACCTTTCATGTAATTTTTCTATGGATGACCAGCCTGTGAGGGAAGCTGCTGTGTCCTTTGACCTTGTTCATAATTAAGAAACCGAAGTCACAAGAAGTGACCCAGGCCACAAGTGGAGGAAGCTGAACTAAATCAAGCCTGTATTTTTCTTTTCACCTGCAGTGGTTTCTAGTTCGATGCTCATTATTTTTATGATTGAGTCTTGACTGAATTTTAGAAGTCACATGACACTTTACATATGTGTTTGCTCACTTTGTCAGCAAAAGCTGACACCTAAAAGGGGCACCTTTTTCATTAAGTGTGCTCATATGCTCTGAATGTAAGCCCTAAGGACCAGAAGGAGATTATGGAGTCTTTTAGTTTATCAAAGTATTAATTTCAGATAGTTTGAGGGCCATCGTCATTTTAGCTCCTATGAACGCTATTTGTTCATAAGTATTTGGGGATGGTAGTGATTCTGTATTAGTCATACTGTATTAGAACCATAAACCTTGGCCCTTCAAACCAAGTTCTAGTGCCTAGTACCTGCAACGTGACCATAAAAATACATCGATGCTTTTGTTTTTAAAATTTGACAGGTTAGCCAGTTGTGGTGGCACACACCTTTAATCCCAGATCTCAGGAGGCAGAGGCAGGCAGATCTCTGTGAGTTCAAGGCCAGCCTGGTCTACACAGTGAGTTCCAGGCCAGCTGTCTCAAAAACACCAAAAAAAAAAAAAAAATTGAGAGGTCCCCCCACCCCCAGTACTGGGCATTGAACTCAGGGCTTCACACAAGCTTCACAAGTAGTCTACCACTTAGCTATATCATCAGCCACACCATCCTCTTTTTGAGACCAAGTTTCATGTAGCCCAGGCTGGCCTTTAATTTGTTGAGAAAAAACTTGGACTTCCAGTCCTCCCAGCTTTGCCTCAAGCTGGTACTGCAGTTGTAGGCCAGCATACCTAGTTAATGTGATGCTGAGAAGGAAGCCCAGGGCACTGTGGGCAGTAGGCAAACATTCTACCAACCGAGCTACATCCTTAGCCCCCAAATTCAAGAAAATTTATTGCCTGACTTCTAAAGCTTTTATGGATCTAAGACTTAATTGAGTAAAAGCTGAAAAATTCTATTTTTATATTTATCATAAAAAATAATTTTGTCTATCTATTGTCTATCTATCTATCTATCTATCTATCTATCTATCTATCTATCTATCTGTCTATCTATGCAGACATCAGGAAAGAATTCTATAGCATCTACCTGTTTTTACTTCATTCACAGTGAACAGATCTTTTTGCTGACAAGACAGTTGCTATATTACCAGGTAAAGAAAGATTAGGCTATTTTCTAGGTCCCTCAGAGCTGAATTAGACTCTCAAAATAGGAATGAGTGATTACGTCAGCTACAGTGAACTGACCCATACAATTTAGAGGAAAAGAATGTTTATTCCACATCCTGGCTAATAAATGAAGATTATTCAAACAAATCAGTAAATCTGAGGATCTGTTCCTTGAGAGTAAAATATTCATTTTTTCATGTTAAAACATTTTCATTGTATAAGTAGTATATGGTACGACTTTTATCACAGTCTTGTATGGAATACAGTTTCTCATTTTAATTGCCTCAAATTGGCGACTTTTCGGTTCTTTAATTCTTTTTTTTTTATTTTAAAAAAAAATTTTTCTTTATTTTTATTTTTGTATGTGTATGAATGTATTGTCTGCATGCAGGTCTGTGCACCCGTGTCGTGCAATGCCGCGGAGGTCAGAAGAGGGTCTCGGATTCCCCTGGAACTGGAGTTCTCCTGGAATTGGAGTTACAGACGATTCTTAGCCGCCATGTGGGTGCTGGGGATCGAACCCGGGTCCTCTGCAAGAGCGTCGGTGCTCTTAACTGCTAGGCTATTTCTCCAGCCCCGGTTTCTTTATTCTTTATTGAAGCTTTTTGACCAACTAGTAATAAAGGAAACTCACGGTACCATCCTGAAGCTGGTGTGGCTAAGGCCTTTCACAGAGAACGCCCTGTCTTCCTCCCCAGGAGAATGGTTTCTCACAAGCCACGCTTCTGTTTCTGTGGATTGGCTTTTGACTCTTGTCCCGGTGGTCTTTCCTCTCCTCTGCTCCCCTCTCTCTGCTTGAGCTGCCATTTTCTCTTTCTTTCAGTGTCTCTATTCTTTCTTTAGTATAAATAACCATTGGTGCTGGGCTCTGTGGTCTGCTCTGCCGTTTTATTCAGAGTAGACTATCAGAAGTTCTGGAAAGCATTAGAAGCACTGGAGAAAAATGAGCAGGACTTTTTAGTGAGGGAAGGAAGGCAGTGGGAACAGCCTGAGCCTCACAGCCCATGTGTAGAACAGAGCATAGTGAGCTGGGCCTGACCCTGAGAACCAGCTCATTGCCGGCCTTTACTGTCCTCTCTCATTCCCGTCTTCTGCCATTTTCCCTTTTGATTTCAGTCTTTTCATGCTCCTCTGCTGCGCCATCCTACAAAGTGGAGCTGGGTGGACAAGGAAATCCTCTGTAGCAGGTGATCTTGAAGATGAGAAATGAATAGTAGAGGAGGAACCAGACATACACTGACCAGCGGATGAATTTGCCAGGCACAAGGGATTGCAGATACAGACTCATAGACTGGGACAAACTTGGCAAGGTTGCAGGACAGGGAGAGAAAGCCACGCCTCTGAGTAGGAGAGAGAAAGGAAGGAAAAGCCGTAGAGGTTGGAACAGACTGTTGAATGGGAATCAATTTTTATTATAATAAGGAATTATCTGGAGTATCAGAAATAGACACTGGACATGTCTCTCTCTCTCTCTCTCTCTCTCTCTCTCTCTCTCTCTCTGTGTGTGTGTGTGTGTGTGTGTGTGTACAATCAGATTTGTAGTGCAGAAGTATCCACATAGCTGTTACATGGAACATGGGCTACAGGGAAGTAAGCACTTCGCACAGGGAGCCCGGAACATGGAGTTCTTTTCAGATAGGATGGCAAGCAGCAGGCACACAGCTCAGGGACTGGATCGGGTTTTGGAGAGAGTGCTGACAGCCTTTGTTCATACTGGAATGAAGGAAAATCAGGGGTAGCTCCTAGGACATGAGTGAGTGTGAGAGCCATTAGCTATGAACGAGAGGGCCAGGGGCAGGGTGGGACTGAGAAGGAACAGAAAGAATTCCGTTTGGGTAATGTCCAGTGTTCAGGTAGATGATGGGAGGGTGGGAGTTGTCTAGAGCTCCATGGGGAAGACGGGGTTGAAGACAAACTCAGGCGCCTTGCTTTCATTTCCGTAGAAACCCCGCACTTCCTCTTCTGCTCTTACCGCCTTGTGTCTGGCCTGTTCTACCTCCACTTCTTTGCCTAGGAAACACCTGCTCATCCAGCCTTCAAATTCCAGCTCATTAACCTCTGCTGGGAACCCTTTCCTGACCTTCTGGACCAAGCTTCCTGACCGCCTCCTCAGCATTGCCTCCTAGTGCTTATCTTTCCTTCTGCTAGTTCATAGTGAAAAACATGGAGAACATGCTTCAGAAACAGGTTCTGATGAATCATAGCACGTCTTGGCTCATGACATCAGTGTTTGTAGAATGCATTCTGCAGAGTTTGTCTGAAATGAGTGTTTCTATTAATGAAGAATTGATTTTGTCTTTGCACAGGTGTCTGGACTTACTTCCAGAGGGTTTTGGTGAAGAAATATGCTTCAGAAAGAAATGGAGTTAATGTGATAAGTGGACCAATTTTTGACTATAATTATGATGGCTTACATGACATAGAGGATGAAATCAAACAGTGAGCTTTTTATTTCCACTTGTGTGTGACATCTAAATTCTAAGACATCACTCAAGGGCATTTTTCAAATATTCATGTGCTAGAAAAGATTTCATACCCTTAATTTTTTTCATTGAATCTCATTTAAAAAATCTTTAGTTGTTTTGGATCTTTGATTTAATGTGGTATTGGTGGTTGGAGATGAATTTTGAATTTTTTGGTAAATAGATACAATTTTCCATTCCATGGTAGAAAAATATATCAAAAATATTTTTGATATTATCATTTATCCTTCAACAACTCTCTAATGGAAAACTATGATTTCTATTTATCTCCATTATTTTGGTAGGCGTTTAGAATCTCATCTATTTTCTTTTTTTTTAATTTTTATTTTATTTTTGTATGTGTATGAATGTGCTGTCTGCATGTAGGTTTGTGCACCCGTGTCATGCAATGGCGCAGAGGTTCAGAAGAGGGTCTCGGATTCCCCTGGAACTGGAGTTCTCCTGGAATTGGAGTTACAGATGGTTCTCAGCTGCCATGTGGGTGCTGGGGATTGAACACAGGTCCTCTGCAAGAGCAGTCAGTGCTCTTAACTGCTAGGCTATCTCTCCAGCCCCTCGTCTATTTTCTAAGTCCATATGCCTCTTTAGGAAGTTGCCTATGGACTTTGGCTGGATCCAATTGTTGGTCTCTCTTTGGTATTACTTGATATAAGAAGATAAAGAAAACACTGTGCTTACAAGGAATGTAAGCACAGTGCTCTTAAATGTACATGAAATAATCAGGGAACAGCATAGTGTATGAGGGCTTTAAATACTATAGATATTTAGAGAATAAAATGTTATTTTAAAATACAGATAATTGATAGAATAGCAGTTATCTTACTCCTATCTCAGTAATTGATAAGATAAATTTCATCTTAATTATACATTTCCTTGTTGGTCACTGTAATACTTTTTAGTCAAAACTAAGTTACTAGTTCAGTCATAATCTTAATATGTGGGAAATGATTAAAATTAAGATAATAGAAAGCCAGTTGAGAAACTGTACATTTCTGCATTATGCTCAAGGAGAGAAAAAAATAGCACTGGGCCAACCCTTTACTCTTAGTTCCCAGTACCTCCTCTGGAAAATGAGTGCTTGTACAAGTTCAGGGTATCATTGTAGATGGAGTCTCCTAAGGTCAGTGTATTAGTTTCTTTTCTGCTTTTGTGACAAAAATACTGACCAAAGCTACTTATAGAAGGAAGAGTCTGTTTAGCTTACAGTTCCAAGGGGCATGAGTTCATCATGGCAGTGAGGCATGGAGGCAGAGCAGAAAACTGAATGCTTACATCTTCAAACAGGCACAGGAAGCAGAGAGTGACTAGAAATCTGGCAAGGCTTAAGATCCCTCAAAGCCCCTAGAGATATACTTCCTCCAGCAAGGCCACACCTCCTACAGCCTCCCCAAATAGCACCACCAACTGGGGACAAAATGTCTAAATACTTGTAGCCTGTGGGGTACATTCTCATCAAACCACCACATTCCACTCCCTGACCCCTTTAGGCTCATGACCCTATAAAATGCAAATTGCATTTACTCCACCTTCAAAAGCCCCCATAGTCTTTACCAGTCTCAATATTATTAAAAGTCCAGAGTCCAAAGTCTCTTCTGAGACTCAAAGCAATTTCTTAATGTGTCCCTGTAAAATCAAAAGACAGCTAGGCATGGTGGCGCACACCTTTAATCCTAGCACTTGGGAGGCAGAGGCAGACGGATCTCTGTGAGTTCAAAGCCAGCCTGGTCTACATAGAGAGCTCCAGGCCAGCTGGGACTAAGAGCGAGACCCTGTCTCAAAAAGATCAAAAAAAAAAAAAATCAAAAGACAAATTACATACCTCCAACATACAATGGAACTGAATACACATTCCCATTCCAAAAGGGAGGAAATAGACCTGCCAAAATAAGACTGAAAACCGAGGAGAAAACACCAAATCCAGGAGCTCCATGTGCAACTTCTGGAACTTTACTTCCAAAGGGCTTAGGCGGCTTAGCCCCTCCGACCTCTCTTGACTGGTACTGCTCCCTGTATGCAGCTCTGCTCGGCAGACGTCTCATGGCTCTTATCTCCAACAGCGTACTCGGGTCTCTGCTGACAACTAGGTTTCACCTTTGGAGTCTTCCTTCTTTATACAAGGGTGACCAGCTGCATACAGCCTGGCTTTGCCAGTTCTCTGAAGCTGTGAAGGAAGACACGATGACCCCTTCCCTCTTGCCTCTTTCATGCCTTTAAATTCAGCACCAAGTTTGGCTGACTGGCTTGGGGTAGACTCTGGCCTGCTTCATCCATAATACCTGAAGCATTCTATGCTGTGGTTTTCTTTTCTTTCTTTCTTTCTTTTTTCTTTTCTTTTTTGGTCTTTTTGAGACAGGGTCTCCCTTCAGTCCCAGATGGCCTGGAGCTCACTCTGTAGACCAGGCTGGCCTTGAACTCACAGAAATCTGCCTGCTTCTGCCTCCCAAGTGCTGGGATTAAAGGCGTGTACCACCACCTCCAGCTGCTGTGTTTTTCTAGGGGTAGAAAACCCCTCCAGTGTTTTCCTTGCACAAGTTGGAGGTTTAGTTGGGTGTGGACTTGCCCTGAAGGGACTTTTTCCAGTGTTTAAGTGTTAAGTGTACAAATCTCTTTGCTTCTCCTTAAGGGTTCTAACCTCTTTATCAAAAGGAGCCTATCTTTCAACATATGCCTTAGCTCCAACATTAATCTTCCTAGTGTGCTTTTTCAATCCAAACTGTATATTCTGCATTTCTTTCTGCCCCATTTGCTCAATTTCACTGTAGAGCTGCATAATATTCCACCACTAATAGCAATGCCACCATTTCTACAATAGGCTGTCTTAAAATTTCCTCCACCAAAGAAATTAGTCTTTTCAACTTAGCCTCAGGCAAGCTCTTAGTCTGTGGGTAGACTCTAGCCAGATGCTGCCCAAACATCCCAGTTGTTGCTTAGATCTCTATTTCCCTCTGGAACTATTTTTCTCTCAGCACTGTTGGCTCCTAGTAGAACATTTTCATAAGCTCTGCTTACAGCATTCAGCTACTTTTCTAGTCCAACTTCTAAAGTCTTCCACATTCCTCTCCAGACCCATATGGTCAGGTTCTTCACAGCCAACACCAGACTCTTGGTACCAACTTCAGTATTAGTTCCCTTTCTCTTGCCATGAAAAAAACACTGACCAAAGCAACTTATAGAAGGAAGAGTTTATTTAGCTTAATGGTTCTAGAGGGCCAAGAGTCTATTATGGCAGGGAGGTTGTAGCAGAGAAGAAAGCTGAGCACTCACATCTTCAAGCAAGCACAGGAAACAGAGACTGGATATCTTAAGAACCTACAAAGTAAAAAAAAGGAACCTACAAAGTGGCTGGGCGTGGTGGTGGTGCATGCCTTTAATCCGCGCACTTGGGAGGCAGAGGCAGGCGGATCTCTGTGAGTTCAAGTCCAGTTTGGTCTACAGAGCAAGTTCCAGGTCAGCTGGGGCCACGGGGAGACCCTGTCTCAAAAACACCAAAAAAAGAAAGAAAGAAAGAAAGAAAGGAAGAAAGAAAGAAAGAAAGAACCCTCAAAACTCACCGCCATTGATATGCATACCCCAGTAAGGCCACATCTTGTAAGGCCTCCAAAAACAGTGCCACCAACTGGGGACAAAATGTCCAAATACTTGGAACCTATGGGAGGGACATTCTTTTTAAAAAAATTTTAATTTATTTTTTATGTGTATGAATGTACTGTCTGCATGTAGGTTTGTGCACCTGTGTCATGCAGTGCTGCGGAGGTCAGAAGAGGGTGTCAGATTCCCCTGGAACTGGAGTTAAAGACAGTTCTCAGCCGCCATGTGGGTGCTGGGGATCAAACCTGGGTCCTCTGTAAGACCAGTCAGCACTCTTAACCACTAGGCTATCTCTCCAGCCCAGGGAAGGACATTCTTATTCAAACCACCATGCCCGGCATCTCATAACACTGGTCTAATTACTAACAGCTATCAAAGTCATCTTAATGAAACAGGGGTCTAATGCTGACACTTCACATCACAGAGACCTTCAGCGGAGGTCTAATATGGAGGTTAGCCTCTAACCTCCATATCCTGGCGCTCACAACCCACCATCATTTGTCTTTTATTGACTCTTTTGGCTTTTGTACTATGATATCATTGTAGTTACCATTTCCTACCTCCAATTCTTCCGTTCTTCCAGGTAGAGAGAAGTAGATTCCAGGCAGAAGGAATGGCATGATCAGAGATGTAGATGTGGGCTAGCACTGAGAAGTTAAAAATGACTCAGTTAACTGGGAACTGATTTGAGTGTCTTAGATGGTAGTCGTGGATGGCCATTTTAAAACGAGAGCTCTGATGTGTCTTGTGACTTCACTTCCTCGTTAGATATGTGGACGGCGGCTCCATTCCCGTCCCCACTCACTACTACAGCATCATCACCAGCTGCCTGGACTTCACCCAGCCTGCTGACAAGTGTGATGGCCCTCTCTCCGTGTCTTCTTTCATCCTCCCTCACCGGTCTGACAATGATGAGAGCTGTAACGTAAGTTGAGGGACAGAGACCGTCATGATATGCTTTTGTACCAAGTCTTGTTTCTTAACCTATATACCCATCATTGAACCAGCGTACTTGTATTATAAACCATTCATTCTTCCAACCAAATGGAAAGCAGAAAAGACCCAAGTAGAACTTCATTTAACATATAGGGATCTAGTATTCTATAATAATAGATTTTTATTTTTCACTCTACATATGTGTGTACATACATATAACATAGTTCTACTTATGTGTTCAATTTTAGCAAATTATAAAGTGTCCAAATGTTTTTAGCTTCACAAAAGGATATATATTTTATATATCAAAAGAAAGTAAGGCCAGGCCTAGTGTTGCATACCTTTCACTCCAGCACCTAGGAGGCAGAGGTAGGCAGAGCTCTGTGAGATAGAGGCCAGCCTGGTCTATATAGCAAATTCCAGGGCAGCTAGAGCTATAAGGAGATGATCCTGACTCAAAGAAAACAAAACAAACAAACAAAAAAAGAAAACAAAACAGAAAACAAAAGAAGAACATAGTAAAATTATGATAAATTTAGAATAAGAATTTAAAGGAGCTTATTGGGCTAATTGTTCTGCTTTTGTGGGTGTTTGAAAATATCCACAATAAAAGCTTTTTAAACACACGCACACATACGCTTCTTAGTCAAGTTATTTTTGCTGCAAGTTATAGGCAATTGTAAAAGTCACCTTCTAGCATACATGACTTCTGACTCACTTCATCTCACATGTAGACAGCTGGGCGGCTGGATGGCACTAATGAAAAAGCAGGAGGACAGGAAAGGAGCCATGTTGTGTGTATTGCTTCTCTGCTCAGGGACAAAGAACGTAATCTCTTTAAGTAACTTTAATTTGGTGGAAACTCCTTGCTGGAAGATTGAGTTTAGAAGTAATAATCGGTATGCTTTCATTTCACTTATTAGAAGAATCAGGTGTGGAATCTATA
This sequence comes from Rhizomys pruinosus, assembly GCA_009823505.1. Classification (NCBI taxonomy): domain Eukaryota; kingdom Metazoa; phylum Chordata; class Mammalia; order Rodentia; family Spalacidae; genus Rhizomys; species Rhizomys pruinosus. The sequence continues at coordinate 96,613 of VZQC01006141.1, read as the reverse complement.
GAAGGCAACTTTTAGTCAATAAGTTATACTCTTCCTAAATTGTATAAGATGTACAAGAAACAACAGTGTCAACCACAGCCATGACTCCTAGGTAGCCTACAGTATGAGGCCACAAATAAAAAAAGGTATAGAAATTGCTACATTAAAAGGCAAACAGTTGCTTCAACCAAGATCATCAGCTTCATGGGCTGTGGTGACCATTGAATAGTGGCTGTATTCTGGATGAAGGGTTAGGGCAACAACTGTTCAAAACAAAATAAAGACTGCTGAAAAAAAAAAAACCCAGAAATTTGAACTATGGTATAGAATGCTAGTTACAACTGTCTACAGTATTGAATTTGAGGACAGTCTTGGGTGATAATGTTTTACACTTGCTCTTAGCCAAATGGCTGAGGAGAGATGGACAAAATGATTTTAAAAATTACTTGGGGGAAAAGAGAGCTGGCTCAGTAATTATGAGCACTGGCTGCTCTTGCAGAGGACCCAGGTTTGGTTCCCAGCACCCATATGGAGGATCTGATGCCCTCTTCTGACCTTTGTGGGCATTGCATGACTGGGACACTTACATATATGCAGACAAATCGCTCATACACATAAAATAAAAATAAATAAATAAATTTTAAAAATTGCTTGGAATAAATATTTCAAAACTATAACAGTGATAATATTAAAACTAGCTATAGAAGCTGCAGTAGTAATTGGTACCATTTGCTGAGTACATTCTATTATCCAAGTATTGTACAGTTCCTCTCTATATATTATTTGTCATCCGATTGCCTTGTAAGGCCTCTCTTTCTTTCTCCTGTCTTTTTGTTAACTGTTCAGAAACCAATATTTAATAGTAGAGGAAAAACCATTCCCCAATGACTAAGTTAGTCAGTGGGATAGCAGAACTTTGAATTCCACAGATATTTACCAAATATCTATATAGAACTTTGGGAGTTTTTCCTCTTGTGCAAGAACTAGATAATCAAGAAAAAAAAAGTTTAATCAGAAGAGCAACATTTTAGGCTTTGCTTTCAGGAGATGAATTGAGTTGGAGGATGTCAAGCATGATCAGGAGGCACTGGCAAGATTTGTAGGCATGAGGTCACAGAACTCCACCTGGGTGTGGTTCTTAGAAACTTTAAAGGATTGCTATGAGGTAGGAGGACTGTAGCCAAAGGCTTACAGGGACCCTAAACATGGTTGGAAGGAGGAAATGTCAGGGAGATCTGAAAGTGAAAGATGAACTACCATCAGTTTATTGAGTTGACTTTAGTTTATGACCACAGGGGAGCTGAGGGTGTCCCAGGAAATGTAACAGCCCTGTGTAACATTGCTCTGACTCCTTTGGCAAGGCTTCAGTTCCACTAAAAAAACCATTATGAGGTAAACCAAACACATACAAAATGAAGTTCAAAATTGTCTTGAAATTTTCAGACACATATTTTTAGTGAATCTTTGTGCATTTACCCCAAAGTACCTTCTCCCACCAGACTTCATACATTCTGTCATGTATGTTAAGGCTGATCCAGTCAAGTTTGGCTCCCCATTTGTCCCTCCATGTAAACTCATCCACTGGAGCCTGTTCAACCTATCTACTGTCTACTACCACTCCCTTAAAGAAGACCAACTCTCCCTCATTCAGCAGTTATCACAAACCAAACAAAAACCCAGCATAGAACAAGAAGCCACAACCTCAGCCCTGAAATTTTAAGATAAAGGAAAGGTTACATAGACATTTATACACATTAGACCATTAAGGTGCATCTCAATTCCTCATATTCCTTAGTCATTGTGGGGATCTGGTGATGGTGGGTTTGAAAGATGGGGGATGGTGTGTGAATGTGATCAAATGCATTATATAAATTCTCAAAGAATTGATACAAATATTTTAAAACAACCTACTATAAAACAGTTCCAGGTTTGTCACCTGGAAAATGAAATCCATACCGCTGTGTCCACAAGGCACGGATGATCTTCTTCTGCCTATTTTTTTTTTTTCTGTCCCATCCTTCTTGCTTTGGTCCATGTGTACTTTTCAAACTGGCTTTTATTAGTTTTGCATCTTATTCTACAGTCTCCATCAGTAATACCTTTTGTGGACTGTCAGTTAATCAAGGCTAAAGCTATTTTCTTCACATGTAGCATGTCCTGTATTGCAAAAAGACAGATTGGAGACAAGATTTTAGCCTGTGAGAAGCAGAAGAGAATATTCCTTCAATGAAACTGGCAATTCATTTCTCAAGAAAAGAAGGAGCAAGAGACAGATTTTTCCTTCTTGAATTCTTATAATTCCAGTTTGTCATGCTTTTGAATTTGGAGAAATCTTTTCGCCTCTGTCCACATATTCATATAATTGCATTTACAAAGGAAAAACTGGGCTCACTGACCATTGAAAAGTTCAACAAATGAGCAAATATGAAAAGTCTTCCAAAATACAACCTCAGGCTTATTCTGCTTAGTCTGAGGGGGTCTTGACCCATCAGGAGACCTCCTACTTTGTTAATTATATGGTCCGGCTGAGGACTGGTCAGTCACACTGTGGGTAGTGCTAAATTTAGGTTTCATTTTTCTGTGAGCTGCAGAGACCTTGGTTAGGTTTTAGGAGGGTGGGGTATGGAGGGCCCAAGTCCTTACTTCTCCAGCCTGCAAAACCATTCCTTCCCTGGTCTTCACTTTGCCAGGGACAGCAAGGCACTGGTTTCCTGAACCAACAAGCCATGGCACCTATTTAGACCTGGCACAAGATGCTGTCACTTTTTGTCCAGGTCTGTGTGGGTTGGAGCTTTCTGAGAAAACCTTTGCAGGTTCTTGGGCTTTGGTGGCTGGTGCAATGAGATCACTAGAGGTCAAGAGTTGGGTGAGGGTGATCTGAGCATTCTCAGCCCTGGGACATTCAGGGCCCCCAAGACTTCCCTTAAAGACTCTCACTGGCACACTAGGGAACACAGTCACTTGTAAAAGCCCTGCTGCTCCTAGCTGTGAATGAACACTTCATTTTTTTATTTTTTAAATTTTTTTTATTTATTATTTTTTATGTGTATGAGTGTACTGTCTGCATGTACACCGTGGAGGTCAGAAGAGGGCGTCAGATTCCCCTGGAACTGGAGTTAAAGACAATTCGTAGCTGCCATGTCCTAGGACTTTCCGCTCTTACTCTCTACCCCATTCCCTCAGTGTTCGGCCAAAATGAAATATTTTTGAGATGCAAGGACTGCCTCATCTGAATTGCCTCTTAGTTTCAAGTTAGACTTTAAGTAAATTGCTTGATGTGTAACATCTGAATATTTTCAACCTGGAATTTGTGCTCAGAAGGCCATTTTTTTTTTTTTGTATGTGTATGAATGTATTGTTTGCATGCAGGTCTGTGCACCCGTGTCGTGCAATGCCGCGGAGGTCAGAAGAGGGTCTCAGATTCCCCTGGAACGGATTTTCTCTGGAATTGGATGTACAGACGGTTCTTAGCCGCCATGTGGGGTGCTGGGGAGTCGAACCCGGGTCCTCTGCAAGAGCGGTCGGTGCTCTTAACGCTGGGGCTATCCTCCAGCCCCACAGCAAGGCCCAATTTTTTATAAACATCTAAGCCGAGAGGATTTCCTTCCTTTACTTCCACCATGTTTCTGTACCTTCGCCTCCTTTTAATTGTTTCTACCTTCCAGCAAGCTGCTGAGGTAAGCCTTAGTGCATGTGAATTAGTGAAGAAATGAGCTTTAGGGAGCCTTCACCACGATGCCCCACAGCCAGGAAGCTGGAGCCACATCCTAACTCAGACTTCTGCAGCCCCAAGTGCCATATGTATCAACTGACCTGCTTCAAGCTGAATTCACTATCAAATATTAATTTGTTGCAATATAATAGAAGGTATAGTTGATACCATGGGTTCTTCTGAGCAATCTTGGAATACACAATTTTGTGTATTAGGCAGCAGCTCTTTGCTTATTTTGGGAAGCAGATAGAACATTCCAAATGAAGTGTGATCTGAGTTCAAGCCTGCATTTGACAACTGAGAAGAGAAACAAATGACCTGAATCTGCAAGGGTCAGTGGTTTTCCTAATTTTGAGAACAGCGTCTTCTCACACCACAAGTCTCATTTATTTGCTACAGCTAATTGCTGTTGAAAATATTTATAGCCAAGGGGCAGGTATTTGTGGTGCCTTCCTGACAGGAATTCAGTAGAGAGAAGGGAAGGGGAGGCAGGCACATGTTTTGGCACTGTGGGCAGCAGTGTATAAAATGACCATTTAAATAAACTCTTCCAGAAATTCTGATTTCTTCGTTTCCCTTGCAGAGCTCAGAGGATGAGTCGAAATGGGCAGAAGAGCTCTTGAAGATGCATACAGCTCGGGTCAGGGACATTGAACATCTCACTGGTCTGGATTTCTTCCGGAAGACCAGCCGTAGCTATCCTGAAATTCTGACACTCAAGACTTACCTGCATACGTATGAGAGCGAGATTTAACTTTCTGAGAATGTGCAGGGCAGTCTTATCAACTGGTGTATATTTTTATATTGTGTTTGTATTTATTAATTTGAAACCAGGACATTAAAAAACACTTAGTATTCTAATCCTGTGCCAAATCTGACATATTAAGCCTGAATGACTCCGCTATTTTTCCTCTAATGCTTGATTAAGACAGTCTTGTGTTCCAAGTAGAGCTTGTAATAAATACTGCAGCTTGAGTTCCTGGTAGAAGTTTCTAAATGGTGCTGCAGATTGGATATTTGCACTGAGGAAATATTAATTTTCCAGTGTACAGTTGCCACATTTAGTTCTATATTGCATCAAAATACTGATTTTTGTAAAGTTGCATTCATCTGCTGTTAACTAAGACAGCCGTATTTAAGCCTTATAGACCAATCTTAAATATAATAAATCACACATCCAGTTTTTCTCTAGTTCTGCTTGGCCTTTGTTTCACATATAAATTCTAGGGGGAGTTTGCTTCAGGTTATACATGCATGTGAGGTACATAATTCTTTTTTTAGTTTTTGAAATATTTTTTTTTATGTGTATGAGTGTATTGCCTGCATGTATGTAAGTGCACCCATGTCGTGCAATGCCCACAGAGGTCAGAAGATGGCGTTACATTCCCCAGGAACTAGAGTTATGGACAGTTGTTAACCATCATGTGGGTGCTGGGAATTGAACCTATGCAAGAGCAGCCAATGCTCTTAACCCCTGAGCCATCTCTCCAGCCTGAGGGACACACTTCTTATACTCAGTCCCTTGCTTCCTTGATATTTAAATATGTAATGCTATTGGGAAATCAGAGAGGCAAAGGAAAAAGGAATCAGAGGGGGAAATGAGATATCCTTTCCTAACCTAACTTTTTAAAATATTTTGAAATTTGGGAGAATAGTCTCTTTTGATTGAGTTGGTTCAAAACTAAATAGTAAATTCAACTTCAGTTGTATTAAGGGGTTAAGGATATAGTTTCATTGGTTGAACATAAGCCAGGCCCTGTGTTTAGTTCCCAGTCTGTACCATAAAATCGCTGTATTAAGCATACATTTTTTTTTATTTCTGTATGTGTATGAATGTACTGTCTGCATGCAAGTGTGTGCACCCATGTTGTGCAATGCCTCGGAGGTCAGAAGAGGGTCTCGGATTCCCCTGGAGCTGGAGTTCTCCTGGAATTGGAGTTTCAGACGGTTCTCAGCCACCATGTGGGTGCTGGGAATCGAACCCGGGTCCTCTGCAAGAGCGGTCGGCGCTCTTAACCGCTAGGCCATCTCTCCAGCCCCAAGCATACATTTTATAAAAGACATCATCCTAACAACCACGGAGTATGTAAAGAGAAATAAGACACCAAGTTGAAGTATGGACATAAACATGCCATCTCCCACTCAAGATGGAGAATAATGATGCTGTCCCAGGTGACTTTTCTGTTGCTGTAATAAACACCAGGACCAAAAGCAGCTTGGGAAGAAAGGATTTCTTTTAGTTTACAGGTTACAGCCAGAGCAAGAGCTCAAGGAAGAAACCGAAGCAAAGACGGAGGAATGTGGCTCATTGGCTTGCTCTCTCTGGCTCATGCCCAGCCTGCTTTCTTATACAACCCAGGACCACCTTCCTAGGAGAGACACTGCCCGCAGTGGGCTGGGCCCTCCTTTGTCAATTAATAGTCAAGAAAAATGTCTCACACACATCTCACAGGCCAGTCTGATGGAGGAACTTCCCCAGTTGAGGGTCCCTCTTTCCAGGTGTGACAAGTTGACAACCAAGATTAGCCAATTACAAAAATGCCACAAGAGCTAGATATAGTCCAGGACAACGAAAGAACCTGGGTGGCATATGAGGAGCTGCAGAAGTGCAGAGTTAGGGTTTTAGATAATAATGATCCACGGTGTGAAGAAGTCGTTAAAGATTTTGGAGAAATGTTTAGCATGGAGAAAGACTGTATTTGCCATATTAGTGTTGAAAAGAATATTGTTACATTTTTAAAGACTGTCAACCTTTTTTTAAATAGAAGCACATGGCTTTATTTCCTTTGTTAATGATCAGTTTCTCCTTTTATAATAGCCGAGATGGTATATTAGTTACTTTTTTGCTTCCTCTAGCAAGACTACACTTCCTAAAGATTCCATAACCTCCCCAAACAGCCCCACCAACTGGGAACCACATACCAAGTGTTCAAATGCTTGAGCCTATGGGCACATTTCTCATTCAAATTTCCATAGATTTAAAAAGACAAATTATAAATTTTCCTTTAAAATGCATAAAGTTGTGAAGGAAAACAGTGTCAAAAAACCAATACATTGAAAGATCATATATTGGGAATGTGTGAAAATTCAGAGGTGGTAAGAGAAATATTGCCAGTAGAAACATGACCATAGATCTACGTTGGAAGAAAAGGTTATGGTCTTGCTACCTTAGCTACATTTACTGAGCACCCACTATTACAGGTGTGTCCCTGGCACTTCACAGGACTCACATCTAAATACTGAAAAACAAGATGCTCAGGGAAGATTTTTATTGATGGGGACGAATAAGGGCATGAGAAATGAGGATGCTGATCGGCTTTGGAATTCAGAGCAGAGAGCAAGATGGGTAGAAATGGACAGGACTGGGCTTCATTAGGCTTTCTAATGAAGAAGTCTGTGATGATTTACTGAGCATCTACTATACTCCAGCACATAGAATGGCTGTTAAGGATTAAACAGTTAAATAAGCATGGTTCCTGAGGTCATGGAACTTACTTTCTACATTGAGAGAGAAAGATCCTATTAAAAAGTGAAGAGTTTAAGGCTGGGCATGGTGGCACACACCTTTAATCTTAGCACTTGGGAGGCAGGGGCAGGCGGATCTTTGTGAGTTCAAGGCCAGGCTGGTCTACATAACGAGTTCCAGGACAGCTGGAGCTACAGGGAAACCCTGTCTTGAAAAGACAAAAAAATAAATAAATAAAAATAAAAATAAAAAAAGTGACAAGTTTAATGAAATGTGCACAAGCAGAATATCAGGATGTGCGGACGACATTCTAATTCTGGCTTGTGTGATGATGAGCTATTCCTGAGAACGGAGACAAGAGAGAGAGATGGGTGCTGGGAAAGGGATGAGTGCAGATCTGAAACGAATGTCCTGGATGGCCATGGCACCTAGAAAGGCAGAGACCAGGCCTAGTCCCAGAGTCATGACAGGGCCTAAGAGACCAGGCCTAGTCCCAGAGCCATGACCGGGCCTAAGAGGCCTCTTGATTCCTTCCCAGTGTGCTGGGAGGTAATAGAAGTCTCAAGCAGAGATGTGACAAGATCTGACTTCAGATTTCAATATATTGACCTGGATAGGTAATAATTACCTCAAGTGCTCTGGATAGACATCCACAGAGAAACAAATCCAATAAGGGGTCCACTTACGAAAGCTAAAATTATCTCCCCAAAGTGCCATTTTAGAGAAAAAGTTCATTTTGTGTTTCGAAACAGCTGTAAGCTCCTTGTTAAGATAATTTCTGTGTCACCTGAGACTGAACTTCTCTCCAAATAGGTTAAACCTGAGGCTCCTGCAGAGAACACAGACAAATTTACTTGAGTTCGCTTGCTCTATTTTTATCCTTAGGTCAAGGCTTTCTTTCTCATAAACAAACTTTATACCCAGAGAGAACATCAACCACTGTATATTTCAAGTAAGTGGCTTTACCTATAAATCCATGTAATTAGTCTGGGGATTATTTATGAAAGTCCTTGAATGGACAGGGACTTTATTAAAAGTGAGGTCTAGAGGACTATTTTAAGTTAGGGTATATTTTTTAGTATATTGAGACCTGAGTCCATTCATGCTTTCATTGAGCAAGTTGCTAACCACTGGCTAGCATGGTGGTCCTGTGCTAGCAGATGGGCTCAGTCACTGCCTCTCTAAAATGAACTCATTGAAATAGGGTAAACCAGGAAAGCAGCCACAGGCTTTCCCAAGGGTGAAAACACTCTGAATTGTTTATAAGAGGGTTGACTTAAAAAAAAAAAAATCTCTGAACAAAAGCAGTGCTTGGTGCCAGCTTGCTTTGCGTAACTCCCCCAGAGCCACATCCCCAGCTTCCTGTGCCCATTGTTCCTGGTGGTGGTTGGGAAGAGGGTGGCTGTGGGTGACCCAGATGACTCCTGTTTACATTTCTCTCACTGCAGCTCTCCTGTGCTGTCTCCCTGCTGAGTCAGGACAGGGCTCCCTGAGGGTGGGAAGTGGTGAAGGCAATAGGAATTCTCCCATGGCTTTGAAGACAAGGATTGTTTGGAACAGTGGTGAGCACGATTCAGATGTTCAAGTTTATGAGCTGGGGTAGAGAGCACTGCTGGAGGTCTGACCTAGGGTGGTAGTGGTTCCTGTTTGGGCTGTTTCTAGGAAGCCCATGTCCTTGACGCCCCTTGGGAGGGATTTCCAGTACTGGCTGGAATGAAAAATGGAAAAATTGAGTTCTGGCAGTGGTCTCCTCGTCCTCCTCGTCCTCCTCGTCGTCCTCCTCCTCCTCCTCTTCCTCCTCTTCCTCCTCTTCCTCCTTCTCTTCCTCTTCCTCATTTTTCCTTCTCCTCTTTCTCCTCCCCTCCTTCCTTTTTCTTTTTCTCCTTTTTCCTCCCTTCCTCCTCTCTTGCTTCCTTTCCTTCCCATTCTTCTTCATCCCCTTCTAACTTTATTGAGATAAATTTGATGCAAAGTGCACACATATAAAGAATAGACATTTTGCACACTCATACACCCTTGATACAATCCCTATAATCAAGATAGTGACTATGTCCATCATACCCAAACATTTCCTCATGTCCCATGATAATGCTTTTCATTCTCAAACCACACTACCCTCTTCTCATACCCCCCCCAAATTTGATCTACAACTGTATGTTACCATAGACTAATTGGCATTTTATAGTTTTATGCTAATAGAACGCTTAAGCATGCACTGCTAATTTTCTGACTTTTTTCAATCCAGTTACTCTAAGATTCATTTAGATTATTAATTGTGTTTTGTCATACAGTGTAGATGTAGCCCGCTGCTGCATACTTGGGTTGTTTTCAGATTTTAGCTATTACAAAACATCTCCTTTGTTAGGGACATATGTGTATAACTCTTTGCATATGACATTTGCTTTCATTAATCTTTAGTAAATTCTTAGGTATGGTGTAGCTTAATCACATGATAGGTGGATGTGACTTAACTTATTACAGAACTGCCAAACTCTCACCTCAAAGGGGAAAAGATAGTTTATTCTGGAACCCAGTGTGAGTAACTACAAACACAGTTAAGTAACCCCCAAATCTATGTGCCAATGTGGTAACAGTTTCATAAAATTTTTATAGTCATAGAACAAAGAAAACTATAAATCAAGACACGTCAAATACAATAGTGGAGACATCAGAGAGGCGGGTCACAGGAACACAGGGAAAATTCTGCTATAGGTTTTACTTGCTATTTGAAGCCTTCTTAGCCTTCAGGTTGGTAGAAGCTGGTGGTCTACTATGTTAATACATCTCAAAAGATTTTTTAATCTGCTAGTTACAGGATATTAGGTCAGACACACGGGTGGACAAAGAATGGCTATTTCAGGGCTAAAGATGGCACGAGATAAATTGTAAGTAGGCTCTGGAACTGCAACATTCCAAACTCTCTGTAGTCATTGAAGATTTAATCAGTTGATCAGCCTTGCAGGAGGCTCAGTTGAAGATGCAGTTATTTTGTGGGAACTTTTGTTCACACTATGCAGCTTAGCTAGCTGACTCAGAAGTTGCTAGATAGACCAAGTTAGTCTTGGAAATGCAGTGATCATCTGCCTCCGCCTCTGCGTTCCTGGAGTTCCAGGTGCCATTACCACATGCAGCCGGTGCTCCACTGGCCTTTTGAGGCCATCAGTGTTGAGCACCTCTTCCTAGGATTAGTCACCATCCAGATATTTTACTCTGAAAATTTGTGATAAGGTATTTTGGTCCTTTAAAAAGTTGACTTGTTTTCTCAAGATTTTTGTTGTTTGTTTGTTTTTTCCCTGTAGCTCCAACTGGCCTGGAACTCACTATGTAGACAATCCTGGTCTAGATCTCACAAAGATTCACCTACCTCTGACTCCTGAGTGCTGGGATTAAAGGTATGCACCACCATACCCAGACCTCTTATGACTTTTAAGAGGGCTTTACTTATTTACTGTAAACTTAGGTCCCATTATTTTCATAGTCTGAGACTTGTCTTTTCATTTTCCACATTACCTTTTGAAGATTGATGCTTTTCTAAAAAAAAAGGATAAAGTCCAATGTAATAATTAACTAATAATGAATGTTAATTGCTTTTTTTTTTTTTTTTTTTTTTGTCTTTTTTGAGGGACAGGGTCTTCCTGTAGCCCCAGCTGTCCTGGAACTCACTCTGTAGAATAGGCTGGCCTTGAACTCACAAAGATCCGCCTGCCTCTGCCTCCCAAGAGTGCTAGGATTAAAGGTGTGTACCACCACGCCCGGCTCTGGAAAATAAATTCTTATTTGGCCTAGTATCTAAGAGATCTCTGCTTAACTAAACCTGATCAAATTTTCCCCTTTGTTTTATCCTAGAAGTTTTAAGTTTTCATTTTATTTTAGGCTCATGATTCATTTCATATTAATTCTGTATGTTGCTGTCATACGAGGGACATCTAAGCTCTTTTTTGTAAGTATACATCCGATTTTCCAATGCTCTTTTCAACCTGACAACTTCTTACATTTATATAATAAAGTTTAGCTGTTTTAGCTCCCCATTCCCCTCTCCCCTCTCCTCTCTCAACCCCCCCACCCCCGGCCCCTTTCATATGTTTTTTTGGTATGAGACTCACTGGACTTAATTAGAATTTCTTGCCTGAATGTGTGCAGGAGGTTGTTTATCAGCACAGGAGCAACTTGTCAGTGACTAAACCACGGAAGAAAATGGTACCCCTCTCCCAACAACCATTACGTGCTAACAGTTCCTCAGTGGAGGTGTCAGGCCTTGTGGAGCCTCCCCTCCCCCATCTGTGATGAGATGTTGAAGGGCTCAGTCTTGTACAGTTACCTATATTTATGGTGAGTTCATGAGTGCAATGGTGATGTTATATCTAGAAGACATCTTTGTGTTGCGCAACCCTCCACCCTCGGGGCTCCTTCTGCCTCTCTTCCATAATGGTCCCTGAGCCTTATAGCAGATGATGGAACTGTCCAAAGGCCATTCATCTTACTCATCTGGATTTTGCACTTCTGCCATAAGTATCACATCTATAGATATTAGTTTACTTCTTCCTTCATTCTGTTCCACCAGTCTATCTGCCTGTTTTTCATACCAACACATGCTCATTTAATATCCTTTATTAAAAAAAGAACTTTATTAGATTTTGGGTTCGGGGATTTGTTTGTTTGTTTTAAACAGCATCTTCCTAGTCACAGCCTGCCTGGAAGCCATGATGTGAAGCAGGGTAGCCTTGATCTTGCAGAGATCCACCTGCTTCTGCCTCCTGAGGGCTGGGATTAAAGGTGCAAGCTACCACAACTAGCAATTTCATAGTAAATTTTAAACCCAGGCATTCTTAGCCTCAAATATTCTTCATTTCTAGAAATTTCATGTTGGAGATTCTTTGCAGTCCCATGTAAAATTTAAGACTAGTTTATCAATTTTTAGAAAATATCTACTTGGATTTGGACTGGAATTTTGTCAAATCTATTTATCAAATTATTTAGAATTAACATCTGAAATAGTCTGGAGTATCCTAACCTATGAACAAAGTATATTTCTCTACTTGTGATTGTTTTTTGTCTGACTGAAATCTCTTTATTTCCCCTTGGCTTTTTAAAGATATTTTCAGTGGGTGAGGAATTCCAAGTTGACAGTTACTTCTTTCAGTGTCTGGAGTACATGGGTCCTGAGTCTTCTGACATGCATTGTGTTTGATGGGAACATGGCCACTCTTGTTTCTGTTCTTTTTTCTTTTCGCTGTTTCTAAAACTTTTTTTCCAGCTGTATGCATTTTTTTTTCAGTTTAAGATTTGGATGACCTTCATTTATTTTTCTTTGTCTTTCTTGTGCTTATGGGTCTATAAGTTCATAGTTTTCCTCAAATCTAGAAGACAGAAGACTATTATTTCTTCAAATGTTTTGGATTATTTCAGGTACTCAAATTACACATGTATTTGGTTTTTTGAATTTTTTCCACTGTTCATTTATTTTCAGACTTTTCTTTTCACTTTAATCCTAGGTAGTTTCCATTGTTATATCTTCAAGTGTACCATTGTTTTGGTTTGTTTCTTTGTTTGTTTGCTCCTGCAAAGGCTTTTGATTCTATTTAGTATTTTTGATCTGAGTTTAGACTTTCTTGCATATAGATATGTGTGTGGTGTGCGGTGTGCATGTGTGTGTGTGTGTGCAGGTACATATGGAGGCCACAGGTAGATGTCGCATGCCTTCCTTCATCATTCCCACCATACGTACATATGGTAGGGCTTCTGGCTGATTGTGGAGCTGCCCAGCCAGCTGGCAGTCTCTTCTACCTCCTATGCACTGGATTAAGAGTGTTTGGGCTGGGTGTGGTGGCGCTCGCCTTTAATCCCAGCACTCCGGAGGCAGAGGCAGGCAGATCTCTGTGAGTTCAAGGCCAGCCTGGTCTACAGAGTGAGTTCCAGGACAGCTGGGACTAAAGGGAGACCCTGTCTCAAAAATACCAAAAAAAAACCTCCCAAAACAAAAAACAGTGTTTGGATTGACTTGCCCAGATTTTAAGTGGATTCTGTTCTGATAATCTGAGGAGCACTGATCCTCACAATCATGTGGCAATCACTTTGACCTACTGAGCCATCTGTCTAGCCCTTGATTTTATAATTTCTATGGATCAAAAGCAAGATGGTTCAGTGGGTAAAGGCGCTTGCCTAGAAAGCTTGGATACCTGAGTTCAATCCTTATAGCCCACGTAAATATAGAAGGAGAGAATTGCCTCCATAAAGCCATCCTCTGCCCTCCACACAAGAGCAGTGGCATGCACACATTCACACCTGTGTGCTCACACTAACAAAATAAACTTAACCAAAAATCATTTGAAATATTTCAATAATTTCCTTGTGTTTACTTAACATGTTTTATTTCTCATAGTTTTCTAAACACATGGATAATAATTACTTTTTTAAAACATTTTTAAAATTTTATTTATTGTTTTACGTGTATGAGTGTACTCCCTGCATATAAGTAGATGCACCCGTGTCATGCAATGCTGTGGAGGTCAGAAGAAGGTATAGGATTCCCTGGAACTGGAGTTAAAGATGGTTCTTAGCTACCATGTAGGTGCTGGGAATTGAACCTGGGTCATCTGCAAAAGCAGTCAGTGCTCTTAGCCGGTGAGCCATCTCTCCAGCCCCTTAATTTTTTAATATAATGCTTTTATTGATGTTTTGTGTATTTCAGACATCTTTTTACACTTCAATTTAGACCTATTCCCCTTTCCCTTCCCCCCACCCCAGATCATGCATTCTCATAACTGTCCTGCATCTTTCTCTCAGTCTTAGTAAATATAATACCTGCTGTTATTCTTCAACTTGCTATGTAATGTAATATAGAAAAGTAAAGTAACATTGTTTCTTTTTTATTTTTTATGCTTGTTACATTATTTATATATATTTTTATATTTATTCTTTGATAATTTCAAGTGTATACAGTGGTTGTTTGTTTGTTTGTTTTTAGAAGAAGAAAAGTTTAATTGAGTTTGGCGTTCCATGCTTCCAAAGGGGCAAGAGCCCACCATGGAGGGAAGGCATGGCAGCAGAGTGGAGAGTTAAATGTTCGCATCTTCAGGTTGGCACTGAAAGCAGAGAACAACTGGAAATCCTGCAGGCCTTAAGAGCTCCCTAAGAGCTAAAACCACCAAGTAACATGAACCCTGCAGCAAGGCCACACCTTTTAAGACCTTTGAAAACATCACTCCCACTCGGGGGAAAGGGGGAAATATCCATATATTTGGAGCCTATGAGAGACATTCTCATTCAAACCACTACATTCCAATCCCTGACCCCCTTAGACTTATGACCACAATAAAATGCAAAATGCATTTAATCCAAACTTAAAAGTCCTCATAGCCTTTACCAGTCTCAATACTATTCAAACTCCAGAGTCCAAAGTCTCAAGGCAATCTTTAACTGTTAGCCCCCGTAAAATCAAAAGTTACATACTTCCAGCATACAGTGGAATTAAATACACATTTTCATTCCAATAGGAAGGAATGTGGGAATACTGAGGAAACACTGGACCAAAATAAGACCAAAAGTAAACAGGGCAAACAATGAATCCAGCCCTATGTCTGACTTCTGGAGCTTTGCTTCCAATGGGCTTAGATGGGTCAGCCCCTCCAGCATTGCTGCTTGCAACATGCATCTCTCTCTTAGAATGGTCCACTTCCCGAATGCAGCTCTCATTGGTAGATGTTTCACAGATCTCGCATCTTGTATGTCTTCTTGTGGGGTCTCCACTGCAAACCAGATTTCACCTAAACTCTTCATTTTTACAAATGAGAAAAGCTGGAGCTGGAGAAGGGTTCCATAGTCAAGAACACACACGACTCTTGTAGAAGACCCAAGTGTGGTTCTCAGCACCCAAATCAGATGCCTCCCAATTGCCCGTAACTCTGGTTCCAGGGAATCTTCTTTTGGTGTCTGAGGGCACCTGCACTCATGTACACACACACACACACACACACACACACACGCACACACACACACATAATTAAAATGCATACACATACACACACATGCATACACATACACACATAATTAAAAATAAAATATTTAAGAAAACAAATGAGAAAACTTTGTGTCATTGATACAAAAATAATTGGTTCAAGGTTATGTAGATAAAAACGATGCTAAGGCCGCTATTCCAGAAGGAAGCAGGAAATAAAGAGAAGCCTGAGGATTGTATTTAGTAAGGTCCACGAAGAATGAGGAAATGTCTTTCTTGGAGAAAATCAAAGTAGTCAGTTGTAGCTAACACTTGCACAAGTTGAAGCTCTGCATTCACAACATGTGCAGGGGGGATGAAATTTAGTTTCGTAGAGCATGTGCAGACTGGATTTGGAGCTCGGAGGCTGGGGCCCCAAGTTAGATTGGTGCAGCTGAATTCAAGTAACAAAGGAAGGTGCTGAAAAAACTTTAAGCTGTCTTCAGTCCTCCCTGCATTGCTCCTAAGCATGTTGATGCTGCAGACACAGTCCAGGCTGGGACCATCTACTCTGAGTGCAGCCAGGGAGGCATTCAGTGAAGAGTCGTGCTGTCACTGGACACAAGGATGAAGACCGAAACAATATCATTGGCCTTTGGGATGGAAAACTGACAGTAAGAATAAGGGGTAAACTAGAGACTTTTAAGTTGGGTAGCTGGAGAGAGGAGAGAGCCACTAACCAAGACTTCTAGTGACAGGAACAGCTGGAAGGGAGAGGAAGGAACAAAGATAATCAGTCCATTTTGAGATGGCTGAACTTGAAGTATAAATGAGTTTTGCTGGTAACAACTAGGAGGAAGATGAAGTAGGAGATACAGACCGAGGAGACCACTGTGTGCCTGGCATGCAGGCCTCGGTTAATATAACAGGCATGCATCCTGCCCTGGCAAAGTGTATAAAGGGAGGAACCCAAGAAAGAGGACAGAAGCAGGAGATGGCCCTATGAGGCAGTGATAAAAAGCTGTAGTTACATAGAAGCCTTGAGTCCAAATCTTTCCATATGTGAAAAATGATAATGTCAAATTTGACTCGGAATAAGAATTATGAGAGGTGGGGAATGATGTGGAGGAAGAAGACATCTAATGGTGGAGGGAAGGGGGAAGAGAAGAGCTTAATACAGAATAAAAACAAATAGCACATGCTTTTCTCTCACATACTGTTTCTAGATTTAAATATATGTGTGAAAATAAATAGATAAATAAAACACAGCTCAGCACGTGGTTAGCATTAACTTGCTGAGACACTGCTTCTCTTATTGTGTATAGAGCAGTTTAAAAGTCTATGGATTTAAATGCAGACTTTTCCATTCTTTAACATATGATAAGGTGGATAAATTACCTAGAACTTAGCAAGTCTTCAATAGAGTAAATTTTTTCTTGTATTTTTATCTTTACTTCCTATCAAAGAAAGTATTTTTTGGAGGGTTTTTTTTTATATATACTTTTTTATTATTTATTTATTTTTTTTAACTTTAATTTATTTTTTTAATTTAATTTTTATTGATGCTTTTGCATTTCATACATCATTTTCCAATTCAGATCAGGCATATTTCCCTTTCCCTTCCCCTCCACCCCCACCCCATCCCAGATCATGCATTCTGCCTAACTGTCCTGCATCTTTCTCTCAGTTTTTTTTTTATTTATTTTTTATGTGTATGAATGCACTCTCTGCATGTAGCTTTGTGTACCCGTGTTGTGCAATGCCACAGAGGTTGGAGGAGGGTGTTGGATTCCCCTGGAACTGGAGTTAAAGACGGTTCTCAGCCACCATGTGGGTGCTGGGAATCGAACCCGGATCCTCTGCAAGAGCAGTTGGCGCTCTTAACCACTAGGCCATTTCTCCAGCCCTGGAGGGTTTTTCTAGCTTTGAGATTTTTAACTTTTTTTCCAGAGAAGTCTGTCTCTGTGTCTGTGTCTCTGTATGGGTCTCTTTGTCTCCCTGTCTCTGTGTGTGTGTGTTTGTGTGTGTGTATGTGTGTGTGTGTGTGTGTGTCTGAAGATGGGTCACGGCATGTGTGGAGGTCAGAGGACAACCTTGGGTGTTGGTCTCCACCTCTCGCCTCATTTGGGGCAAGGTCTCTTTACTGCTAAGTGCATCAGGCTAGTGGTTCATCATCAGGCTAGTGGTTCATCAGGCTAGCGGTTCATCAGGCTAGCGGTTCATCATCAGGCTAGCGGTTCATCATCAGGCTAGCGGTTCATCAGGCTAGCAGTTCATCAGGCTAGCAGTTCATCAGGCTAGCAGTTCATCAGGCTAGCGTTTCATCAGGCTAGCGGTTCATCAGGCTAGTGGTTCATCATCAGGCTAGTGGCTCATCAGGCTAGTGGTTCATCTGGCTAGTGGTTCATCAGGCTAGTGGTTTGTCAGGCTAGTGGCCTCTGAACTTCAGGGATTCTTCTTTCTCTGCATCCCAGATTTTGAGAGGACTGCTTGGGTTACAGATGGGTTCTGGGGATCCAAACTCAGGCCCTCATTCTTCCACACCAACTAATCCATATCCCCAGCTGCAAGAAACCTTCAAAAGAGAAGAATTGGTAGTGATGTTAAATGTCAGAGAGAAGTCAAGTCAGATGGGGTTCTGAAATATCCACTGGATTTTTGCAATGAGGTGGCTGCCAGTGGGCTGTATGGAAGTAAATTCCATGAACTGGTCTGAAAAATGGCCACACTGGACTGTGATGTGGGAAAATGGGAAAGGACACCAGGGACAGCGCATAGAGACCATGAGGAAACTCGGGGCCGAACTAGAAGAAGCACAAATAACTGTTAAGAGAGCCACTTTAAAGGAGGATTTTGTTTTGTTTAGGATGGAAAATGCTTCACAAGCTGCTGAGAGGAAGGCTGGGGAATTCTGAGAAGGGACTAATGGCTAAGGAAATTGAATTTTAAACACATTTGAAATGGAAAACAATTGATAATGACTCACCTGTAATAAATTTGCTTCAAATTAACAAATTAGTATATACATCATGGGCTGATATCATTGAAGAAGATGTGATGTACATCAGACTTCGTTAATTATGCCCCATGAACTAGATGCAGACCACAGGTTGCTTGGCTGGGCCCATGTATTTAAAAACTGTGTTAGAGAGCAACACTTAAAAACAAGAAATTTGAAATAAAAGTCTGCATTTTGACATTTCTTAAATTGTTAAATATTTTTAAAAATGAATCATTGCTTGTATGCTGGGCAGCAGCGGGACCCTCTGTGGCTGCTGGATCTCAGGTGGAAGATGTTTGTTCAGAAAAGTGAATATTTCAGGTTTCACATAGTCTCTAGCTAAGCAGTTCTGCTATTGAAGTTTGGAAAAACTATGAATAATACACTAATAAATGGGCTTTGCTGTGTTTCTATAAGCTGGATCTGGACAAACTTGCCTTCCATAAAACATTTTGTAGCAGGAAGTAGCATTCTTCCTGGCTATCGTCAAGAAAGCCACCAACAGATACAACAGGATACAGGAAGAGGAACTCTTATTTACTGCTGGTAGTAATGGTGGAGCCATTATGGAAATCAGTAAGGATGTTCCTCAGAAATCTAAAAACAGGACTAAAAATAGGACTACCATACAACATGGGTACACCACACCTGGGAATCTGCTTGAAGGAAATTAAGTCAGCTTACCACAGGAGATACATGCACACACTTGTTTACTACAGTGCTAGTCAAACTAGTGAAGATACAGAACCACCATATATGATCATCAGTTGATGAATAGACAAAGAAAATATGATATGCATGCATATAGTCATAAATATATGATAGAATTTTATTCAGCTATGAGGGAATGAAATTTCGTGTGTAGGAAAATGGTGGAATTGGAAATCATATTAAGTGAAATAAGTCAAAGTGAGAAAGACCAATATGTTTTCTCTCAGATGCAGAATCTACATTTTTATGTAAAAATACATGTTACATATGTGTATATGTGCATAAGATTAAAGTAGATATAAGATTAAAGTAGATATAAGATTAAAGTAGATTAAAGATAATATTAAAGTAGCTATAGTATAAATATATATCCATATATATATGAGATTAGAGAAGAGAAACTATGAGGCAGAGATAGAGGGATCTAAGGGGTGGGGTAGAGGGGATCAAGAGAGGATAATGGGGTAAAAAGACAAAGTATATGTTCCTTCATATGTGTGGATGGATACATAAGCACACACATATGTAGAGGGGACATGAATGTCAAGGGAGAGTTTAGGGAGAAGGCAGAACCAGCAAGAGATGGGAGCAGGCGGGAAAAGGCCGATGGAATGAGGCAGACATGTGCAACGTACACTAATGCATATTCAAATATCACAACGAAGCCCAGTATTTTGGACGTAAAGAGATCTTAAGAAAAAAAAAAAAAGAAAAATTCCAGAATTTGTTGACAACGAAGAAAGGAGGGTCACCTGGGCAGCACAGCGAGACCCTGCCTCAAAATAAAAAGTAGAAAAAAGATACCAGGCATAGTGGTACACACCTTTAAGTCAACTGCACACTGGAGATAGAGGCAGGTGGATCTCTGGAAGATCGAGGCCATCCTGGTCTACGTAGAGAGTTCCAGGCCAGGTGGGATGACAGGGAGACCCTGTCTCAAGAAACCAAAACAAACCACAGAAGCAGAGAAAGTGCTGAACATCTGGCCTAGGGGTAGAGTGCTTTCCGACAGTTCAGTCTCTAGCACTGGGAACAGTCACTCAAATAGAAAAGAAATGAACAACAAGCAACAACCCTTATCAATTTCCTCGGGAAATCCATTCAGTGTCCCGGCAGCCTGAGCCTCTCTTCCCTTCGTATAATCATTCACTCCATCCTCTCTCATCTGCTCAGGGTATCCAAAGGCTAAACAAACTGCTGGGTGAGGAAGAGCTGATCTTTAGCAGAGTGAATTTAGATAGGCTGACTAAAGCCCAGTGGATGAACTTACACTGAGGGATACCTGGATATACTAACTTGACTTGATAGGTTTTAACGTAAATGACAGAATGCAGGAAATCCAGTGTTGGAGCTATGGGAGGGTGTCAGTGGGGGAGGGGGCATGAAGACGATTGAGGATTGAGATGTTGTGAATGAAAACCCTCCAGAGGTTTGTGTCCCAGCCAGACGCCTGAAAAACCAGGAGGCGAGGCTTTTGTGTCTGTTTTCTTGGCAGAGCCTCTGTTTTTCTCGTTTCACTCTGAACTCTGTGCATAGAGGAGCAGGCCTTTCACCTGACGAGAGAGTCAAAATAAACACCTATGGGCAACTAAAGTAGACCAAGGAAGGAAAGTATCACATCAATAAAAATAAAATTTAAAACACAATGAGAATTATCAACTTATCCCCACTGAGGGTGGAGGGAACAATGACTTTCAGAAAGGCTTGACTCAGAGCTGGTTGAACCTGTGTCTCCTAGATGGCCTTCCTAAGACCCCAAATCAAGTCCTTTCTTTTTTTAAACTTTATAAAAGTGTTTAAAGGGTCCACAAAACCTAGTGCAGCAAGCAGAATCAACGACCCCTATTCAAATCCAGCTATCCAGCTGTTTCCACCTGCCCAACATGAGAAGAGTTGTTACTGGTTTTAATGGTTGAAAACCCCAAAAGAATAACAGTAGGTCTCCCCTCTCCCCTTCTGAAGAACACCCTCATCTTATTGATAGGAAACTCAGTTATATATTTGATCAAATGAATCCAGTCTTTGCATTCTCCTGACCAACTTGAATCTGTAGCATGTAAAAATCTGGTCTCATGTCAGCCCTTCTAAATTTTCTCAGTTCCAAGGAAAAACATAACTATCCTGATCCTGTGTGAGGTTGGGGGGTAAGACCCAGTTTCCTTCTTTCTTGAAAACTTAGGGACCAGATCACTGAGCTGAGCTATGTGAGAGGGGCTGTATAGCTCCAGAGGCTTTGGTTACTGTGCTGGTAGGGTCTTCACTAGCAAGAGCTGGAGAAAAAGGGGAGGACCGGTGGGGAGAGTGTGGTTCGATTACAGTATAATTTTCCTCCCTCTGGGAACATTTCAAGTGTGTTCTACAAATGTCAGGGAACCAATGACTCATCAAATAGTGGAGTGTTGGTTTTGGAAAAGGGAGAGGAAGTCACTGCTTTAGAGCTCAGTGATGGATTTGCACTAAGGTAAGATCTCATCTCAGCAGAGGGTCTGAAACATTGCCCTTTTCCAAGCCTGGGAGAGGTGCCATCTTCCCCAGACTGTGAAGCCTCAACTCCCATAGGACATGGAGGAGACAACTCTTGCCTCTGTCCCACAGCACTGGTAGAAGTGAGGTATGCAGAGGCTCTGTTGCCTGGTTACTCTGGGCAAATATGAACTGCAGGAGAAATGCAGCTGTAATAGAGAATCTTGCCAGACATTTCCATTCCAGTCCCTTATCTCTTTACTACTTGCTGACTATGGGAAGAGAGAAGCACAATGATTGAGTTAGAAGCAGGAAAGAGGACAAGAGACAGTAGAACAGGACTATTTGGCAAAGACCAGAGTTCTTGATGTGCACTTACATCATATGAAGTCATGTATCAGGTGACCTAATGGCTAACATAATGCTATGGCGATGTACAGATGACACATCAATCTTTGCATGCATTTCCTTTGTTCATTGTTTACAGGGATCTAGGGCAAGGACCTGCGACTTTATAACCACTTCTGCATCTTTCAGAAAGTCTACCCTCTTCAGTTCACTGTATGTGTTTTTTTTTTTTTTTTCCCCTTTTTCCATGTGGATGTAGAAGCAAGTTATGGTTGATGGCTACCATGGGAATTTTAATGAAATCCTTTGGCTGTGGGGCCCATTCCACCTTTTTGTGGCTAAACCATGCAGCAGAAGTGAGGGGAAGGAAGGGAGACAGGAGCTGGCCTTAGCTTGTGGCAGCTGGTATTGGCAGCTCCCTGTAGAATGTGGCTCGCACATGGCAACTTGGTCCTCGGCTTTTGGTCTTAGTGGCAACTTGGAAAGGTAAGAAAAAGGACCTTGTGTTACTCGTGTTATTGTGTCATATCAAGATATAAAGAAAGAGCCTTAGTGGAAAATCCCAGGCCTGCCCTTCTCTTCTTGTGGCTTTCTTGTTTGTCTTTTTCTTTAGGGATAAGGTAACACATCTGTCACCTACTTTCAACATCCAGTCATCAAGCTCCCTTTACTCTGAGCTTCTGACTTCTCTGATTATCAGGGGTAACAGAAGCTTCACACTGTAGCTTCCTCAGGCTAACACTAGCAGGTCTTCAACTGTTCCTGACACTGTTCAGTGCCCCCCCCCCTCAGGACATCTCTGTGCTGTCTATTCTTTTGTCTTCATGAGTTCTCTTTCTTTTTTATTAGCCACACTCATTATATATGATATTTCACAATGACATTTTCATATAAGTATATAATGTACTTTGAGCAGCTCCCCTTTCCCTCACAGAATCTGACATTATCAGTACCTACTCCACTGATGTTTACATAGATAAGCACTCCAAACTTTTCTGAATTTGTAAAATAAATCTTTAAAAATTATACCTCTTAAGTGTAGAGGTTCCATAGTATATGTGTAACTTAGGGTTGGACATTTCACAGACACTTAATCTCTGTGTGTTCTAGTTGTAGAAGTCTATAAAAGTCTCTGATGTAAAAGAAGCTTCTTTGATGAGTGATGTTTGGCATACTTGTCTGTAAATGTAAGGACCCATATTTAGCACATAGTTAGCAATTACATGTGTCTAGGGATGTGACAGCCCAGGGGTTTTCTCTATGACCTATGAGAGTTCCAGCCCTGCATATTTGGGAATGTTTACAGTGCCACACATGAGTTCCCTCCCATTGAGTGGGATTTAAGTCCAATTAAGTAGCTGTTGGTTACTCCCAAGATACTGTCCCAATATAGCATGCTGTGCTGGTCATTGTCGTGGTCATTAGGCCTCAGAGCTGGTGTTGGACCATCAACTGATATTCTTCCTTAGCAGCTTGCACGGTGTTCTCCAAAACTATGAGAGCTAAGGCTCGTGGTGGAACAAGGGGTAGGAGAATACTAAGGCATTTCTCGACTCTCGCCAATGAAGCTTCTAATGCCAGAAAGGGCAATGAATACAAAGAGCCACAAATATCCAAAGCATAGAGAGTAACAGTCTTCAGAGTGTGCATCGCTGGATAGGACTGCTACCTTGAACTTCACCCACCCAGGGCGCAGGGACCATTGTGGAAGAGGGGGCGGAAAGATAGTAAGAGCCAGGGGAGGAGGTGCATGACCATATGGAAATAGAGTATTATAGGCTGCTGGGACCTTGCTCATATGAAATGAAAGTAATGTTGACCACATGCACAAGACCCAAGCAAACTCAAACAGATAAAAACTCAGCATAGAATTGTGGAAATGGTCAGCAGGCCCCAATCTTAGCCAAAGAACTATTGGGCAGCTGATTACTGCTGGGTGAGGAAGAGCTGATTTTTAGTGGAGTGAATCTAGATAGGCTGACTAGAGCCCAGTGGATGAACTTACACTAAGGGATATCTGGGCATACTAACTTAACTTGATAGGTTTTAACATAAATGACAGAATGCAGGAAGTCCAGTGTTGGAGCTATGGGAGGGTGTCAGTGGGGGAGGGGGCATGAAGACGATTGAGATGTTGTGAATGAAATACATAAACATCCAATAAAAAACATGAAAATCCTATGCCTTTATTCTTAGAACTTCTCCCTCCCTCCTTCCTTTCTACCTTCTCTTCTTTCTTTTTCCTTTCTTCTTCCCTCCCTCCCTTCTTTCCTCCCTCCCTCCCTCCCTCCCTCCCTCCCTCTCTCTTTCACCACCTCTATGTAGTCCAGATTGGCTTTAAACTTTTACAATTAATTCATTCATTAATACATATTGATGTGTGCATATGTATGTGATGTGTGTGTAGACGAGTGTGCCATGCATATAGCACACTGCTTGTGTGAAAGTCAGAGGACAACTTTCAGGAGTCTGTTTTCTCCTTCTACCATGTGGGTGCTGGGTATGGAACCCAGGCTCCCAGGCTTGGTGGCAAGGTGTCTTACCAGCCCTAGCCTTGGACTATGGATCCTCCTGCCTGAGCTCTGACTGCTTGGGTTACAAGCATGTGCATCTATGTGCAGATATGAATCTTATTCTAACCATCCTTATTCTAATATTCCACTTTCCAATTTACTGAGGAAGAATTCTCAACAAAGGTGGAACCACTTCCTCATCTCTCCCCATCTCTCCACTTACCCTTCACCTGACTTCCAACCTGTCCCTCCTCCCATATAGCTGTCCCAGGTCATTAACTTGTATGACATTAAAAAATTAATACATATATATATATTTATTGTTTTTAAACTTTTTCCATAAGTCATACATCATTTCTCAGTCGAATCTAGAGTCGCTTCCCTTTCCATGCCTCCTACCCTGCCTGAGGCCCTGCACTCCGCCATACATGTCCTGCATCTTTTTCTGAGTCTTTCCAGAGTTTTTTTCAGTTCTTTTGTTGTTGTTCTCTTCAACTTGCATTGCTACAGTATATAGACATATATATATATATAGTTATATATATAGTTATACATACATAAATATATATATATATACACATACATACATACATACATACATATATCACTTGAATTGGAGGACATTTTTTCCCTAAAAGATGTCATGTTTTCCTTAAGGAAGTGCTCAAAGATTCCTCCTTGGCAATCCCAAACCATCAATCCTGCACTTTTGCTCCATATTGGGGTCTTTCCCCCCCATGGTCCCCCAAATGAAGTCCAATAAGCACACATCCTATCTTGATCCCCCTGTACTGGCCTCCATGATATGGCCAAGGTAGTCCAACAATGGCAGTCATGACGAGGCTGAAATCCTGTTAGTTGTTTGGTCTACAAACTGGTAGTTTTTTAGTCCATATTGGAAGGTTACAAAGCTGTGTCTCATGTCTTTGAGGAGTGCCAAAAGCGGTGGCAGCCACAGGGTAGATGCATTTGCCGGTAAGAATTGAAGATGGGCCAAACCACATTACTCTCTTTTTTCTTTTTGTCTTTTTACTAAGATCTCAAGTTTTATGTCTGCAGTATAGTTTCTCCGGTCTTATTGATTATTTATTTCTCATTGTACTTTCGTTTTGGATGCTTAAGTCCACACAGTTAGCCAAGATTAACCAAGGTTTTTGTATTCTCAAGGTCAGTTGAGGATCTGGTCCTCAGGGGTATCTGGGTTTTTTGGGGGGGAGGAGGGTGGGAGCCCCTTGCTCCTTTCAGCTTTTCATTTACTGGTTCTATCCACTTGAGGACAAAATCAGGTCTTGCTAGAGCAGGCTTCCTTTTCTGAAGCATGAGCAGACTTTCCTCTTTATAGACTGGACACTGGCTGAAGTCCCATTAGTGGATCTCCAAGACCTCCCTGAACAGGAAGACTGGTGACCCACTGTAGTGGTTTGAATGAGTGTCACCCATAGGCTTTAAGTATTCAGACATTTTGTCTCCAGTTGGTGGCACTGTTTTTGGAGGTCTTAGAAGGTGTGGTCATGCTAGAGGAAGTATGTCACTGGGGGCAGGCTTAGTGAGTTAACAAGCCTTGCTGTCTCTAGTCGCTCTCTCTGCTTCCTGTGCTTCATTGTGAGATGTGACCCTCGGCTTGTGCTCCAGCTCAGCCACCATGCCTCCGCACACAATGGACTCTATTCCCTGGAACCATCAATCATAAGTCAAATAAACTCTTCCTTTTATAAGTTCCTTCGGTCATGGTGTTTTTATCACAGCAACAGAAAAGTGACTAAAACAGTTATTTGGTACCAGAGAGTGGGCTGTTGGCTTGAAGAACCTGACCATGTGGATATTTGGCGAAAATGTGGAAGACTTTGGAACTTTCGGCTAGAAAGCTGTTGCTACTTGTACGCAGAGCTTAACAGGCCATTCTAGTAGAAGCCTGAAGAAAGCATTGCTGCAAAAAATGTAGTTCAGAGGAAAAAGACTTAGGCAGCACTGGGATATTTTGATAAAGAGTCTGGCAGCAGTTTCCCACAGCCCAGATGCTTGCCTGATGCTAAGTTGAAAAGCCATGGACTAATTCTTTTGCAGAGGATATTTCAAGACAGCCTAATGTGAAAATGTGACGTGGTGGCGTTAATGTGTGATATTGTGCAGATCTACAGTGAAAAGAGCAAATGGGCAGAAGGAAATGCAGATGTACAGTTTGGATCTGAAAAGTACACTGGAAATTAAAGGTGTGGCCAAAGCATGTGAAGGAGAGGCTCCCTTTCATAAGGAGACTAAAGTGATTAAGGAGAGGCCTGGAGACCCCCTGTCACCACTCCTCTTCAATATATGCTTGAAACCTTGCTAGAGCATAAGGCAAGAAAAGGCTATTAAAGGAGTACTAATTGGAAAAAGAGGAAGTCAAGCTATCCCTATTCGCTGATGATATGATTGTTTACTTTAAGGTATCTAAAAAACTCCACCAGAAAACTCCTAGAAATGATTTATACNGTGTATAAATATGTTATATAGTATATATGTATATATAAATAAGTTCTAAATAGGTTATAATGGAGCAGTGCATGGTGGAAATACAGGGGCTTGGAGGTTACATGGAAGGAGAATGTGATCTAGATTTCATTCTGGAAAACATGGTGTCTAAATTGGTGGAGAAGTGAGAAGAATGGAGAGTGACCTACACAGAGAGAACATTTCAGAGGTGAATTCAGAGGCTTCAAAGTTGTTCGGCAGTATTTTTTTCTTTTCTTTTTTCTTTTTTTTAATATTAAGTATGTCAAGTTACCATATTTTTTCAACTTATTTAATTTTATGTGTATGAGTATTATGCTGGCATGTATGTATGTGTGCCCATGTTGTACAGTACCCATGGAGGAGAGAAGAGGGCATTGGAATTAGAGATGGTTGTTAGCTACCATGTGGGTGCTGAGATTTGAACCCAGGTCTTCTGCAAGAACAGACAGTGCTCTTAACTGCTGAGCATCACTCCAGCCCCTTGTTAGGCAAATTTAGTAAAATGTAGAGGTTGAGGCAGGGAGAACATCCAGGGTGTGGTGGACAGCTAGAGGACTGTGAACACTGTGAAGGACTTTTTCAGTATCCTAAGGCAATGGAGAGCCACTGGTTTTAGGTGAGAATGACTTGCTCGATCATTCACTAGGTGGAGATTACAGGCTTTATTGCAGAGAATGGATTAAAGAAGAGAAAACTGGAAGCAGGAAGGCCTAGGAGGCAATTAACACAAGAGTTTATGGTAACATTAACTAGGGAAATAGAGGAATTAACTAGGGCAGTGGCAATATAGGTGCAGATACGTGGACAGGTGCACGAGATAGTTCAGGGATAAGTCTAATACTCCTTGGTGGCTGATTGAATGGGAAGCAATGTAACTACTAAAGGCCTGGTTCTGCTCTTGCCCAAAAGATCCAATAACTTAATAGATTGCTGGGAGAAGAAAACATCTTTATGATCAAGAAGCCAGAATATTGGAAGATCAACGACGTGTGACTGCCTTGCCTGGTGCTGAAAGAGACTGTGCAGGATCTTTTCTGGGAATGTATCCTGGTATCCGGCAGGTGGGTGACAGGGTGATTCATTAGTCTTGGAAAAATGGCCAGGTCTGAAACGCAGGGTGTGAGTGTCCTAATCTAGAGGTCACTGGCATTCCTGGAATCTAAGAAACATGATTCTTGCTTTCATTACTGTCAGTTGGGGAGGGACAAAAGATGATGTCCTGCTTTCTAGCCTGGACACCTGTGTACATGGCGGAGTCCAAGGGAAGCAGCTGTTTCGGTGGAGGAGGAAATCATGGGCAGAATTTTCAATAAGACTACTGTACTCTTTCTATTTTTTTTTTTTTTTTT